>CM031917.1:27987334-28499940 GCA_018703695.1 Prunus fruticosa
CTAGAATTCTTTTGTTTGTGATGGAATTCCACTCAGGTGCATCTGTTCCTTTGGAAGATGGGCACTGCAGAGGCAAGGACGCCATGAGGATAAGAATATTTTCATCTGGGGGTAACCAAGATGTGTTGTTGTTCCACCTGTAACAATAAGGGAATTAAGGTTGAGAAAGATGGAAAATCCAGACTTTTAAAGAAGAAGTCATATTGTAAGAGTCACTCTGTTTTTGTCGACAGGGTACATAAGGATAGGACCATTGATATTGTCTGTGAGAATGTTGCCAAAGACTCATCAGCAAAGTCATGTATCTTGCTTTTAGGGATTAGAAGATTCATCCACGGGTGGGGAACTTCCCACAATCCTTTCGTTCGGAAAGTTTTATCTCAACAAATGCAATCTATCCAAGGAATCAATTGGAAACTTTGGACAGGAAGAGGGTGGATGAAATGTAACTGAAAAGTAACAGTAAGCTTTCAGTTCTCTGCATATACAAAGGTTTGCAATGAGGACTTTACCAAGTGAAGAATATTGTATTTTCTGTCATCGAAGAAATAAGGAGGATATTGTCATTTGCTTGAAAGTCTCACCTGATCCATGACATCAGTTTCATTGGGGTTAAAGTATTTGGCCATTTCTAGGCAGTAGAGTGTTCTTCCATCTGAATTGAATTTGCTGGCTTGCATTGGATCTTTAGGACTGAAGGAAGATCCTCCAGTTATTAAGAAGACCTGTTCTATTAATTATTACAAATCCTTCAATATAGTCAAAATGGAATTTTCAGATGATATGTAGGTAAACCTTGGTCCTTGGAAAATGATGAGAAGTCTGTATATAACACTCTGATCCATTTCACCTGTCAAAATAAATAAATATGATTATAAATTTAGAATATATGTACTCTTGGATTGAATGTACCTTCTTTTGAAATGGGGGTTTTTTACCATCTTTGGTGCTGGTTCAGAGAAATTCTGGCCTGTGTGGATGATGCCAAACTGTCCTAGGCCCCTCCAAGGACACCATAAAAGGTCTGGACTTCGTTGTTCTCAGGTATAATCACTTCTCCTTGTCCTGCAACAGAACTTCAAAGTTATATTACTGTCGCCTTTTTGTCGCATAGCTAATTGAAATTGTTTCAAATGAGTAAGATTATATAAATCAACATATTTTATGATGTACGAAGGGAGTATAGTGCTAGAAGAAAAAACAAAGGCCAACTGGGTCTAACCCAGTGGAAAGAGCCTTGACTTGCAACGAATAGTCTAAATCCAAATCTCCATCGCACCTTCTTAGTGTGTGTGAGAGAAACCCCTCCCCAATATCACTTGTACTGAATTTTTTTTTTTCACTTCAAAACAAGAGTAGGTAGATCACTAAAATACCCTTGTCTTTTTTCTGACATGATGAATGCTATGTGTTTTTGTTGTTGCTCTGCAATTTCAAGCAACTCTGTACTGTGTGAACATACCTGTGACAACCTCCAGCTGGTAGACGTTATTGATTTTGTGGTCCGTGCCTAAAAAAAAAAGCCTGACCGCTGATCCCAGCATATGACTAAAGTCCCGCCGACGGTGAGGTGAAGGTAATCAGTCCAAGTATTTTCGTGACAACCCATGTTTAAAGAAGTCTCATGCAGAATATTTATCCCCACAGCTCACCACCTGGAACATCCACATAAGGCTGCTCTCCAATGTGAACCTGCATTTGTTGTGCTTGAGTGACTCCATGTTGATGACCAAACCTCCATGGGCTTGAGATTGACCTTGAAGAGAGTGGCCATGGCCTCTGGCAGCAACTGTAACCTCAGAAGCAGAACCCAGTTCAAATATAAGTTTTATTGTGGAGGAGATAGCAGAAACTGATTTGGATCGCAGGACTGCTAAGGGGAGGGATTGAATGTGTAGCCAAAGTCCTTTGCCGCATGATGGTTGTTTTCAAAGTAGAGTAACCATCTAGGCTTAGTGTCTGCAAAGCTGAAGTAAGATTAAGAGAGGGAGGTGAAATTGTTGGTGTGGCAAGGAGTTGATTGGAAGGAAGGTTGGTTGTTCTATTGGTATGCAGCCCATGAATAATAAGATGAAGAAAAGTTTGAGGTAGAGAATGTTGTTCTGGTTGTGGAAGCTGTATAGGTGAACCCATGTTGCAAGTATTTTGAGGATTTTCTGAGAGAGAGAGAGAGAGAGAGAGAGAGAGAGAGAGGTGCTCTTGCTGATTTTGTGAGGCAAAGCAAAGGAGAGGTGTAGAGGAGGCTAAGAAAAATGAGAGGTAGAGAAAGAGAATTTAAAGGGGAGGTTTTAGGCGGCATAGTCAAAACACAAACTCAATAACTTTGTACTATAGAGACTATTGCTATTTTTTATTTGGTGTGTGTTACAACCTTCCTTTTTCCCATTTTGGGTTCCAAATTTGAGGAGATGAATGTCACAAAGAAAGCGAAAGTGATGGGCTGATTTTGGGTATACCAATCAACAATATCTGGTACATTGTCAAGCATGCCAAAATCAACCAATAATCAACACAATGTTGAGGAAATATAAATAAAATATGACAACACCCCAGGTATTGTAGATTAGTACCATGCACCAAATACCCTTCCTCTTTTTTCTTTTCCAATTTCACATATCTTTGTGTACTTCCCTTTGGTTATAAGCACATCTTCAATACATATTCGATGCGTAATAAGAAAACTAAATCATTACGGTTAATCTTTACCCCGTACTAAGAAAGGATGAACTTGTTGGTTTAAAAATTACAACCACGGTTATTTTAAGTAGAAATCCGTGATGTCAGTCGAAAACCCCTACCGCTGATCAAAACCGGTTACTTTTACCAATGAGGCTACTACCACTTAAAGTAAAAATTGTCACCAGGACCTACTATAAAAGGGCATGGTCCATGGAGGATGTCTCAAGCTAAATGTCATTATTATTATTATTAACTTGTTCTGAGTACATATCACTGCATAAATGTACCAGTTTTATACATGTGAATGAATACAAGTGTGTCAGGCGACACGTATGCCACAGGGGATAGATTTTTTCCTGATCGGAGAGCGATTCGGGAAGCCCCCACACAGTTTGCTGCATGCTGCTTCAGCTTAGTGTCGGGAGTCGGATAGAAAGTGGGGTCCCACTGTAGCGTTTATCTTCCAGAAAGTGCATGTATTGTGGTTTTGGCTGTTTTCTCCGTTGTGTCCTCTCTTCATAATCTCGTGAGCTAGTTCAAACCAAACCAACCCAAAGCTTTTTTACACCTTGAGAGAATTATGAAGTATATGCATGGGATGGACCATCTCCACCGGTGTGTTTGTAATTAATCACCTAATGTTCAGGATACGGATTTAACTGGATCTCAATAAAGTGAGAGAGAAATGTCGAGTGCATGAATCTATCATTGGAGTCAGAAAAATTGTGCAATTAATTATATAAGATGTTAGGCCTCTCCATTCATTACTCATGATAATGTACTGATAATATATGCAATTGATATTAGTTTGATTATTATTATGATTAATTTTTAGAAGGAGAGAAAATGAGTACTTAACAGTCTTTGATTTTAGGCTTTGAGCTTGACAAATTTGAAGCACATGTAGCCATGACTATGACATGGACTCATGTGGGTCCTGTTACACGTGATTTTCACGAGGGGTCAAAGAAAACTTGTCTGTTGGAATTGACTTTGGCACTGCAAGGACCAATAGACGTCATGTATACATGTTTCACGAAAAATGAATCGGAACATAACATACTAGCAAAAAATACGTTCTCATTCTAAAGAAGACCAAGACCCATTTAAAGTCACTGGGTATAAGAAGCTGACTTAATTTCATCCTCGAGGAAGCGTAACAGTTCAACATGAGTGAATTGATAACATAATCCAACAATTTAAGATCACACTGAAAAATTAGTTGATGTCCGTTGGATTCAAATTGTGTTCCATATGCTCATTTGAATAATTGTTTTCCAAATGATTCTACATTTTTTAAAATATTTTTTAATGGCACTATCTCAGGAAAGCTATGTAGATTTATTGGTCATAGAAGTATTCAAGTATCATTATGTTGGTGGCATGTAGGGGCCTGGGATGCTTTGGGCTGTGTGTGCTGAAGGAATGGAAAGTGGGCATTGGGGATGACGAGTACGACAGTTTGAATGGAGGGGACACTACAAAAGGCATCAACGAACAACTGATTGGTGTCATAGATCCCAGCACTATGACATCCCTTAATATTATTCTTCTTCAATATTATTATATTACTCTACAATTGAAGAGGATTGTTTGATATTATTAAATGTTATTTATCTAGAAATTTATAATTTATTGTTGAAAATCTTTGAACACAGTAAACATAGTGCTATATGATTCATTTTAATACTTGATTTGGTGCGTACAATTTCTTGAATTGTTCGTGTTTGTTAGGTTCCTACAATGATCATTTCTACAAAAAAGTCATCAGCATCACAAATCAATGAGGCATTTGGTATTTTGATAAAATTGACTGTTTGTCTATTTATTCAATTAGAATTAGATATTCTTTTTTGAGAAATTTGCTTAAATACCATCTGGAACTTTTATTATCACTTGAACTTTTAATATTTAATTTTTAATTTTAACCACCTAGACTTTGTAAAGTGTTGCAATCCGCTATTACGTTTAACTCTATTAAAGTTTAAGGGTATTTTTTCTAATTAATTATAACTAAAATAATTGTTTAAAAAAAACTGGAAAGAAAACAAAGAAGTTACAAAATTTGAATTCTAATTTTTGATGTTAAATTTTTTGAATTTGCTCGATGGTGGACGAGAGAGAGAGAGTAATTGCAGGATGCTAAATTTTTAATTCTAAATTTTTTGAATTTGATGGATGCAAAAACTTTCATTGAAATGATGGATAAGCCTTTGAATAATTATTGCAAGCCATCAAATGCAATGGAGGAAGGCAACAAGATCAATTTGGAGCATTGAAATTTGATATTACGTGGAAGAAAGAAAGATGAGGTAGAGGAGAGAGAGATATGGAGACGTGGAAGAAAGAAAGATGGGTAAGAGAGAGAGATATGGAGGTTAGCTTTTTAAAAAATAAAATTATTTTTAGCTATAGTGAATTGATGGAAATTTTCTTAAACATAACGGAAATTTTAATGGAGTTAGACGTAAGTGATGGATTGCAACACTTTACATAGTCCAGGTGTTTAAAAATCAAAATCAAAAGTTCATATGATAATGGTGTGTATGCCTAGAAGTTCAGGTGTGTATTTATGTAAAATTACATTTTTTGGGGGGGGTGGGTTTGAAGAGTTAGATGATTTATTCATTTCTAATTTAGTTGATATTTTTTTGTAAACGAATGAGATTATATAAGATCATGAAATTACATTGTAAAGTCTAAAATGTGATTTGCGTTGTATTAAGCTACACATGGTGCATATTTGAATAATTCATGTCTACAAAGGTAACCTTATAGTATCAAGGAGGTAGAGATTAACCCTAACCCTAGCTAGATTCGATGAGAGCACATATAAGCCAACCGATATGGACAGTGATCAATTGTCATGGAGGGCCCTATTCGCTTTGCAAGTTAGCTCTAAATAATAATTTCTTGCATATATCTTTTTAGTGCAAATTTGTAATGAAATTTATTATATCTTAGCTAAGATTATGAGGTTTGATAAGAAATTGTGACTAAAGTTTTGAATCAAGAAATAATAACAATCATCTCCCCATCCAATTGGGTTTAGTGAACAACAAGTTAATAAAGGGAAGTGAGAAAAGCCAATTGCGAGGGCATGCCTTAGGGTCAATTGCCTCTTACAAACGTTAGAATATTTACAAAGATACACAATGGGTCAATGCATCGATCCAAAATAAAGCCATGTCATCACAATGAAGCTAGCCACAAGTGCTAAAGAAAACATAAATATATATTATTGTCGTATTCATGTGAGTCGAACTCAAAATATATTCCAAATGAAAAATGCTTTAAAACTTGAAAGTGCTAAGCTTACACACACCACAAATAATCAGAGAATGTGAGGTCCACAAATTAGGGGATGTGTTTAGTTCAGTCATCTCAGCCATCTTAAAGGGACCCACATGAGGTAATCTTGGCTCATCATCCGATCAAAAAATCTAGGCTCTCATAGGAAAAGCTAGGGAAAGTGAAAAGATATATAAGAAAAGCATGTGATGTGAGGAAAGGGAATGTCTCCCTAGTTCCACGCACATAGCCCTAGTATACTACACACAGAAAGGGGAATTTTTCCAAGCCAAGAGTTTCCAAAAAAATGTAAGTGACAGTAGAAGTTGCTCCAAAACCATCACCTTCCTATTCCCTCAGTAGGATATGGCAAAGAGAGAGTTCGTAAAAACCCTAGGCTCATTCTGAATTTTTCTTTATGTTTAATCTAGTGAACTTATAAATGTTAAGACAACACTTCTGGCTGTGTATTTTTGTCAAAGTGTAAATAATTCAAGGGAGACTAGCTAGCTTGTCTAAAGTTCTTGTCATTTCTTTCTTTTTTTTCTTTGCTTTCTGAAGATTGGTTTTTTTTTTTTTCTTACTTTTATCTGCTTTTCTTGTCGGGCAAACGTCTTATAATGCTCAATGGAGAGCTTGATACTCAGAAGCAGAACTAAAAAATTATAGATAACAAAACCAATAGCGATCGACTTGTGACATTGTCCCAATTATTGGGGTCAGTCGTGTATAATTTAGTATTTTTTGGTAGAATGTGTGTTGTTTACTTGTGTCGACCTATAACAGTCGAATTTCATACTGAGCTTATGGTGTGTATTTAAGGACCAGACCATACCTAATAGATAAAGTTATCCTTTGTCCCCCAAAACCACCTTTGCAAAATTGGGTCTTAATAGTCCTATACTTGGTGCTTGTTAGGACAAACACAGATAAGATAATTGCAATTGCAAGTTATAACTATGAAACATATCTATAATTGCTTGTTGGAAGTTGGAACTTTGGTTATATATATAGAGCTTCTATGGAGGATCCCTCAAATAAGCTTATTTGAGGGACACTTTTGTAGAGCTCACTCAGTATTATATTTTACTAATCCAATCCATCTATTTTGTAGATATTCATCAAAGATCATCTTACAAAAAATCATTTAAATCGATATAATTTGACCACTCAATTGGATTATTGAAATTTTAGTACTTTTTTGAAGCACCTTGTTCATTAATTTTGTAGGGCACAATTGGATGTCAAAACGGTTTTGGATTTGTTTAATTTTTTGCAAGGATGATTTATGAATGTAGACTTAAAATATAGATAGTTTGGATCGTTGAAAAAAAATATCTTAGGGGAGCCCTCAATCAGTAGGGGACTGTATATATAGTCCTTAATTTGTAAACAAAAAGGACAGCAAATGGCAAGGGGCTTGTAGCTGAAGTGGTTAAGAGCATTTACCCTTTCATCGGAGATCCTAGATTCGATTCCCCCTAAAAACCCTAGCTTTTGAGAAAGCCTTCTAGGGCCATTTCACCTCACCGAGTGAGAGGAGGTCATGACTCCTCCGTTCTCCCCTATTTTGAGTATCTTTCTAGGTTCCTCTCGGAGCATTTTGCTTCACCCATTTTGTTGGGTCTGAAGCTCTCTCCTTCTTGAGATCTAGTGAATTGATTCGAGTTTCTGGTTACCATCTAAGGCTTCTTGCCTCCATTCTTGCTAGTTCCCCTAGATCTCCATCATTCCAATCCTCTCAATGTTGTCCCTTTGCCGTCCTCCAATTGGTTGTTATTTTCTTTTAGGTGTATCAATTATTTCGAATCAAATGGCAATGACGTTTCTCGATTCATGTCGGCTATCACTAGACTCTCTCTCTCTCCTCTCACTTGGCTTCATCTCTTGGTTACAACTCGAATCCAAAGAGATTTCTCACGAACATCTTGGAAGATGTGTAGAGCTACGGTACAATGCTACAGCTCGGGTGCTTGCACCACCTCCTTCCTTCATGTTTCATGGTTCTGTTCTTTAGGATTTAGGCTTTTTTGAGAGTTGCCCGATTATGGTGGCAAATATGTGGTGGTTATGTTTTCTACCTGTCTGTCTTTGATGTTTTTTTTCAATTGGGTGTTATATTGGTTTAGTACAACTAGTTTTGTCAAATTTAATTTTGTTTATCTAGTGGTATCATCATTGGGATAGTTTTGTTGTCCATGTCCATGTGAAATTGCAGATTAGTTTGTTCCTATGAGCTTCCTTACTGAGTTGCTATGTCTGTTGTATTTCTGTCCTCCTTGTTTTGAGTGAGGTTACATCATATGCACTTTGAACCAAAAAAAAAAAAAAAAAAAAATTTCGATCCTCCCTTCATGCAATATGGCTTGTATCCTGAAAAAAAAAAAAAAAAAGGAAAGCAAGGGCGACATAGAATTCTTCAGGCATAAATATTTTCTTCTACTTTGTATTTTCAACTTGAATTCTTGAAATGGTTATGGTATATTCATTGGAGTTCTTTTATGACTTCTTTCCCTTATTAATTCCCTTAAGGCATACATATTTTGCTCTGCAGGCCTTGGCCAAAAGATTGCAGCTACACGACAGTGCGTGTGCACGTATATCAGAAAGAAAAGAAACATTTTTTTTGGTCAATGAAAGAAAAAGAAACAGTCGGTTCAATGATACAATAATTTTACTGCATGGAGTTTTGCTTGTCATGGTAAAGGACCCAATCTGCTAATAGGCGTGGCAATTTGTCATCTGCAAGCCTCTTCGTGAGATGTGAAATTATTCTTAAATCAGAAACATGTTACGGAAAATACATAGGGCAATTTAAATTTAGGTAATACAAATAACTGTTCTTTCAATATATATAGTTAAGAGTTTCATTTTCCTTTCAAAAAGTTCAAGAACTAGGCGTTTGAGGCTAAAACGTCATATTTAATTATTCGAAAGATCATGATTATGTATACTAAACGCAATAATGATCGCATGATAATAACACAATTGTGGTATAGTTATATTACAGTGTATTTACCTTTTGTTTTCCAATGTTTGAATCGAAGAGCTTAGGGTCTCTATGCTTTGAAAAGCTCTCTCTATAAATCTTGAAGTCCATTGTGGCTATGCATTAGCGACGCTGCGGCGCATGCACCAAAGGAAAAAACAAACAATATTTAGAACCATTAGCAAACATTTGAAGAGTCAAAAGAAATTTACGTTTTCGAAAAAAGATTTATAAGAAATATAGTGATCTCATTTGATTGGTGCCTTAATTTGCTTCCTAATCTAAATTTGACCTAGAAGAAATATAGCATGTCTTTTCTCGTGCCAAGCAGGGGACAAGAATTAGCATTTGGTGTCAATGACTTTTGTATTTGGAAATATAAAAACCATATGGGACCTATTAGTTTGCAGGCGACATGATGAAACAACGTATAGAACTTATCACTCTTTTTTTGGTCGGATTACCCTAAACCCTAAAAACATATAGAACTTATCACTTGCGCATCAAAGAAGAAAATTGTTTCTCTTTCTCTCTAAGAAGACATTACTCTTTTTTATAAATCACGATTTGACACCTAAAAAAATAATTCATTTAAAATATACAAAACGACTAATTTTTTCACACTTGTCAAACTGCAACTGATAAGAAAGTAAAAGTTCCGGGAGGAGGCAAGTATATTTTCCTTGAAGGAAAAACACATACCACCTGTGTATTTGCCAAAAGTTTATATTAGCACTGAAAAAGAAAAATAACAGTTCCAATTAGACATGCTTTGACGGTGTCAATTTCAATATCAAATCATCAATTGCTTTTTTCTCATGGTAAAATAGAAATCTTTTTCGTTTTTAGGCCAATTACTGGCTACTCTATTAGCCCTAGATTCCAGCATCGATCCCAACCCTCTCCCCCACCCACCAGCAAAAATTAGGTAACAGCAGTTGGTAAATTTTAACCTTCTTTTACATCCCAAAAAAGAAAAAGAAAACTATATTATGGAATTATTGCTCACTTTGCTTTTTGTTGTTTATTAGTTGTACGCCTATATATGTTTTTAGCAGCTTTTTTGAGAAGTGTATCAATTTGTAGCAGGTCTTATCTTTCCCCACATTTTCTATATATCAGTTGTAACGTTTGGATTAGCAGATTTATTACTTGAAACCTCATAAATCTTACTTTAGATAAAAGAGGTTTGATTATTAATAGAGAAATATATGCATGCTCCCGACTACATAGTTGCCATTAAATGGAATATTTTATGGTTTACCCAGAGATCAATTTGAGATATTATAATGGATCTGTTTTCCCTCATGCTAAAGGAGAAAAATTTAGTTGCAACGAAGATAGGTTAATAATACTATGTCACATGGAAGTGTTATTGCGCTGTTCATAAATGTTATTGATTAACAATAGCAAAATAATGCTATTTCCTTTTTCATGAAAGTCTTCTCATACTAAAGACTAATATGGTATTGATGGAACTACAAAAATCTCACAAATTCAGAAACAGGGAGAAAGAAAAGGGAAAGGAAAAAAAAACGTAAACACTTTTGTGCTAGAATGACAGTCTTGAAATTCAGGAAAACACTATGTTATTAAACTGCGAATGAATACTAATATTAAAATGTGCTCTCCTCGATATTTCTAGTCGTACCAAAAAGTATTCAACCTCAACCCTAGCCTCTTGCATTCGAGTTCAAAATATATCACTTTCAACTTTTCCATCATGAAGTATACTTTTATTGCTTTGCCAATAAAGTGAGGTCGGTTATTATCAGTATGGTGATTATGGTCTTCAGATTATGGTCGGTTATTCTTTGCCTACCAAATAGGAGGAATGAAGCAAAAAATTTCCAAATACCTATTGATTTGGTCTTCAGATTCACCTCACAAAATCTATCTAAAAACTAAAATATTAACCCAGCAATTCCACGCCCATGTATTAAACTAGTAACCAGGAGACCAACCATGCTTAAAACAAAAAACATGTTAGGCCATCCTTAATAATATTATAAACCCTAGACAACCATATCCAAGAGCATATCTAAGTGCCTTTTTAATTGGCTAAACTGTAGGGGAAAAATTATCGAATGAGCATTTGGGTTGAGTGTGGAGGCACTTGGGGAAACAACAAAATGGGGAGCTACCACGTCATATATTAAGTTGGTCCTCTGCATCATCATGCTGCAAAAGTAGGGAGTAGGGTGGCCTCGAGTACAAAGGTATCTATGGTCCTAAATGTTAGAGAGTAGAAACCAAACTCATTATTGTTATCATGTTCCCCCTCTCATTTACATTCCACTTTTGTCATGTCTATTTGTCTCAAAACTTTTTGTGAAAATCCTTCTTTATTCTAATATGCTTTTCTATTACTTAAAATATTGAAACAATAGCCAATGGGGTGTATTCAATAAAAAATAACATTAATTTGAATAGCAGTGATTTCAAGTTCAAATCCTTATAGCACTTCATAGTGTCTATGAGAAAATCCCTCACTCATTTCCTAAATTTGACAACAACAAAAATAAAAAAATTCAAGCAATATGAGAAAGTTGGCCAGAGAAGGAATAGACATAGCTTATGATTTCTGAAATGTAATTGGGATGGAAATACTAATAAAATATTGATGGATTCTCCATTTATTCCCCTCTCTCTCTCTCTCTCTTTCTCTCGCTCGCTTTTTTTATGTGATGGACTCCATTCAGTGATTGTGTGTAAAATATATATTCTTAGAAAGCAAAGTTGTCCTTGGCTAATTGAGTAGGTAGTCTACATATCCCTGAGCAAGGGGCTTTTCCTTCGATGTCATGGGTTGAAAAAGAGAAAGGATCTTTGTTTCAAACGTATTAAAAACTTTAAACATCACAACTTTCCAATGGAACTTATATATATATATTTGTCAATTAGCTTTTCACAGACAGAGAGTAATTTGCAAAAAATTGTGGATGCTATTATTTTGAGGTGTGATAATATTTCTTATCCTTGAAATAATATCTTCGCCAGGGATTCCGAAGTTCGGATAAATGCACAACTCCTAATAAGTCTACATTTATCCTACTATGTGCTCAACCAGTTGAGACCAAATTTGATTTTGGTCCATATTATTGGTGTCTTTTTGTATTTTTTTATTCATTATCATCAAGAGGAAGAATGATGCCAAATACCATTAGTGAGACAGTTTTTTATTTTTTTATTTAAAAAAAAAATTCCAACACAATCATCAAGCCTGCTTTTTATGCAAGACCAACTGCACCAACTTTTGCTTCAAATCCATGTTGCTTGCACTATATATTCCATCAGATCGATTCTTTAATATTATTGTACACATGATAATCGAAGGAAAACTTTAAGCAAATTGCAATTTTATAGATTATAATATTAATGATCATTAGGGAACCGTAATACCTGTAGTCCGATTGTGTTTACAGAATCTCATCGTCCATTGTCATTCTGTACGGTAATACCCATAATAGATCCAAAACCAATGCGGCAACACGATATGTTTCTGGGCCAATCATCATCTCGTTTATAACTTTCCCAATGTTTCATTTTGTCTGTTAGTTCTAATTTGATAATGATAATTAGTGAGAGAGAGGTAAAAATGAATAATAGTTATTTAACAGAATTTGAATCGAATTAGATGTAGGTGGTAAATTGTTATGTTTGGTCCCAGTAGTTTGTCAGAGTTTTCTGCTTTGGTTCATGTGGTTTAAATTCTAACAATTGACTTACTGTAGTTTGATATTAATCGCAACTCAATGACACATGTACTTGTCTATTACGTGGAGCAGAATTTTGGATGAAGTTTTGGATGAATTGGACGGAAATTTGGAGGTGTCCGAATTGCGATGGATATTAAATTATTGAGGTTAAATCGCCAGGAAATTGAAACTATAGGGACCAAAGTGTGAAATCCAACAAACTACATGGACCAAAAATGACTTTTCCCAAAAAAAATTATTGGGTAACAAATGCACATACCCATAATATTCTAGGTGATGTTTATGCAAATTTCTCTATTATTAAAATACGAAAAGAGTTGTAGAAAAAATCCTAACTGCGCTCTATCTCTAAGTTCCAAAACAAAAAACTCAATATATAGGAGGGGAGGAGGAAGAAGCGTTACTGCCTTTCCCTCCCCTTGCCTCCCTTCCCATTCTCCCCTCCCCTATCTTCTTCTCTTTTTTTTCTTTTTCTTTTAGGTTAGTGAATAAGTCCACTACGGCATTTTGAATAATAAGTCCTTTATGACAAATTCTTCTAATCCATGTTTCAGTTTGAAGTTCCCCATCACCTCTTTTGGGCTAATTCCTCAATCAAATCATTCTCCCAAAATTGCCTCTACAACTTCTCATATTCTCTAAATTTAATTATACCTCGCATTTGAAACCAAAATGGTTTTTCCATGTTTGTTTGATTGGCATAGTTGTTCGCTATTATGCGCAGCTGGATCATCCGAAACCTTGTTTTTCCTAGACCCGTAAGAGGTTTTGCATTTGCTTTAAGGCTAGATGCAATGGTGGTGGCAGTAGGGTTCATTCATGCTCATGTGTTATTTTAGGGTTTTGGTGATTTTGGGTTTGTAGGCTTTAATTGAGATTAAGCTTAATTGTAGTAATGTGGGCAAGTAGTTGTTGGTGTGTGTTAGTTTGGGTTTTTTTAGTGTGTCAGCTTTGTTACGCTTTTGGGTTTGGTGATTTGAATGTCTTGTAGATATCTTATTGTCTAGTTGAAAGTTATCTAATTCAGTTGTTATTTGATAAGAAAAAAAAAATACAGAAAGAGTTAGCTGGCTAGTCTAGTTTTCTCTCCTTTTGTTGTTGTTGTTGGACAAAGCCTAGTTTTCTCTTGCTTTGGATAAGAGGCTATGTGATCATAGAGTAGTACACGACTATATTACATGTGCTTGTAAGTTGCAAGTTGCAGCTAAAACTTCTTTGTTCACCCAAAAAATAAACCTATAACTTTTCGTACTAAAATGTGACCTAGGAAAGTCAAAGGTGTCAGGGAATTTTGGTTTTTCTGTTTAGGTATCATCTCTAGTGCACAATAGGGAACGACTCTGTTTTGCCGTTCTGTTCGAAAATTTGGAACAACCAAAAGGAAACATTTAGCTTTCCTACGTGTGCTTCTACATTTAGGTAAGGTTTGTCTGGGGCGCGTTTTTCTTTTTGCTTTCGGTTTTTTTTCTTCTTTCTTTTTCTGCTTCAAGATTCTCCAAATTCATCAACCTTGGAGAGAGTTAGACTTTGGGGACCGACAGGCCGGCCCTGACTTTTGGGTGGCCCTAGGCGATAAATTAAATGAGGCCCTTCCCTTAGTATACAATTGAGAAAATATAACAAATAAAATAATTTTATGTAGAGCGTAACGCGTGAATAAAAAGATAGCATGCATAATAGGACATATCTCTGTAAACAAAATTCAGATTAGATATTTAATATCATGAAGGAAATTACAAATTTACAAACCAACATTCCAGCAACCATTAATGGGAACATGTCAAGATACATTAAAACTAAGTATTTTGTTCAAAAAATACTAATCTGGATCATAAAAGTAGCTTTGAAAACAACATATGAAATGGTTGCAGCAAATTTGGACAGATCAAAATCTGCCTGGAGCCTTCTTCCTCCCAAACAGGCAGCCAATAAGAGATCCACACCCCATTACAATCGCAAATATCCGATGCTTTCCCTTTATCAAATACACAAATAGCTGGTTGATTTCCTCTCACCATGATACAATCCAAAAACTAAAAACAGGTAACATTAAAAGTACAATCAATCACTGAAAAATCCTTGATCTTCTAGCATTTTGAGAAGCAAAATCTTCAATAACATCTTCAAAATCAAGCTTTTCCAACATATTCTTTTCAATGCATAAGATTGCCAATCCATTCAACCTTTCTTGTGACATAGTTGAACGCAAGTAAGATTTTATTAATTTTAATTTTGAAAAACTTCTTTTGGAGATGCCACAGTCACTGGCACAGTCGATATAATTCTATAAGCAACCGAGACATTTGGAAAAACAATCTACAAATTTTACATAATCAAGAACTTGAATGGCGCTTTGCCTCTTGTGGTAAATACAATCGTAAAACTTCCAATTTAGAACACAAATCATGGACATTAATATCAGATTCATTGCCATGTGTTAAAGCATTTTCAAGATTAACACAACATTCATGCAACATTTGATAATTCATTCCAAATAACTTTTTAGGATTCAACAAAAAACCAAAAATACCTTCAAATATTTCTAATTGTTCAAATCTACTCCTCAAAAGAAGAAATAGCAGCATCAACCACAACAAGAAAATAATTAACCCTAAAAGATTCTTCAAGACATGAAAAGTCTCTTCATAATCATTTTCATCAAATTGTTTTCTCCTACGACTTTGACGTTTTTCAAGAAATATTGGGTTAATTTCCATCTTAGATGCAATATCTTTGGCAGAAAGTAAAGCAGATGTGAACCCATTTTGCCTATAGTCTTCAAAATAAGAAACAAGCCCCTTCAAATGTTTTATTGCAGCATCAATTTGCATATCTCCAGAATTGCAATTTTTGGCTAACTAAGTCAATTTTTTTCAAAATGTTATGCCATATAGTCATGCTCAACAAAAATTCAAAACTTTCAAGTTCATGTGTTGCTAAAGATTCAGCTTCACTCTTTGTTTTGGCATCTTCACTAACTCTAGACAATTCAAACAAAGCTTCTCTTATATCATCCGTTTGGGTTATTATGGCTCTAACACTATTAATATGACTTTCCCATCTTGTTGTTGACAATGGTTTAAGAGTTAATCCATGGACATGATTTTGAAAAATTTTCCATCTCTTTGTAGAACTAGCAAATAGAGTATACAAGCGTTGCACAACTCCAAAAACAACTTACAGCAAAAACAATATACTTTGTCCACATCTTTTGAGTACACTAGCCATTTTCTATCTTGTTTCTCTCCATTTGGTAACTTTCTTGTATAAAATGAATATGAAAAATGCCTAGAAAGCCCATCCACAGGAAACTTGAGATTACTTTCTCTTATAGGACCATTTTCCACTAAAAGATCCTTTGTTTTGTTATCAATGTCATCCCAATTTCTTGGATCATAGATATTCAAAGCAAGATTTATTTGTTCATTTTCATTTTCATTCTGAAATTGATCACCAACCTGATTCAATTCATTTGTATCATTTTTCTCTCATTTCTTTCCCCATTATTTTCATTCTCTATGAGATCACCAACCTTATTCAGTTCATTTGTATCAATTTCTATCATTTCTTCCTGCTCATTTTCATTCTCAATGGGTTCACCACCCTCATTTTCAGTCATTTATATCACTTTCTATCATTTCTTCCAGATTATTTTCATTCTCACTGAGATCACCAACCCCTTCATTAAGTAAATCATCAGCTAAATCTTCAATTGAAGAACTAGTTTTTAAAAAACTTATCAAGAGCTCCTTTTTGAGTTTGAATCATTTTTTCTATTTTTCTCCTTTTATTTCTTTTTGCACTTCCAGATTCATGTTTCCTAACCATTTTTCTAGTGCAACTCTTAAGTCTAGAAAGTGAAAAACAGACAACCAATGAAAAAAACAAACACACCAAACACAACCAACAAAGCAAACACAACCGCAGCAAACACAACCAATGAACAAAAGTGTTACCAAAAGAAATTTAAAATTAAGTAGCAAACAAAGAGCAATAAAACCTGGTTAAAGCTTATAAAAAAGCCTAATCTTGTAGAGCTTTATTCAGGCTAGCTGTGTTGAAACTAAAATTTGAGAAACTCCACTCTGTACCTCCACCTGATTTATGTACATCTGCAATGATAAGATACATGCAATTCAATCAAGTATTCATAAATCTGATTACCACTCCGTATCTCTCTGTGTTTTGTTCCTATTTGAAATTGAAACTATAGTTTGGGTAGGAACAAATATAAAAGAAAAAATTATAAATCTGATTACCTTTTCAATTTCTCATGCTCCTCCCCTCTTGGTCACCGTCAATCTCAAAGACAAAGACAATTTGTGAGCTTTTTGGTGTGAAATTGATTTTTAGGGTTACAATATGATATGAGAAAAGAGGGATGAGAGAAACTGAAAATAAAAGCTATGGAATGGATTGAAGGGAGAAGGTGAAAATAAAAGCTATGGAACCGATCGGTGGATTAAATTGAGTTCTATGGAGTAAGAAGAAGAGAGGTGCTCTTGCTGGCTGCGTAAATGAAGAGCTTCTGTCTTGATGGGAAGAGGAATTGTCTTCCTTATTCAATTACATTCGCTGACTTCTTCTTCTTCTTCTTTTTTTTTTTTTTTTTAAATGTTGGACAATAATATATATATAATATATATAAAAATTTGGGGCCCCTTTAATTGGAGGCCCATGGCCAAGGCCCTTCTCGCCTACCCCCAAGGCCGGCCCGGGGACCGATGATCGTGAAAACAAAACTCTAATTCAAGCATATGGCACCAATGCTCCATGAATTTGAAGTTAAGGAGGACTAGGGCAAAAAAGAAAAGAAAAAGAAAATCCAGATCCTAAGCAAAAAAGATTTAGGAGCACGCATGCCCTAGCTATCAAAGAGTTCCTAGCTAGGGTTTATTGGAAGACCATATAGTCCTCAATTTCCACACTAGAAAGATTTATTATTCTCATGTCATTGTCTTGCCACATCAGTTGCATTAGCAGCTGATCCATGTGATGCCTGCCTAGCAATGGACTTGTTTGGGGCAGATCCAATGACCCAATATTGAGGTAACCAGGACATGAAAGTTACAGCCATTATCATATATATATGTAGACCTCTCTTTCTCTCAGAAGTTCTGAGAGACAAAGTGAGCAAATATTCTATCATTCACCTACCATTTTAGCATGCTTGATACACACAAACATCTTTGCCATAATTAAGTACTGTTTCAAGTGCAAGGGCATCGATCAGTTGTTATCATTCCTTTTGAAAAGGATACTTCGCCAAGTCACGATCAAAATTCTCGCCTTCTTTCTCTAGGGTACCCATTGGTTCCCATTGATGAACTAGCTAGGTTTGGAGATGAGCTAGCTTTCATTGTCAATCAGATTCATGCACAAGATGAGCAACTCTAGTAGATAGAATGACAAGCAAGCTGAGCTGAGTCGGGGTATACATCATCACCACGCATAACATAAAAAAGATGACAATGGTACATTATGTTATAATGACCAAAAAGTTATCAAAATGACCTGGAATTCTGAAACTTCGAGCTATTTTTGTGCCGGCTGTGAAAATTTTGAAATAAGGAGAAAACACTTTAAGTAACTTCTTTTTCTTAGCGTGTTTTAGATATACAACGGTTCCCTCTTCACATTGACAATTTTCGTGCCGCTTAACATCAAACCAACACAAGTAACTTTTATCAATGTGCTTGGAATCCTACCATCATGGTTATAGAACACCCGTTTTAAAAACCACAACAGTTTTTAGATTTTCCGTCGTGTATTCAATGTCGTGCTTTTACATTATTGTAATAAAGGAAAGGTCTCCCCCTCCCAATTTAATCCGCTTCATTTCACTTGCTTCATTCTTCTCGAGGGATTAATTAGATATTGGGTTGATTAATTAAAGAGGGATACAAATAAAGTCCCTATGATCACATAGCATGACTATAATTAGTTCCATCCAACAAAAAAAGAAAAAAAGAAAAAAAAAGAAAAGAGAAAGGATACGAATTTTTTTTCACATTAATATCCAATTTTGCAATATTTTTGAAGAGGGAAGAGATGACACTAACTATACTTTTACAAGTGGAAACATGAAAAGACTTGTCCAAAAGTAGAAAACAACTAAAATTGTTGATATGGGCATTTGATCAGCTAATTCATTCTTCCAATCAAATCGGGTCTGAAAGTTTTCACCACCCACTTTCTTTTCCATTGGAGAAGATTTGCCACTACGTACTTGAAAGGTAAGAAACCAAGGGATATATATTTGGTCTATCTAAAAGGATCTAAGAAAGTAGAAAAAATTACACATGGCGAAAGCCCATGTCTTAACTTGGACCCTTCTCGATGGGTTTGCCACGTGAAAACAGGGTTTGCAAATTGCAGCCATGGTGGTATATTTATTACCATGGTGGTATTATTCTTTATTTATCACCTTATCACAAGGAATTTTAAAAAGATGTCTTGAATGCTCATCTATGGTGTGTGGGGAAGTTTTTCCAGTGTTTTGAAACAAAAAATCAATTGCCTCAGAGCTTTTAATACTTCATATCCTTATCACACAACCAATGATGGATCCATGATTTCAAATTAGGGTGGGCTCAATTTATCTTAGGGTATGTGAAATGATGACCGTTATGAGAATTCTATGGTGAGGGTCTTATCTAAGACCCTTAGATAAGGTCATATATCTTAACTGTTGGATTAAACTAACAAATTTGATCCAATAACTAACTAATTGGATTCAACGATTAAGAGATTATAAGGCTCTCACTATAGACTGACTCATGTAAGTTTGTGTGCAGTGCAAAGTTATGCATGAAGGGGTATTGATTTTGGTGTGTTGGAAAATGAAAAACCGTGGGCTATATAGCCCAGGTTAGATAGTATAAGGGTCCATCCTTGTTGAGTTTTATTTGGTGGACATGTGTATAGAATAATAATATATACAACCCCAAAACTCATCCCATATTATATACAACCCCAAAACTATCCATTTGTTAAATAATCCACCAAAAATAATTTTTTTTCCTTTCTCACTTTGTTATTTTTGTTCGTTCTCCTTTCATCCGTTTGTATAGAATGGTATTGATTCGTTATAGGGATAATTGTCGAAATGTCATCTGAACTTATACCTCAGTTTTCAATTTGTCACTTTAAAGAAAAATTTAAGAGAAATGTCACTTTAATTTTTCAAAATCCATGATTTGTCATCTAACTTTAACACCATCCAATTTTCCATCCATTTTAAGGGTATTTTAGTCTTTCAATTTTCAAGAAAAAAAAAACAGAGAAAAAAAAGACCTATCTCTCCCTTTCTCCCCACCCGCCCCCAAAATACATCGCACATGACCCCCCTTCTCTCTCTCTCTCTATCTTTGGCCATGTATAAATTTTTTTATAATGATTTTCCATTTCTAAAATACCCTTTAAAATGAAAAAGACTAAAATACCCTTAAATTGGATGAAAAATTGGATGATGTTGAAGTCAGATGACAAATCATGGATTTTGATCTTTAAGGTGACAAATTGAAACTGAAGTATAAGTTCAAGGACTCCATCAATCCGAAGTCATTGAGCTTGCCCTAGGCCAGTAGAGCCGCTGAGAGCTCTGCTGAAAACAGACGCTGCTTTTAGAGAGTGGGAGGAGGAGTGCAGAGGGAAGAGATGAGAGGAGGGAAAGCCCCAGCAACAGAAACCTAAACAGACTCAGCAACCACCAATCTGTCTCGCTTGACACCTAACATGTCCTCAACAAGACGTGAACTCAACCACACTGGAGCAAAATCAAAATAGAACACACCTAAGTCCAAATTATAGCTCCAAGTTGCTAAACCATCAACCACATCATTTCTTTCTCTATGGATATGTCGAAGAGCACAACTGTCAAATTGATTCATGAGATCACAATAGGCAGTGACCGAAGAAGTCAAAGGGTGACAATGCATAGAAGCAACTTTATGAATTAGATGCACAGGCACATCAACATCCATTTCCACTAGGAGAGGAGAAATACCTTTATCCTTAGCAAGCTTAAAGCCAAAAAACAACCCCCAAATCTCAGCCTCCAATATCTTACCTTGCCCCAAATTCACAGAGAACCCACCAATCCAATCACCAAAGGTGTTACGAATCACTCCCTTTGTCCCAAACCAGGAGGTTCCCAAACAATAGAAACTGGCACACGATACAACTTGTGACAAATAGAAACAGAAGCCTGAACCCATTCCCTCACAACTAAAAAGAATATACTCTGTTTAAAATTGAAAGGCAAACCCTCCAAGCCATTAAAAACTTGTTGATTTCGCCACTTCCAAATCAGCCAACATGTAAAACCAAACACCGCTTTCCAGTCACAACCGTCAAACCACTTAGCTTTAGAACTAACATTCCTCTAAAGCCAAGGCTTGCTATCGGTGCAATAGAAGTGAGGATTGGCACCAGATTCCAATACAGCTTGCCACACTTTTCTAGCTCGAGGACAGTCTCTAAGGATATGTAGGAGTGTTTCAGAAGACCAGCCACAAAAACCACAAGACGGATCCTCAGTTAACTGTCTTTTCCATCTCTGATCATTTGACAACCTTACCTTGAAAGACAAGCTATAGAAAGATTTGCAGCATAGGGGAAATTTTCATTTTCCACAACACTTTCCAATAAGGCTCAACCTCCCTGTACTCTTGAAACAACAAATTATAACTGATTTCATAGAAAAGATACCATCAGCAGTTAATCTCCAAATATGAGTACCATGCATACTACTACCAAACCCCACAGGGTAGCATATGATTTTCTGAACGAACTCCTCTGAAACCACACTCCTAAGTTTAGGCACATCCTACCAGCCATCTCAGGAAGAACAAAATTAGAAATTGTGCAATCCAAATCTCTGATATCAAGAACTCCAGAGTGCTGCATTAAAGTCTCATCACATATCCAGGGATCCTTCCAAAAATGAGTTGTATCCTCTTTCCCAATTCTCCAACTCATACCTTTAGTTATCAACTCAGTCCCATATAAAACACTCTTCCAAGTTGAAGAGCAATAATGCCTGGAATTGTAAGGAGGGATCCAAAATAGATTGACCTCGAAGGTATTTAGCTTCAAAAATTTGAGCCGACAACCTTTTATCGCTTAGATGAAGCTTCCACCCAATTTTAGCCAAAAGAGCTTTATTCATGTTAGTAGTTCGTTTAAACCCCAAAACACCATTACACTTCGGCCTACACACCAAATTCAATTGACATATATAGACCTTCTCCTTTTCTCAGTATCTCCTCAGAAAAAGTTCCTATTTAAACGATCACAAGACTATTGCAAACACTAGTAGGCAATTTAATAGTATTCATAGCATATATAGAGACATCAACAGTCACCACTTGAACAAGAGTGGCTCTTCCAGCTATATATAAGAGATTGATGTTCCAAGTAGCAAGCCTCTGGTGAACCTTATCCTTCAAATTTACAGTTTGTCGTGAAGCTCGACAAAACATATCTAAGCAAGCCTTCAACACCCTAGCTTGCCTAGGGCTAGCCTAAGAGAAAAGAACCAGATCATCGACAAACAAATAAATGAGAAATTGCTAGCCCAGCTTGAGAAGACTTCACAGGCTTTCATTTCTTGGGATTAACAACATCAACAATCAAATCTCAATACAAAAACAAAAATATATGGGGAGAGAGGATCCCATTATTTGGTTTGAAGGGAACAATAAACTCATCATTCACACAGACTTAGTAACTCACAGTTGTGATACAACTCATTATAAGCTGAATAATATTACTAGAAAGCCCTATCTCACCAAGCACCAATTCAATAAACCCCAATTTAACCGGTCATAAGCTTTGGACAGATCTATTTTCCAAGCCAAAAAACCTTTCCTACACTTTAAAATCTTGAATTTATGCATAATCTCTTGGGCAATCGAAAATTATCGGTGATATGCATCCTAGGCACAAAACTGACTTGGTTGGGGCTAATGAGGTCAGGCAAAATAGGTCTTAACCTAGCCACCAACACCTTATAAATCACTTTATACAAAGTACAACAGAGACTAATGGGCCTGAAGTGCACCATAGACTAAGGGTTAACAACCTTTGGCACCAAAGTAATCAGAGTAGCATTAAGCATCAAAGGAATAGAGCAATCCTGAAAATCTTGAGAAACCAAGTGGAAAATGTCACCAGCACATACTTGCCAGTTACATTGATAGAAGCACATTGGAAAGCCATCCACATCAGGAGTTGTAAGCCAACAATTATTAAACAAACTATCCCTAACCTCAAGTAACTCAACACTTTTCCCAACAACATTTAAACTATCGAAAATCCACATGTGGAAACATATTTGGAATGCAAAAACTACAAGGAGGAGAAAAAATTTGAGTGAATAACCCCAAAAAAACTGAACAGCCAAAGTCTTAAACCCATTAGCGTCCTCTATCCAATACCCCTTATCATCTTTCAGCTTGCTCAATCCTATTTCTTGTCCTCCTAATTAGAGTAGACATATGAAAGAACTTGGTATTTCCACCACCCTCTTGAAGCCTGTCTAGACTTTTGTTTATTGCCAAAACATAGCTTCTTGCTCCAAAATAGTATTAAATTCATCAATGAGTTGTGTTTCTAACTCCTGAGAAAAGGGTCGTTCTCTTGCTACGCCAGGAGAGTCTTGTGTCAAATATTAGCGTTTAGATTTTTCACGTTTAGCCTTCATCCCCTCCTCAGCCTAACCACGCTCGTTTTCATACACATTCAGCCGCCGTCGTCGCCGTCCTCGACTTGATAGCGTTGAGTCACTTTTCTTCACTGCGAGTCGCTATCGTCACTACTCTCTTCGACTATGGGGTGCTGGCCTTGTTGTTGTCTCTCTCATATCTTGGGCGTCGGTTTTTTCGTTCTCTTTCTCCTTAGTGTGTCAGCATCTCCCTGGTGGTTGCCTTGGTATGGTGGTTTCAGTGGGTCTGCTCCTGCTATTGTGCCGACAATCTCCAAGTCAAGGATGGTAATGGTGCAAGCGCTTCGTTGGGGTTGGCGGTCATGGTGGAGGTGGCTTTCCTCACACCCATTTATCGTCTAGATCCTGTGATCTCAAGCCTTACCTTTAGGAGAAGACAGCCGCTGGGTGGCTCTTCACCTAGGGACTCTAACTTTGATCCTCCTTTTCATGGTGTTGGGCCATGTTTTTGCCAACTAGGGTTGTTGGGTACCATCATTTTACCCATTTTACGAGTTTGGGTGGTTACTTTGTGATGGGAACTGTGAATCCAGGTGATGTTGGTGTCCTGCCCTTAACAAACTTATGGAGACTAGCCCAGTGGAGTCTCCTAAGCGCCTTTCTTAATGTGTTCTTGGAGCATTTGTGGGCTTGGCATCAGGCGAATGCTCTTATGCTTGATCCTCGTGTTTAGGTTAAGTGGCTAGGCCAGTTTTATTATTGTTGCATGGTGTTTTCTTCATTCTCCCCTTAACTGATCTTTGATTCTCGCCCGTCTCAAGGACTATGTTTTCATAGGAGGTTTCTTTGTCATGTTGAGATGATACGACGTGCTTGGGGCTTTTTTATTTATTTTATTTCCTGGCCTATTTGTGGGGTTAGTCTTTTCTTTGTGTTGTTCCTTGCAGATTTCTCTTCTTTCATTTCCAATTCCTATTAGAGGTGGCTTGGAGATGGTGTGCTTAGTGACTGTTTTCTTTCTTCTTGGCGTACTGTGTTCTCTCGGATGTTCTCACTGTCTTGTGGCTGTGCAAAGGACTATGATTTCATAGCAGGACTCTTTTGACAGTTGGATTATGTTGTAGTGTTCTTGTCGGAGGTCTTTGCCTCAAAGGTCTATGTGTCAGTTGCCTGTTTTATTTTATCTTGCTCTGGCATTGGTCCTGCGTGACGTTTTTAGACTTTCTTGTTAGTCTATGAAATGTGTGGTACTCTCTCGACCTTGAGATTTGTTCCTCAGGAAGGTTTTAACGAGGCCACTATTTCTTGTCATTCTATATAGTCTACTTTGATTCTATGAATGAATTCCATTTCTTAAAAAAAAAAAGCTCATTTGAATTCCAGCAAGCCTCGCAAGGAGTCTAGCTTTTCTCTACCTCAAAAGCCCAAAAACCCTCACATTCTATTTCTCTTCAAAGGCTCCACAAATGCAAAGGACTTATCCAAAGCACAACCAACCCCTTGACCCCATTGTTGCCCAAGAAACTCCTTAAAATCAACATGCTTTAGCCACATTACCTCAAAGTAAGATCCCACATCAACCAACGGAGAGGGGTGATGTGCCTTATATGTACATGCTCACCTTCATCTAGCATGAGGCCTTTTGGGAGCTCACTGGCTTCAGAGTCATGGGAATTCCGAAGTTAAGCGAGTTGTGGCTAGAGCAATCCCAGAATGGGTGACCCACTGGGAAGTTGCTCGTGAGTTCCAGAAACAAAACCGTGAGGGTGAGAGGGGGGCCCAAAGCGGACAATATCGTGCTACGGCGGAGCTCGTCCCGGGATGTGACAATTTGGTATCAGAGCCACTGCCGTGTGGTGCAAGTGTGCCGACGAGGATGTCGGGCCCCTAAAGGGGTTGGATTATGAGATCCCACGTTGACCAACGGAGAGGGGGTAATGTGCCTTATATGTACATGCCCCCCTCCATCTAGCACGAGGCCTTTTGGGAGCTCACGGCTTTGGAGTCATGGGAACTCCGAAGTTAAGCGAGTTGGGGGCTAGAGCAATCCCAGGATGGGTGACCCACTGGGAAGTTGCTCGTGAGTTCCTATAAACAAAATTGTGAGGGCAGAGAGGGGGGCCCACTTCAGGAGTTCCCATGACACCAAAGCCAGTGAGCTCCCAAAAGGCCCTCCCTAAGGGCCCGACGTCCTCGTCAATACACTCGCACCACACGGCAAAGTGGCTCTGATACCAAATTGTCATACCCCGGATCGGCTTCGTTGTAGCACGATATTTTCCGCTTTGGGCCCCCTCTCTATCCTCACAGTTTTGTTTATAGGAACTCACGAGCAACTTTCCAGTGGGTCACCCATCCTGGGATTGCTCTAGCCCCCAACTCGCTTAACTTCGGAGTTCCCATGACTCCAAAGCTAGTGAGCTCTCAAAAGGCCCCGTGCTAGATAGAGACGGGCATGTACATATAAGGTACATCACCGCCTCTCCGTTGGTCGATGTGGGATCTTACACTCAAATCTAAACGGCTTGTTGCTAGGAGAAGAAACAAAACCAGATTTTAAGCTTATCTTGAGAGGACTATGATAAGACTTTGTCCTAGGTAAATGCTAATACAAATTCTTCAGCCAACCTTACATTGGTATCTTGTTTAGAATTCAACTTTTCTATTGAAAAGGTGTGCGCATTCTCTGAATTCACCTTGTTTTTTTTTTCTTTTAATTTTTTGGTTTTTTGACTATCAGGCATTTCAGCTTTTGGTTTTTATTTATTGAGTTTTTTGATTTTTATAGTATTTACATAGATTCTAATAAATTAATATTTTAGTATAAATTGACGATTTTAACTTTCAAATTAACGGCAATATTGACAGAGTGTAACGCTTGGACCAATTCAATGAATAATAAAGAGTAGAGGGACCATTTGAACGAATAATTTAGTTAAGGGACCAAAATGCAAATTGTATATAAGTTTGTGGACCATTTGAGTTAAAAACCCTAAAGGCATGTTTACGTATCAATATGGAAAGAAAGGGAATGATTTCCATTCTTGACTTCCGCATCGTTTACTTTCAATCAGGAATGAAAAAAATGTGTGGGCCCTACCTCAAAATCCGCAATCAAATCCCCCTTAAAACTAGGATTCGGATAATCTTTTGGGGGGAGGGAGGAGTAGTTGATTTGATTCCCATTCGTTTTTTCCCTTACTTCCTTCCAAAAATACTTTTACCACTGTACAATAATTCGAAAGCACCCCAAAGCCTTAAAATAAAATAAAATAAAATAATTCAATGGCTATTTATTAATCACCGTTGGAAAAAACAAATTTTTTTATCTTTTCACCTTGGTTGCTAGCCTCTACTTGTCTTGTTATGCTTCTTATCACCATGTCATATTTGTTTTTTGTTTTCTAGATCTATTATATTCCATATATTATTATATACTAGATTTTTCATCACTCGCCATATAGTATCTTATATTATACAGTAGTTATAAAATAAAGTTTTGTTAGTTTTGGTGAAAAATATATATTTATATGTGTTGGGAATATTAGTAAACAAATTAGTTTAGGTTATGATTCATGAGAATTAGTAAACAATAACAATGGGATTCAACTCCATTCATGTGCTGATTCCATATGGTTAGTAAACAACTTAATTGGAATGATTCTTCCCATACCAATTCATTACTTCCCCGATTCCTTACCTCCTCCATTCATGGTAAGTAAACGGCCCCTAAGTTGTTTACTAAATTCTCATAAATTAGAATTAAAACTAATTTGATTACTAAAATGTACTTGTTCTAAATAAATTACTGGGTTAAAGTGGATGGCGAGTTAAGAGTAAAAAAGGATGATAGAGTAAGTCTGGAGAGCGAAGAAGGGTCTGCGAGCCCAACTAGGGTTTTGGGAAATTGTGGATTGGAATAAACGTAGAAAAAAGGGGAAAATTAAGGTTCAAGGAGATGATTTCTTGCAAAGGGTCTGCGAGAACACAACATCAGATTTCTTCTTTAGGAGGTTTCGTATCCTAACTTTGGTAATTTGGGCTTGGAGTCTTAGCCATATCAAAAATCAAACACCAATGGATCTGCTTTGGGGATATTGTTTGGCGCCACAAGCATGTGAAGGGAAAGAGAGTTATTGCGACTCTTGAGTTCTCCGATGAAATCTCTCAATGTATTTTTCGGGGAAGTGTTTTTCTAGATTGAAAAGCCTTATCTTTCTTCATATTATTAATGATGATTGTCTTAATCTCATTAGCTTCATCCAATCTAATGGTTAGAATTGCTGAAGCCCAATAATTACATAAGAAGTAGGAGAGGCCTTATGGTTGTGGTGTGCCTGAAGAAAAATAGGCGCTGCAAAACCCTTGGTGAAGTTGCTTATTCTCCACTACTAATTCTGAACATGCATTGGCTAATTTGCTCCTCTGCATAATCATTTTACTACTAGCCATTCCACTATTTATACTTGTTTGTGGTGGTTTGAAATTATATGCTTCAAATCTCTCACTATTTATAATTGCTTTCTCTCTTCTGAGTTCTTGCATTTTGTGACAATGAGTGCTAAGCTAAATGCCAGTTCCTCCTATGACAAATCTGGCCAATCAAGCCCCAGATACTTTGCTAATCCTAGGGAAACAACCTTCTTGAGCCTTCAGTTATCCACCAAGGCCATTTCACTTTTAGGATTGAGAGAAATGAAACAGAGTGTATTGTCCCTTGACCTTGCCACACTAATAATCTCATTTCCACATTTTCCAATAATTCTGCAGCCATGCTTGGAAAATCTAACTTCCACTACTCCATCATCACACAGCTGACTCACACTAATGAGATTGGATGTGAGACCCTCAACAAATCTAACATTCTTAAGCTCGGGTAAACTAAGGATACAAACATTCCCTTTCCAAACTACTTGAGACTTGTGACCTCCACTAAAAGTCATAGTGCCTCCATCAAAAGGACTGAGAGATGAGAACTTTTATCACTAGACATATGCTTGGAATAGCCACTATCAAAGTACCAAGAGTTGGTGTTTGAAGCAGCAAAAGCATTTAGTACAACAAGACTTTTGGTCTGACCTTTTGTAGCCCAAGTAGATTTAGGCACAATGGATGAATTCATTTTAAGGGACACAAGTTTGGCAATCTTAGTTACTTCATTAAGCAAATGATCAACCTGATCTTGCAAAGATATGAGATTCCTTCTAGACATGGAAGACAATTTTTTGGTCTAATCTTTTTGTACATATGGCAGACTGGTTGAATATGACCAGTCAACCCACACCTATGAGAAGTTGGAACAAACTTTGGTTTCTCGACTACATGATGTAAATCAAGTGGTGCAATGACTTGAGTTTTAGACTTGACAAACTTTCTGGTAGAGCTAGACGCACTATTATCAAAATGATTATATACAAGACCACCTTTGTCCCCATGAAGTTTGTAAGTGTATACATTTTGTGTTTTTCTTTTGGATTCCCTTGAATATATTGTAATAGGACAATTGTTGTGATTTCCCAAGCTCTAGTTTAGATTAAGAATTACTTCTCAAGGTGTTCTTATCTAGCTATAATCCGATGGATAATCAATGTGTTTGACAAAGGTAATTTCTACATTGCATCATATTGCATTCACTAAATTTCTTAAGATTATGACTAGTCGTATCTTTTTTTCATATGACTAGTCAACCTTTGGATCAGTAGGATTTCCAATTGGATCCTAACCAACTTTTTTGTCCTATTCTACGAATTTTCTTAGCTGTCATGTGTACTTTTTGACCTAGAAATTTTTGGGTAAAAACCAAAGAATTCCTCATTTAGCAGCCGTCTCTTTTGAGTGTAAGTCTTGGAAAGTTTTCTTAAAAACTTTCTCTTCTTCTTCCTCAAGAGAAAACCATCATATTTTCATCTATGAGTTTTCCAAATTGATTTTTCAAAACTGCTTTTGAAATACGAAATTTGCATCTAGGTAGATCAAACACTCTCTCATATATATCTAGGTCTGATTCAAGATTGATTTCTTCAAGAGTATGGTTTCTTGAAAAAATTGGTCATTTTTCCTTTGAATCCAAATTTTGGTTTTTGTCTCAGTTTGAGTTGGCTAGCTAGTGCCATGGGATGAAAGAGTTGAATAAGGAACTGCCATTGCCATGAAGGACTAAGCTGTTGGTTTTGCTAAGTTGGAGAAGAAGATTGCACACAGGAGGTATAGCTCATCTTCCTAAATAGATCTAGGATTTCTTGAGCTTGCTTGTGTTTCTTTGTAAGAATCTTTTTTGCTTAGTGGATTGCCCAGTCGGTTGATGACCCAGCTTTTCCCAATGGTGGGTTTCTGGATGAACAATTTATGGTTTGCATCTCTGTAATTTTCTGGGTTTGTGTTCTTGATAGTTGACTAGTCATCGCATGATGTTCATGTATTTCTAGGTTTGTGTTCTTGCGGTTGACTAGTCATCATTATCTGCTGTTTGGTGTTTACATGATTATGATGCCTTCACACACTTTCACCACAGTTGTTGCTAGCACAGGGGATGCCTAGATTGATGGGTCCTTCTGAGTGCCTAGGTTGTCACTAGTAATCTTCTAGGCTTGCAGGTACATATTGGTATGCTCTGTGTCTCTGTTCTTGGTTATGGTTATTCATGACTACCAGTCGACTAGTCATAAGTATATTTGGTCAAGGTCTAAATTGTGTGAAGATTGTTGTGTTTTGTTAGAGTATCGTGTAATTTTAGCCCTTGTCACCTAAGTACCATTTTCAATTGGTATCATAGTGTCAGCTCTTAACACAAATAGAGAGATCCTAGGATTTGTTTTGGTGTTTAGGTGTGCTTACTATGGAAAGGGATCGAGTTGCTTGATCTTGCAACTTCCCCCCTTACTTTGATGGAAATAATTATGCTGCATGGAGAGAAAAAATTCGAGATATTCCTTGATGCTCTTGATGAGTATGCAAAAGAATATCTCACAAAAGAGTGGATACCTCCAGTTAAGACTGTTGAAGGTAAAGTTGTGCCCAAACCTAGGTCGGAATGGACTGAAATTGAGTCATTTGCTACACATTTCAACAAGAAGGCTAGAAATGCCTTAGTTACTGCCCTATCTAGCACATATTTCTCACACATACAACACATTCCTAATGCTAAACAGGCTTGGGACAAACTAAGGGTTGTTCATGAAGGGAATGACCAAGTTAGAACACTAAAACTTCTAATGGTGCTTGCACAATTTGAAGAACTTAGGATGTCTGAAACTAAGTCTATCTATGAGTTCTATGGAAGAGTTGAGATGATCATAAATGAAGCTATGAGTCTTGGTCAACCTATTGATGAACTTCTTGTTGTTCAGAAGATTCTTCGTGTTCTTCCTTCTAGGTTTAGAGTAAAGAAAACCACAATCATGGAAATCCAAAATTTAAGTGAAATTAAGCTTGGCAAACTTATAGGTAAACTGAAAACCTATGAGATGGAGTTGAATATGGAAGAAAATGACAATAAAAAAATCAAAGAATGTTGCACTTCAAGGAATGCATGATTCCTCACTAAAGGATGGGATGAGATGGCTTTGTTTGTAAAAAAATTTAGAAGAATTCTCAAGAATAAGTGGAGGTTTGCAAGAGCGGATAGTTCTGGTAGTGAGAGAAAGTTTAGACCATCATATGATCAGTCTAATGAGCGGAACAAGGATGTCAAACCCTTCAGTAAAGACTTTAGGAAATGAGTCAAATAGTTCACATGTGGAGGCATTGGGCACTATGCTGCCAATTGTGCAAATAACTAGAAAAAAATACTCCAAAGGACAAAGCCATGAAAGTAAGCTGGAGTGAGAGTGAAAGTTATGTATCTCAAGAGGATTCATCGTCCTCTGATGATGATGATCAATAAATTGCCTTCGTTGCCTCTGTGCAACTATTATATGATGATTATGCTTTTGATTTAGATGACCAGTTATATGAGTCTTTCGGTAGAAAATATGACTATTCGTTCAAAGAGAATTTTTCCTTGAAAGAGGAAAATCTCAAACTAGAGGCAAATATAACCATGAACTCCAACATGAAGTTCTTACTAAGTTTTTCAAGTTTAAAACTCCAGCCATTGCACCTCTTGATGTGCAACAGGTAGTCAAGAAACCAAAGTTTGTTACAACTTGTCACAGGTGTGGGTTGAGTGGTCATATTCGACCAGTCTGTCATATGTACAAAAGAGATAAGACCAGAAAATTTTCTTCCAAGTGTAGAAGGAATCCCATATCTTGCATGTTGATCACTTGCTAAATGAAGTACCTAAGATTGCCAAACTTGTCTCCCTTAAAATGAATTAACCTACTGTGCCTAAGTTTACTTGGATTGCAAAAGGTCATACCAAAAGTCTTGTTGTACTAAATGCTTTTGCTGCTTCAAACAGCAACTCTTGGTACTTTGATAGTGGCTATTCCAAACATATGTCTGGTGATAAGAGTGTTTTTTCATCTCTCAGTACTTTTGATGGAGGCACCGTGACTTTCGGGGGAGGTCACAAGTCTCAAGTAGTTAGGAAAGGGAATGTGTGTATCCTTGGTTTACCCAAGCTTAAGAAAGTTAGATTTGTTGAGGGTCTCACATCCAATCTCATTAGTGTGAGTCAACTGTGTGATGATGGAGTAGTAGAAGTTAGATTTTCCAAGCAAAATGCTTTTGCTGCTTCAAACACCAACTCTTGGTACTTTGATAGTGGATGTTCCAAACATATGTCTGGTGATAAGAGTGTTTTTTCATCTCTCAGTCCTTTTGACGAAGGCACCGTGACTTTCGGGTGAGGTCACAAGTCTCAAGTAGTTAGGAAAGGGAATGTGTGTATCCTTGGTTTACCCCAGCTTAAGAAAGTTAGATTTGTTGAGGGTTTCACATCCAATCTCATTAGTGTGAGTCAGCTGTGTGATGATGGAGTAGTAGAAGTTAGATTTTCCAAGCATGGTTGCAAAATTGTTAGAAAAGGTGGTAGTGAGATTGTAAGTTTGACAAGGTCAAGAGAAATTGCTACGCCATCAATGGAGTTGATGATGCAGAAGAAGCGATTTGCAATAAGGTTGTGAATGAAACAAATGTCTTGTGGCATCAAAGAATTGGACACGTGAACTTTAGAGACTTGCACAAATTTTCCAAGAGAGAGTTAGTGAGTGGTTTACCAAAACTTGACAAAACTAATCAACATGTTTGTGAAGGATGTCAATTGGACAAGCAAGTTAGAGCGTCACACAAGGTCAAACACACTCAAACAAAAGTAAGTCTAGAACTTGTTCACATGGACCTTGTTGGTCCTTGTCCCTTGGTGGCAAGAAATATATTCTAGTCATTGTTGATGATTTCTCTAGGTTCACTTGGGTCTCTTTCTTATGTGAGAAATCTGAACAATTTCAATGGTTTAAATCTGTCTGCCACCTTTTGCAAAAAGAGAAGATGACTAGTCATCCGCCTCTTGTTAGAATTAGAACTAATTGTGGTTCTGAGTTTGAGAATTCTCAGTTTCTGAAATTTTGTGAGGAGATGGGGATTAAGCATGAGTTCTCTACACCTATTACGCCTCAGCAAAATGGTGTTGTGGAGAGAAAGAATAGAGTTCTTGTTGAGTTGGCTAGAGTGATGCTCAATAACAAAACATTTTTGGGCTGAAGCTGTAAATACTGCTTGTTACATCTCAAAGATGATGTTTTTGAGGTCTGGTACCAAACAAACTCCCTATGAGCTTTGGAAAGGTAAGAAACGTAATGTGTCTTATTTTAGAGTGTTTGGTAGCACATGTTATATCTTGAGAGATAGGAAACACCTTGCTAAGTTTGACTCTAAAAGTGACAAGGGAATATTTCTTGGGTATTCCACTTCAAGCCGAGCCTATAGGGTATACAATTATAGGACCGAAACCAACATTGAGTCCATAAATGTCAATATTGATGATTTTGTTGCCTCTATTGAGATGGCATTATATGAGGATGGTCTTTTATCTCTTATGCTTGAGGAGAATCTCTAGGTCTGTATCTAGTGGTTGACCTATCAACTTTTAGCAAACTAGTTGACTTATCAACTCTTGACAATTTTGTTCCAGTGGAGCTGTCAACTTGTCATAATCAACCTCAGAATCCCAACTCATCTGTCCCGTTGACAGCACTCTAGCTGATCGTAGTCCCCTCACTCAAACAGAGAGTGTCATTATTGGTCCTCTGAAATCAGGGAGTGAGAACGAGGAAACAACTAGCTAAGGAAATTAGCCATGTGTGTTATGTCTCAAAGGAAGAACCTAAGAATGTGAAAGAGGCTTTGAACCATGGTGAATGGTTTCTTGCAATGCAAGAGGAGTTGAATTAGTTTGTTAGAATTGATGTTTGGTACCTTGTTCATATACCAACCAACACAAATGTTATAGCTACTAAGTGGATTTTCACGAACAAAATTGATGAACAAGGTAATGTTGTTAGAACAAGGCTAGATTGGTTGCTCAAGGTTACACTCAAATGGACGGTATTGACGTTGATGAAACCTTTGCCCTGGTTGCAAGGTTAGAATAAGTGAGATTACTACTTGCCATTGCTTGTCACTTGAAGTTTAAACTTTATCAAATGGATGTCAAAACTGCATTTTTGAATGGTATCTTGCATGAGGAGGTCTATGTTGAGCAACCAAAGGGCTTTGAAGATCCACATCATCCTCAAGAGTGATTGAAGAAAGCACTTGATGGCTTGAAACAAGCTCTTATATCATGGAATGAGAGGCTATCCTCTCACCTTCCAGGAAATGGTTATGTTAGAGGGTCAGTTGACAAAACATATTTTGTAAAAAGGTTCAGAAAGGATGATATTGTGGTTGGTTCTACCTCTAACTTGCATGTTCAAGAATTTATCCATGTCATGACTAGTGAATTTGAAATGAGTCTTGTTGGTGAGCTTAATTATTTCTTAGGTCTTCAAATCAAACAGCACCATGATGGGATCTTTGTTTCTCAATCAAATATGCAAAAAATCTTGTGAAAAAAATTTGGTTTGGAGGCTGCAAAATCTGCAAGAACTCCAATTAGCACTAGTGCTAATACGGGAAAAGTGTCAACCAAATTCTCTATAGAAGCATGATAGGAAGCCTTCTCTACTTGATTGCTAGTAGACCTAACATTTCTTATAGTGTAGGAGTGTGTGCTAGGTTCCAAAGTGATCCCAAAGAGTCTCATTTATTTGCTGTCAAAAGAATCATAAAATATGTGAGTGGAACCATTGATTTTGGTTTGTGGTATACCTATGACACTAGTGTCAATCTTGTTGGGTATAGCGATGCCGATTGGGCTGCGTGTAGTGATGATAGGAAGAGTACTTATGGGGGAGTCTTTTATGTTGGCAACAATCTTGTTGCTTGGCATATCAAAAAACAAAACTCTGTGTCACTATCCGCGCGAGGCTGAGTATGTTGCAGTTGGAAGTTGCTGCACACAACTCCTCTGGATGAAACAGATGTTGGAAGACTATGGTCTTTCTCAATCATCCTTCCTAATCCACTGTGATAACATGAGTGTAATCGATATTTTCAAAAATACAGTTCAACACTCCAGAACAAAGCATAAAGCCATTTGGCATCATTTTATTAGAGATCTTGTGGAAGACCATATTTTAACATTAGAGTTTGTTCCTTCTGAGAAACAACTTGCAGACATACTCACCAAGGCCTTGGACTTTCAGAAACATGTCACACTTAGATAGTCCATTGGCCTTTGCTTAATTGATTGATCAGCATGTCTGTTCCATGTCTTCAGCACATTTCAAAACAGTTGATTAGTCATCTTACATGTAGTTGACTAGTCAAGCCTAAAAAAAATATTTTTTTTAAATTGATATGCCACTGTTTCACATCTCTCATCTCTGGTGTGAAGTTTGAATGCTTTTGTGCTTTGCCTGATTTGTGCATAATCCCTTTCCTTATTTAAGAGCTATTAGATGAAACTTCATTCATGCTATTTTGGACTGTCATTGTCGTTGTCTCTTAACTTATCTTACTCTCTTAGCCAATCTATCGAATTAAAAAAAAAAAAAAAGGGAAGTGTGACCAATGTAGTCATGGCTCTAGGAAGGTATAAGGTGATATGATTGATGCATCTAGAGCAAAGAGCCGTAAAATTGGGCCACTCAAGCACTTAAGTCTGGGATGTGCAAATGAAACAAGAAAAAAAAAACAAATATTTTGTCAATAGAGAGTGATGATACTTAAATCTTTGAGCCTATACTTTGATAATGTCATAAAGTTTCATTGTGCACATGTCTCTCTAAGAGAGATAAGATATCATCCTCCTCACTTACCAACGCCGCCCAAAATCCAAACCTAGTGGTAGTGTGGATATCATTCCCACCATTCTTAGGGCTCCTAAGTCTCGTTCCTCTCTCTCTGCCCACATGGGAGACTCCTCCCTCTTTGTGACGCCTGAGGCAGCCTCTTTCTTTCACGATGTGGTCTCCAAATGGAAGTTTGTGCCTAAGAGATCATATCAAATCGATGCTCTCCCCTCAGAAAGCTTGGAGTGCTACATCTTAGATATTTGAGCACTACCATGTTCAATGCCTCTGTCATCAAAGAATTTTACTTGAGTTTTCTTGTTGATCCTAAGGGATTTGGTTATCAGATTGTTGTTCGTCCTGTGCCTATTACTCTTCGACCCTCTGTCATCAATCGGGTTTTAGGTTTTAGGTCATCCCCTGGTTTTGATTATGAGACGTTTGCTCTTGCCTCTTCTCAATATACTGTTGCTCTGTTTAAAACCATGGCTTGTCCTGATCCTTCTCTGCCCCTTACTTCTAAAGGCCTTCCTATCAAGTCCTATTTGTCTCCATTTTACAAATTTTTATGGGACTTTATTCGCCACAATGTTCTCCCCACTGGAAATAATTCTAATCCCACCTTGGCTGGCCGTCAAATCATGATCACGATGATCAATCATGATAAAATTCCCTTTAGAGACATTATCTATCATCCAATTCTTGGCAAAAAAGTTGGTCATGGTACCAAACACAAGGGGACTCTTGTCTTCCGCTTTCTTACCCAACACCTCTGTGAGAAAAATAAGGTGGCCTTCCATGACACTCGTCAGTGGAATCCTCCCCTTGCTCCATATGGCAAGGCCTTTGTCGCCCTTAGCCAGAAGGTTTCAAACACCTTTCTCTCCACTGTGTCATCTACCTCTGATACTACCACTCTCAAATCTTAGCTTGCTACGAAGGAGAAGCATATTCAGTATCTTCTAAGCCTCATTCCGTCATCCTCAAATCCTGCACTTGGGTCTAGAATCCCTCCCTCCGCTGCTGCTAAAGTGGATACACAGAAGGAACCAGCCACTGAGAACTCTGATGCTTCTGCTAATTTTGATGGATCTGCTAGTTCTCTAGTTTCTTAGCTAGAGTCATGTTATAGGATGTGTCCTAGATAGGGGGATTATTTTTGGACAGTTTGGGTGGTATATTTTTGTAATCACATTGTGGGGATCATTTTGTTTGGGTAGTCTGTGGAACTTGATAAGGGGAGTTGTTGTGTTCTATTTTTTTTGAACAAGTGATGTTTGCTTTGTAATCAAACTGTGTTATGTGCCTGTTGTTCAAATCATATTATGTGCTTTGTGTTTGATCCAAATGTGTGCTAATTCTCTATATTTGCCTTTTTGCACTTTCCTTATCAACAAGGAGGAGAACACTCTCAACCCCATATTGCATATTGTTTCAATTTCTGTGATATAATATGCTTGTTTTTGTGCCTAGGAGATTGGTTGTTATTGCATGTACTTACATTCATCATTGTTATGGGTTGAGTGTATTTAGAGAGTGTGTTGTCAAGGAAAGCCAAAAAGGGGGAGATTGTAAGTGTATGCATTTTTTGATTTTCTTTTGGCTTCCCTTAACAATTTTGTAATAGGACAATCATTGTATTTTCCCAAGCTCTAGTTTAGATTAAGAATTACATCTCTAGGTGTTATTATCTTGCTACATTTTGATGGACAACAATGTGTTTGACAAAGGTAAATTTTAAATTGCATTACATTGCATTCACTAAATTCCTGAAGATTATGACTAGTCATCTTTCCTTCGTATGACTAGTCAACCTTTGCATTAGTAAGATTTCCAGCTCATTGTTTCCAGCTGGATCCTACTCATCTTTTTTGTCCTATTCTACGAAATTCTTTGTTGCCTTGTACGATTCTAACCTAGGAATTTTGGTGTAAGAACCATTGAATTCCTCATTTGGCAGCCACCTCTTTTGTGGGTGAGTTTTGGAAAGTTTCTTAGAAAACTTTCTCTTCTTCTTCCTCAAGAGCAAACCTTCATATTTTTCATCTTTGAGTTTTCCAAATTGATTTTTCAAAAACTGCATTTCAAATATGAAAACCTCATCTTACTAGATCAAACACTCTCTCATATATATCTAGGTCAAATTCAAGATTAATTTCTCAAGAGTATGGTTTCTTGAAGAAATTGGTCATTTACTACCAAATTTCGTTCTTGTCTGAGTTGGAGCTAGCTAGTTTGTGCCATGAGATGATAGAGCTAAAGAAGAAGCTAACATTGCTATGAGAGACTAAGCTGCATGTTTTTCAAAGCTGGAGAAGAAGATTGCACAAAGGAGGTATAGCTCATCTTCCTAAATAGACCTAGGATTTGGTGAAATTGCTAGTGTTTCTTTGTAAGAATCTTTTTGCTTAGTGAATGCCTGGTCGGTTGATGACTCCCAGGTTTTCCCAATGGTGGGTTTTTGGTTTGCATCTCTGTAATTTTTTGGGTTTGTGTTCTTGACAGTTGACTAGTCATTGCATGATGTTCATGTATTTCTGGGTTTGTGTTCTTGCGATTGACTAGTCATCCTTTTCAGTTGTTTGGTGTTTACTTGGTTATGATACCTTCAAACACTTTCACCATAGATGTTGCTAGCACAGGGGATGCCTACATTGACGGTTCCTTCTAAGTGGTTAGGTTGTCACTAGCAATTCTCTGTGTATGTTCTTGGTTGTGGTTATTCATGTCTGATAGTTGACTAGTCATAAGAGTATTTGGTCAAGTTCTAAAATGTGTGAAGTTTGTGTGGTTTTGCTTGAGTGTCATGTAATTTTACCCCTCGTCACCTAAGTACCAATTTCAAATCCACTAAGAAAAAAAATTCTTACAAAGAAACACAAGCAAGCTCAAGAAATCCCAGATATATTTAGGAAGATGAGCTATACCTCCTCTGTGCAATCTTCTTCTCCAACTTAGTAAAACCAGCAGCTTAGTCCTTCATAGAAATGGCAGCTCCTTCTTCAGCTCTTTCATCCCATAGCACCAGCTAGCCAGCTCAAACTGAGACAGAAACCAAATTTTGGATTCAAAGAGACAAATGACCAATTTCTTCAAGAAACCATACTCTTAAAGAAATCAATCTTGAATCATACCTAGATATATATGAGAGAGTGTTTGATCTGCTAGATGCAGATTTCACATTTCAAAAGCAATTTTCAAAAAATCAATTTAGAAAATTCATAGATGAAAAATATGATGTTTTCTCTTGAGGAAGAAGAAGAAGAAAGTTTGCAAGAAAACTTTCCAAAACTTACACTCAAAAGAGACGGCTGCCAAATGAGGAATTCTTTGGCTTTTACCCAAAAATTCCTAGGTCAAAAAGTACACATGGCAGCTAAGAAAATTCGCAGAATATGACAAAAAAGTTGATTAGGATATAGCTGGAAATCCTACTAATGCAAAGCTTGACTAATCATATGAAAGAAAGATGACTAGTCATAATCTTAAGATATTCAATGAATGCAAGAAGTGCGAAGAAGAATTGGAAAACAGAGAAGGCAAGAAGTGTGAAGAGAAAAAAGCAGAGAAAGAAGAAGAAGGAGATTTGTGGACCCAATGGGTGTTTGTTTTTTATTTTAATGGCTGAAAAAGACAAACTGAAAAAGAGACAAAAAGAAACGGAAAAAGACCTAAACAGAAAAAACAAAAAATGCTCCCAAATAAATAACTGCTAAAAGAAGAAAAAGGTAACCGCTAAAACGAAAAAAAAAGAAAAAAAAATAAACGCTAAGCTGAAAAGGACGGAATGGAAAGGAAAGGACCTGATGACTAGTCAATCGCAATCAGCGTGAGCATATGTTGACTAGTCAACCAAAGCAATATCATAACATGCATAACCTTGTTTGGGCCTAATTTGACACATCTGACAAGCTCATATTTATATATATTTTACATCAAATTCACTTGCCTTTTCTTAGTTAGTTCCTTATATCTTTGAGCTATTTACTTAATTTTTGTGTTTTGTAGGATCTGTCAAGCAAAGAAAAGAAAAATAGCATAAGTGAGATTTTTAAGTAACAAATTCGTCAAAACTGCCTGTGTAAATCAGCTGATTTTGGAAGCAAGTTACGAACAGCTCCGAATGAATTAGAGAACGTGCCTTATATTCTTGGAAAGCTACAGATGTCTATTTTTTGGAGCAACTCCCAGATTGTTCATATCATTTTTCTAGAAGAATTTATGGCCGTTTTAACACTGAAAGGTCCACAAGAGGCTGAGTAGTTTGTAACTCCAAGGAAAGCAATAAACCCAATGAATCTAGCAGCCAAAACGGATGCAGCCAAGAACAAGCCAACGGACACCTACTCACATATCTGAGGAAATGGAATTAAAGATGAGGATTATGTGGGAGTAATGGGCATAAAGGCTGCCCAAAGAGTTACAATTGTTTTACCATTTTTTCTCACCTATTGTCATCAATAAATTGCTATTTAGAGGGGGGAATATGTGGAGTGAGAAGGCAGCAACGTTGGGCAAAATAGGAGGAAGGAGAAAATCTTGGCATTCTCTTCTTTCGGTTTTACCTTCTCAAACTCATGTCTTTCTTTTGGTTTTATTTAAGAATAATGTGTAACTTAATTTTTAGTAGTTAGGGGCTATTTTGAAGCCCCTGATATGATTGCGAATGTGTTATGACATTTCGTTTCAATTTCTGTTATGAAAGGATGAAAATTGCTTCACTACTTGTCTCATTGATGATTTCTTTATGTGTTTTCTACGGATGCATACTTAGTAAGCATATTTAGGATTCTAATGCTATGAATATGTGTGTGTGCCTGCCCTTGTCGAATGAGGACCTACATATGTTCTAGAGTAGTACTTGTTAATTGTGATTAACATGTGAATCAATTTCTAGGATAAGTAAGACAACGCCAGTACTTACGATGCCTTGTGATGACTCAAACTCTTTTCGTTCTTAATGATTTCTACTTGTTAAATCCGTGAACACGCCAATATAGATTGCATGTTAGGGACTAAGTTAAGTTGAAAACGACATTCTCTTAACATACTACTTAAGAAAGAGTAATAGGTTGAGTTATAACATTGAGCCAACTTGAGCATCTTCATCAGGAAATAAAAGGAATTTGAATGAAACATAACGTGTGCATGATTATTTGGTGGTGGATAGCACTTCCCCTAACTCATTTTCTTAATTGTGAAATACAATCTATTTTTATAATTCAAAATCCATTTCTGTCCTGCTGTTGTCCGATTCAATTTATATAGCAAATCAACTCTAAAAATCCCAAAAATGTGTGTGCGTGTAGCTTTGCGTGTCTAGTATCTGCGTATAAAATTTCGTAGACTTTAGATAGGTGTAAGTAGGTTTAATAATTATTCTTCGGTGGCTGGTCAGTGAGGACAGCAGCCCAGCCTTTGTGACATTTTAAGTAGTTAGATAAGAACAATATTCTGTGGGAAAGACCCTTATTTTCATATGCTACAATTGACAAATCTTAGTGTTAATAAGGAAAATAGATAGGATATTTGTGTGCTACTTTGTGGTGTGTATTTAATCCTATCAACATCCAGTCCAAAAAATCAAAAAGCCCATATCAATTTTGGACAGCCACCAACAAAAAATGGGCCAAGACTACACACTCAACCCAAGGGCCCAGAAACTATCAAACCACGAGGATGACTTGGGCTTCAGAAGAAACCCAAATTGGGCTTGGCATGTTCAAAATGAAGAAAGATGAGCCCAAAAAGAGACAGACCCACGTGACCTCCTGACTTGGAAAAGTCAGCAATTTCAATTGGGATTGATAAGGAATTAATAGGAGCAAGTATAAAAACTCTGCCGCCAGAAGATCAAATCCCTTTTGTATATTCAGAGATATTTTTCTGCTCCAAAGAAGGCACAATTTTCAAGGGATACACAGACTATGTTTTCTAACAAGAGATAAGCAGGAAACAAGGAGTTGTTCAAAACTGGAAAATCAAAATTACCATCACAGTTTGAAACTCTGACAAGAGTAGTTCAACTGAAAGAAGGGTTATGTTCCCCATCAAAAAAAGGGAAGTGATTGCCTCAGGAACTGACTATTGAGGGCTTATTTGCCAGAATTGATAAAACCCCCTTTTTCTTTGCATTTAAAAATGAAAGATCTTTTGACAATTTTTGCCGCCCATTATTAAAAGAATTAGAACCCCCACTCCAAAAACATTTCTTATAAATATAGCAGAGGGTGAGAAACCAAGTTTTTTGTCAACCGAAGAAGGGAATTTTTGTAGATTTTGCAGCCTCCAAACCAAATTTTTTCACAAGATTTTTTGTATATTTGGATTGAGAAATAAAGATCCCATCATGGTGTTGTTTGATTTGAAGACCTAAGAACTAATTAAGCTCACTGACAAGACTCATTTCAAATTCACTAGTCATGACATGTATATTCTTAAACATGCAAATTACAGGTAGAACCAACCACAATATCATCAACATACACTTGAGCAATCAAAACATCCTTTTTGAACCTTTTGACAAACAATGTTTTGTCAACTGACCCTCTAACATAACCATTTCTTAGAAGGTGAGAGGATAGCCTCTCATACGATGCTCTAGGAGCTTGTTTCAAGCCATATAGACCTCCTCATGCAAGATACCATTCAAAAATGCAGTTTTGACATCCATTTGATAAAGTTTAAAGTTCAAGTGACAAGTAATGGCTAGTAGTAATCTCACTTATTCTAACCTTACAACCGGGGCAAAGGTTTCATAAAAGTCAATACCCTCCATTTGAGTGTACCCTCCAAAACACACATGGCTAATTTCTTTAGCTAGTTGTTTTCTAGTTCTCACACCCTAATTCAGAGGACCAATAATGACACTCTCTGTTAAGTGAGGGGACTACGATCGAGAGCTTTCAATAGGGATAGATGAGCTGGGATTCAGAGGTTGATTATGACTAGTTGATAGGTCAAATGGACCAGAATTGTCAAGAGTTGACAGGTCAACCGGTTTGCTAAAAGTTGACAGGTCAACCACTAGATCCAGACCTGAAGATTCTTCCTCAGGTAGAGGAGATAAGAGACCATCCTCATCAGATGCCATCTTAGTAGAAGCAGCAAAATCATCAATGCTGACATTTATGGACTCAATGATGGTTTTGGTCCTATAATTGTACACTCTATAGGCTCGGCTTAAAGTGGAATACCTAAGAAATATTCCCTTGTCACGTTTAGAGTCAAACTTAGCAAGGTGTTCCCTATCTCTTAAGATATAACATGTGCTACCAAAGACTCTAAAATAAGACACATTAGGTTTCTTGCCTTTCCAAAGCTCATAGGGAGTTTGTTTGGTGCCAGACGTCACAAACGCCCCTTTTGAAATGTAACAAGCTGTATTTACAGCTTCAGCCCAAAAATGTTTAGCAAGATTTTTGCTATTGAGCATTACCCTAGCCATCTCAACAAGAACTCTATTCTTTCTCTCCACAACACCATTTTGTTGAGGTGTAATAGGGGCAGAGAACTCATGCTTAATTCCCATCTCCTCACAAAATTTCAGAAATTGAGAATTCTCAAACTCAGAACCATGATCTGTTCTAATTCTAACAAAAGGTAGATGACTAGTCATCTTCTCTTTTTGCAAAAGATGATAGACAAATTTAAACCTTTGAAATGTTTCAGATTATTTCTCACATAAGAATGAGACCCAAGTGTACCTAGAGAAATAATCAACAATGACCAGAATATATTTCTTGCCACCAATGGACAAGGTTTGAATGGGACCAACAAGGTCCATGTGAACAAGTTCTAGATATACTTTGGTTTGAATGTGTTTGACCTTCTTGTGTGACACTCCAACTTGTTTGCCCAATTGACATCCTTCACAAACATGTTGATTAGTTTTGTCAAGCTTCGGTAGACCACTCACTAACTGTCTCTTGGACAATTTGTGCAAGTCTCTAAAGTTCACATGTCCAAGTCTTTGATGCCACAAGACATTAGTTTCATTCACTATCTTATTGCAAACCACATCTTTGGCATCATCACTTCCATCAATGCAGTAGCAATTGTCTCTTGATCTCGTCACACTTGCAATCTCATTACCTCCTTTTCCAACAATTTTGCAACCATGCTTGGAAAATCTAACTTCTGCCACTCCATCATCACACAGCTGACTCACACTAATGAGATTGGATGTGAGACCCTCAACAAATCTAACATTCTTAAGCTTGGGTAAACCAAGGATACACACATTGCCTTTTCCCACTACTTGAGACTTGTGAGCTCCCCCAAAAGTCACAGTGCCTCCATCAAAAGGACTGAGAGATGAGAAAACACTCTTATCACCAGACATATGTTTGAAGCAGCCACTATCAAAGTACCATGAGTTGGTGTTTGAAGCAGTAAAGGCATTTAGTACAACAAGGCTTTTGGTTTGATCTTTTGCAATCCAAGTAGATTTAGGCACTGTGGGTGAATTTATTTTAAGAGAGACAAGTTTGGCAATCTTAGTTACTTCATTTAGCAAATGATCAACCTGATCTTGCAAAGATCTAGGATTCCTTTTAGGCTTGGAAGACAATTTTCTAGTCTGATTTCTTTTGTACATATGATAGACTGGTCGAATATGACCAGTCAACGCACCCTTTGACAAGTTGGAACAAACTTTGGCTTCTTGACTACCTGCTACACATCAAGAGGTGCAATGGGTGGAGTTATAGGCTTGACAAACTTAGTGGTGGAGCTAGAAGCACTAGAATCAAAATGATTAAATCCAAGACCACCTTTGTCCCCATGAAGTTTTCCCATATTTAACATCTTGTCAATTTTTGAGGCACCAATGGTCATAGATATAATCTTACTTTTTGCCTCATTCAATTCACTTAGGAGTAGTTTGTTTGACTTGAGGAAACCAATGTTGGTCTCCTTGAGTACATTTACTTGATTTTCTAGATTTTTCCTAATAGACACAAACTCAACATTTTCATTCTCTAAGGACTCAAATTTGTCACTCAACTCTTTTTTGGTTTCTTTTAAAATGAGAACTTCATGTTGGAGTTCATGATTATTCGCCTCAAGTTTGAGATTTTCCTGTTTCAAGGAGAATGTTTCTTTGAACAAGTAGTCATATTTTCTACCTAAAGACTCGTATGACTGGTCATCTGAAATCAGAAGCAGAATCATTCAGACAATAGTTGGACAGAGGCAACGAAGGCAATTTGTTGATCATCATCATCAGAGGACGATTAATCCTCTTGAGACACATCACTTTCACTCTCACTCTAGCTCACTTTCATTGCTTTGTCCTTTCCTTTGGAGTATTTTTTCTGGTTGTTTGCACAATTGGTAGCATAATGCCCAATGCCTCCACATGTGTTAAGAGCTAACGCTCTAATACTAATTGAAATTGGTACTTAAGGTGACGAAAGGTAAAATTACACGACACTCGGTGGCGGAGCCACTCCTAGACCTGGAATGGCCCTGGTCCCCCCATATTTTTATCCCTCCTCTATTATATTATATATAATTTATAATAAACAACTTAGAATTTAAGTTAAAATTTCCTATAAAATAAATTAAACATGAGTCAATTAGAAATATTTAGTCCTAAACATGTAATTATTGAATACTTAGGTGTTTTATATACTTGTATTTTCTACTTTGCCCTTTGCCCCCCCCCCCAACTTTACAATTCTGGCTCCGCCCCTGACGACACTCAAGCAAAACCACAGACTTTAGACCTTGACCAAATACGCTTATGACTAGTCAACTGTCAGACATGAATAAACACAACCAAGAACATACACAGAGCATATCAATATGTATTTGCAAGCCTAGAGAATTGCTAGTGACAACCTAAGCACTTAGAAGGACCTATCAATTTAGGCATCCCCTGTGCTAGCAACAACTATGGTGAAAGTGTGTGAAGGCATCATAATCAAGTAAACACCAAACAACATAAAATGATGACTAGTCAACTGCAAGAACACAAACCCAGAAATACATGAACTTCATGCGATGACTAGTCAACTGTCAAGAACACAAACCCAGAAAATTACAGAAATGCAAACCATAAACCCACAATTGGGAAAAACTGGGAGTCTTCAATTGACCAGGCATTCACTATGCAAAAAAATTCTTACAAAGAAACACTAGCATGCTCAACAAATCCTGGGTCTATTTAGAAAGAAGAGCTTACCTTCTATGTGCATTTGACCCACACAAATCTCACGGCCTGGTGCTCCAGGCTGAGGGTATCCGCATAAACACGGGTGGTCCTTCTTTGGTACGGTGCGTTTGTGAGCGGGCTCGCCAGCATGGTTTACCTTGCATTCGAGGGTGATGGGAGTGGATGGATGTATGAGTTGCGTGCCTGTTTGAGTTTGACTTCCAATCAAAGTGACTGTGACCGAGAGAGAAGAACATCTTAGTCGTCAGGTTCACAGCCTGAGCTACAAGGCTGTTAACGGTGGTGTTAGTGGTGGATTCTTAGATGGTGCTTCAACGTGTTGCCTGGATTGCAACGGTGGTATGACATATGGGATGAACGGAAAAATAACAAAGATGGTGCTCCAGCGCCTTGAAAAATCAAGGGTCGTATGATATATCAATGAACAGATTTTTCTACAAGTTGCCACTACTCCTAGGAAAACAAGTAAAGGTATTGAAAGTGCATTACAGGAAAATAAATGACAGAAGGTAAATGACAGGAAAATACAATTTGCTCAGTTAGAGGCTTGTGTTTGGTGTCGTCCTTGTAAACATAGTTGGAGTTTGGCATTTATAGAAAAGACTCTGGGGAGAGTGAGGCTGATATCCGCATGACGTGGTCGATCAGAGATAATGGGTAATCTGGACAACATTTGGGAATGTGAAGTATGGTGGTGTGACCCCCATAAATCTTGGTTGCCGCCCTGATCTACTCGTTCTACGTCTCGGGCCTTGGAGGAGCATTTAATGTTCTAGTTTGATGGTTGGTGGCCTAATCTTACAAGTCACAAGATTTCGCACCTAATCATCCTGATTTTACTCCCCATATACTGACTTCAATCACTTCCCTTATTCCCTTATGCATTGAATGCTCCTACATGAATCATGGGTCTTCTGCTGCAAGTTCAGGAGCATTATCTCATTAAATGAAGCATGGGACCTAAATGACACGTGGCAATGCCCCTCGAATTTTCTACTTTGGTCGTGCATTTAAGGGTTTATCAATTTCTTTGTTCTAGCTTACCGTGGACGTAATGATTTTGCCTTCTGATCTCTCTTATCCTACAAGGAAAAGCAGACAACAGGTTTCTGGGCAGGCGCCTTGGCCGAGAAGTTGTTCCTTCGATCGGCTTTACAGGCCGAGATTTTTAGGCACAAACAGTGCAATCTTCTTCTCCAGCTTAGCAAAACTAGCATACTAGTCTCTCATGACAATGACAGCTTCTTCTTCAGCTCTATCATCCCATGGCACCAACTAGCCAGCTCCAACTCAGACAAGAACGAAATTTGGATTCAATAAGTAAATGACCAATTTTTTCAAGAAACCATACTCTTGAAGAAATCAATCTTGAATCTGACCTAGATATATATAGGAGAGTGTTTGATCTAGCAAGATGAGGTTTTCATATTTCAAATGCTGTTTTCGAAAAATCAATTTGGAAAACTCAAAGATGAAAAAGATGAAGGTTTGCTCTTGAGGAAGAAGAAGAGAAAGTTTTCTCACTTTCCAAAACTCACCCACAAAAGAGGCAAATGCCAAATGAGGAATTCAATGGTTTTTACACCAAAATTCCTAGGTTAGAATCGTACAAGGCAGCACATAATTTCGTTGAATAGGACAAAAAAGATGACTAGTCATAATCTTCAGGAATTTAGTGAATGCAATGCAAAATTTACCTTTGTCAAACATATTGTTGTCCATCAAAATGTAGCCAGATAAGAACACCTAGAGATGTAATTCTTAATCTAAACTAAAGCTTGGGAAAATACAATGATTGTCCTATTACGAAATTGTCAAGGGAAGCCAAAAGAAAATCACAAAATGCATACACTTATAAGATTGCCTAGTTTGGTTTGCATCTCTGTAATTTTCTGGGTTTGTGTTCTTGATAGTTGACTAGTCATCGCATGATGTTCATGTATTTCTGGGTTTGCGTTCTTACGGTTGACTAGTCATCATTATATGGTGTTTGGTGTTTACATGATTATGATGCCTTCACACACTTTCACCATAGTTGTTGCTAGCATAGGGGATGCCCTGATTGACGGGTCCTTCTGAGTGCCTTGGTTGTCACTAGTAATCTTCTAGGCTTGTAGGTACATGTTGGTTTGCTATGTGTGTGTGTTCTTGGTTATGGTTATTCATGACTAGCAGTTGACTAGTCATAAGTATATTTGGTCAAGGTCTAAAGTGTGAAGATTGTTGTGTTTTGTTTGAGTATCGTGTAATTTTCTTCCTTGTCACCTAAGTACCATTTTCAAAGTTTTCCCATATTCAACATTTTGTCAATTTTTGGGGCACCAATGGTCAAAGATGTAACCTTACTTTTTGCCTCATTCAATTCACTTAGGAGCTGTTTGTTTGAATTCTGGAAACCAATGTTGCTCTCTTTGAGCACATTTACTTGATTTTCAAGATTTCTACTAATTGACACAAGCTCAACAATTTCATTTTCTAGGGACTCAAATTTGTCACTCAACTCCTTTTTGAGATTTTCTTCTTTCAAGGAAAAAGTCTCTTTGAACAAGCAGTCATACTTTCTTCCAAAGGACTCGTATGACTAGAGATACGTCACTTTGTTGGTCATCATCATCATCATCAGAAGATGAATCCTCGTGAGATACATCACTTTCACTCTCACTCCAACTTACTTTCATGGCTTTGTCTCACTCCAGCTTACTTTCATGGCTTTGTCCTTTCCTTTGGAGTATTTTTTGGTTGTTTGCACAATCTATAGCATAGTGCCTAATGCCTCCACATGTGAAGCATTTGACTGATTTCTTAGAGTCTTTAGTGAAGGATTTGACATCCTTGTTCTGTTCATTAGACCGATCAGTTGATGGTCTAAATTTTCTCTCACTTCCAGAACTATCCTCTCTTGCAAACTTCCCTTTATCCTTGAGAATTCTTCTAAACTTTTTGACAAGCAAAGCCATGTCATCCCCAAAAGCTGAGGATTTTTCACCACCTTTTAGTGAGGTATCATGCACTCGTTGAAGTGCAACATTTTTTGATTTTTTAGTGTCATTTTCCTCCATATTCAACTCCATCTCCTAGGTTTTTAATTTACCTACAAGCTTGCCAAGTTTAATTTCATTTAAGCTTTAGGACTTCCATGATTGCGGGGTTTTCTTTGCTCTAAACCTAGAAGGAAGAGCATGAAGAATTTTTTGAACAACAAGAAGTTCTTCAATAGGTTGACCAAGACTCATGGCTTCATTCATGATCATCTCAACTCTCCCATAGAACTCAAATATAGACTAAGTTTCAGCCATCCTAAGTTCTTCAAATTGTGCAAGCACCATTTGAAGTTGTAGTGTTCTAACTTGATCATCCCCTTCATGAAACCCTTAGTTTTTCCCAAGCCTGTTTAGCATTAGGAATGTGTTGTATGTGTGAGAACTGTGTGCTAGACAGGGCTGTAACTATGGCATTTCTGGCATTCTTGTTGGAATGTGCAGCAAATGACTCAGATTCAGTCCATTCATACTTAGGTTTGGGCTCAATTTTCCCTCAACAGTCTTGACTAGAGGTAACCACTCTGTTGTGAGATATTTATTTGCATACTCATCAAGAGCATCAAGGAATATCTCAAATATTTCTCTCCATGCATCAAAGAAAGAGGAGAGTTAAAGATCCTGCAACTCGTTCCCTTTCCATAGTGAGCACACCTAAACACCAAAACAAATCCTAGGATCTCTCTATTTGTGTTAAAAGCTGACACTCTGATACCAATTGAAATTGGTACTTGGGTGACAAGGGGTAAATTTAAAAACTATTCAAACAAACACAGCAATATTCACATACTTTAAAACTTGACCAAGTATAAAACCATAACCAAGAACACATACACACACACACACATAGCATAACAATCTACACCTGCAAGCCTAGAAGATTACTAGTGACAACCTAGGCACTCAAAAGGACCTGTCAATCTAGGCATCCCTTGTGCTAGCAACAACTATGGTGAAAGTGTGTAAAAATATCATAATCAAATAAACAGAAAATAGCATATAATGATGACTAGTCAACTGTAAGAACACAAACCCAGATATGCATGAACATCATGCGATGACTAGACAACTTAAAAAGCATAAACTTAACAATATAAAAATAAAAATTGAAGAAGACTGAAGTTATAATTCCTGTCATCTATTTCCTAGTTTCAAAAGCCAAAATCTGTTTGGTTAAATGGAGCTAGTTTCAATTGTTTAGACATTCTCAGTAGGATCCTTGTACCTTGCAAATACCAGCAACGTCACTCTATAATTAGACGTTTCAAACAGAAATATGTTAGACATATTCGAATACCAGCAACATTCTCTTTAGAATGCCTGTTTTTCAACAGACCATGACTGGAAATTATGAAATAGAACTGCCCAGAAACATGTTACATCAATTCCATTCCATTGAATCAGAGACAAAGTAGGATGTGTAATGAAAGCATTAGATAAACTTGATTGGAACTAGTTCCGTTCATCCACGGATAAATGCAGGATGCATCAATTGAGAAGAATGGTATTGCCTTTTGCAACTTAAAATGGAATCTCAGAAACTGTTGGCGTCTTATTAACTCACCTCTTGACTGTCCCAGATCATTTCCCAGAAATTTGGTACATTCCTAGTCCGACGGGATAACCACTTTGTAACTTCATTGCCTGAAAATTTGATATTGAATATAGAGCACTGAGAATAAGAATTTAATCCAAACCAAAAAATATTGCTAAATTTGAATTGAACACAAAACGCAGATATACAACTAGAAAATGCATTTAATGTATTGACATACATTTGCTCCTCATCAATATTAATATGCCTCCGCTTTGGGTGATCCGTTGGTTCTAAAGACGAGCGAAGCCATTGCTCTTCATGATGATGATCATGATCATCAACTGCGATGATATTTGATCCACGAAGCCTCTTACCTGATTCATTCATCGTTATATCATCGTCAACAGCCATGACATCACTCTCACTGACATCAGCAACCTGGTGGCCTAATAGGTGGACCCCCCAGGGGATTTTAACGGGTTTGGGCCCTTTGCCATACAAGTCAAATATAACTTGACACATATTACCCTGCTGCAACCGCGTCGGTCCTTCCCCCACACGTAACTTGTCCGGATCCAATAATGGAATACAGTAGAGCCACACATGAGTTTCCTCTGTCTCTGCATCAGTCATTCGTTCTTGAACGCGTGTACCATTGATGCGTTCTCCATTGATAAGAATATGGGCATGAAAATTAGGATCATGATAACTAACAACACATAGAACCAATCTTAACGTCTCCCATTTTAAATTTGGAGGAATTTCAAAACAAACTTCACATCCAGCATCGTATTCCTCTTCACCATCTGGATTAGGATAATGTTCAACTAGTGCTGCATCTTTACAACAGCTGAACCACTTTAGAACTTCTTCGCCTGGAAGATGAATTTCAAATTCTGAATATACCTACAATAGAATGGTTTGCTACAATCATCATCTTAACGACATAATATAGAGGGGGAGAGAGAGAGACAGAGAGAGACAGAGAGAGACCGAGAGAGAAGAGACAGAAACCTGATTCAGAAAAATATTTTCTCCGATGTCATAGCCACGTAGTCTAATGCAATTGATCAAACTCAGATGCTCAACCGCCGGTGGCAGTTTTGGAATTTTTTCCAATGATGTGCAGTTATCCAAGACTACGCAAGCTACTCTTGGTGGAAGCACTTCGTCTGGAATTTCCAGAAGACTCTTGCAATCATGCAAGTAAAGGTGGTGCAAGTTGATAAATTTGCTAATGCATCCCGAAAGCCTAACAAAATTGTTTCCTGATAGATCAAGATATGTTAGTGTGGACCAACAATCAAGAGGCAGGAGGAAATCACTTTCTGATAAATTGCATCCTTTGACATCAAATTCAAATAGGTTGGGAAGCGCTAAGGAGATGTTTGAGTTAGTTGAAAGCAGGTGTAATTTGGTGCTGCTGGATGAAACTTCAGAGTTCACCTCATCCCTAAATGAAAGGAGTTTTGGGCACCCATTGAGACTGAGCTCAGTGAGACGTTGCAATCCATATATACTACGTAATGATGTAATTGTAAGGTTCTCACAATAATCAGCACTCAGATTTCTAAGTTCAGTAAGATTTGCAATTGATGAAGGCAATTCTCTTATGCCACTTCCTTCCATATACAAATTCCATAGTGATTCCATCTTCACCTCTATTTCTGGGAAACTCTCAAGCCTTTTGCAATCAATAAGAACAAATCTTCTAAGAGATTTCAATCCAAGTCTTGTTGCAAACCTCGTAAGCTCGAAGCATCCACCAAGATCCAATTCAACAAGTTTATCAAGCAATCCAATAGAACCGTCAACCTCAACCAAACTTGTACACTCACTTAGATTCAGGCACTTTAAGTTTGGGAGTCCGGATAAGTCAGGAATTTTTTTTAAGAATTGACAACCTCTTAAATTCATAGAAGTCAACTTTGGCAAATTCTGTGATACATAAAACAAATCAGGAAATGATTAATACGTTTCAAAAGATAGAAACTTAGAACTATATATATTTGTAAAAATAAGAACTGTATTTGAACAAATAATAATAGAGAAGGCTATTTAAAGTACGTACCTTAAATCTCTCCAATATTCTGATATCACTGCAAGGCATATTGAATACAACAAGATATTTTGCACGAAAATTGGATGGCAAAAATTGTAACTGACATCTACCCCAATCAATCAACCTTAACTCATTTGGTAGATATTCAATGTATCCAGATAGAAATGCATTACGGTTTATGAAAATTTCAAGATTTACCATCCCGACGAAGCTTTTTTCATTCAAGGGTATCTCATCTGGTTCTGGAAGCTTCACCATGATGCCTTTAATTTTTCTTGTTCCCTAAGATGGAAAATATTAACATACAGAAACCAGTGTTTACAAACCAAAACGCAAGCACGCATTTTGTTATAAGAAAATTATAGGTTGCATATGCTATTCTTTCTTGCCCGATTGGATATAATAACATATATTATACTTACTGTATTTTCCATTAGAACTTGCTTGACATCCTCGTGAAACCACAATCTACTACGCTTGCCAGGATCATTGGGGGATTCTTCACGAACTATATCCTTTCCCAGTTTTTCTAGCAAGTCATGAATTAAAATCTTATTGCATTCAATGGTTATCATTGCCTTCTCAACAAGGACTTCAATGCAATCTTGTGCGACCTTGTTCTTAGAATTGCTTACTATTTGTAGCACATAGTTCTTATGTTCACCCTTGAAGAAACAAGCAATGTCTAGAAAAACTTGTTGCACAGAATTTTCCAAGGCATCATAACTTTCTCGAAGTACTTTTTGAATTCTTGTATAAGGTTCTCCTTCATAATCATCTAATATAACTTGCCAACGATGTATTTGTTTATTACGAAGATGGGAACCTAAAAGTGTTAGAGCTAGTGGAAGGCCTTGAGCATAAGCTATTGCACGTTGTGCGAGTTCCGAAAAATCCTTTGGAGGTTCACTTCTTCCAAAGGCATTCAAACTGAAAAGCTCAAGAGCTTGGTCGTCATATAACTCTTGGACATGGTATATCGACTCAATTCCATGGGAATTTAGCAATCCACTATCTTTTGTAGTAATGATAACTCTACTACCCTCCCCAAACCAACCAATTCCAGCCAAGTTTTCTAACTGCTCCAATTGATCCACATCGTCAAGAACTAATAGAATTTTTTTATGCCTCAACCGTTCTTTTATAACACCAATTCCTTCATCAACACTGTGAATTTTCAACTTTTTGCCTAGATACTTATGAAGAAGAGTCTCCTGTAGCTGGATTAAGCCTCCATGTGGCATTGAATTTTCTCTAACATTTGCCAAGAAACAACTTCCTTCAAACGCATGGGCAATTGCATTCCATATAGCTTTTGCAATTGTTGTCTTACCTATTCCAGATGTCCCCCATATCCCAACCATGCGACGACCATGTCCACCAACATCTAAAAGCATTTCCACATTTTGTACACGAGATTGAATTCCAATTGGGTGCTTGGCCACATTCCAATATGTGCGGCTCAGTACTTGGATTAAGATTCTGTCAACAATGTTGTTGATAAATGTAGCTTCATACCTGCCAGTTTAACCAAATTAGACACATTTAATGAATCAGATTTAAACATCCAACCACGCAAAAGAACACAACATACTGAAGTAATAGTTCTTCTGACCCAAAAAAAAAAAACTGACGTAATAATAGTTCTTTACCACAGACTTCCCAATAATGACTTAGTTTTTCCTGAAAGTTACTATAGTATACAATGTTTTGTATCATTTATACTTGTATCAAAGTCAAAGGACTTGGATCAAAGTCACCAAATCCAAGGATTAAACCCAACTCCTCAGTGGAAATTTGGATCTATATCAACTTTTCTATTAATATTATGGGTTTTGAACGTACAACTTTCGAAAATACAAAAGTACACAAAAAAAAAAACACATCTTCTCTACAGTTTTATATTTTCACAAAAGAAAAGTTTTCTTCAATGAGTAACAATTAAATGTAACCAAAGAAAAAAGAGGGAACAAAATTAACTTGAAAAAGATAGATAACCCTGAAATATATAGATTAGAATCAAGACATTAAATTAAACATAATGCACTACAGGTAGAAATATACTCTCCATCCTTGAAAGGATGTCCGGACAAATTTGCTGCTTTTGTAAGAGCTTTCCTCCATATGAGCACCTTCTCCTTGTTATCTTTGAATTTGCTTTCAATAAGGCCTTTAAATGCGTCACCAAATTTACTTGTTTGGTTTCGCACATGAGATGGATCCACCTTGTAAAAAATGGGCAAAACTATTTGTTGCTTTGATTCTTTACATCGAACGATCTCAACAAGTTCATCCAAACACCACCTCGAAGATGCATAGTTTTCAGAGAATACAATGAGAGAAATTCTTGATTCTTCAATTGCTTTGACAAGGGCTGGCGATATTTCATCTCCTCTTGTAAGCTCTCGATCAATGAAGGTGTAGATGCCCTTATCAGACAAGGCCTTGTACAAATGATCTGTAAAATTGGTGCGTGTATCCTCACCTCTAAAACTCAGAAAGACATCATATGTAAATGTTGACCATTGACAAAGGAAGTTCTCCTGATTCGCATAGCCACACACAAGGACTTACATCAATTACACATACAAGTTGAGGAAAAAATATTGCAAAATATATAACAAAACTTACAGGAAGCTTTCTTCTTTGCACATTAGTAGGTGGATTCATTTGCCTTGAACCAGATGCAAGCAAGGGAGAACCAGATGCCCAATAAGATTTTTTTTGAGAATTCTAGCCCCCAAAGTCGACCCCAATTTGGAATGGAAGAGACCAGGATGGCCTGCCTTGTCCCCCAAATGTTTAGTTTCAGTTGCCAGGCTTAGAGATTGACGCGTCCGGTCTGGGGATTATCGCTTGGCCTTTTGTCTAGGCGTTAGTTTTCAGCTAGTGTTTGCTGTTCTTGGTCTTTCTATTTGTGTTTTGAGGTTTATAAAATCTTTCTGGCTGTTGCTGGTGCTTTCCGTTAATAAAATCCTCTATTGACCAAAAAAAACAAAGAGACCCAACGTGGCTATATCTCTTGGACGGAAAAAACTAAGAAAAAATGGCTTTGCTACCAACTTAAGTATGATATAAAAAAAAATATTATTGATCATCATTTAGCAAAAATTTGGAAATTAAAAATACATCCTAAGACAAAAATATTTAATGGCTATTGCTACAAATAAGATTAAATCCAAAAGATAATTTCTCGTTTTACCAATTCTTCTAATATTTGCCAAACATGTAATATGCATCCAGAAACTATGTTATGTGCTTGGGACATGGCTCGTGTGATTGGGCGGTTAGATACAGGGAGTTGGTATGTAGTCTTCTTCTTACGGCCTCCTATGGTACGTAGCAATATATAGAAAGCTCAGTTTGGATAACAATTAGATGAAAATGGTTGCTTCGGGGGAACCCAAAACCTCCAAGTTAGATAAACTAATAATAGGAATATTATCTGCTGTCCCATTAATGAAAAGCCATTGGAATTATACATAGAGTAGACTCTAATTGAAAGCATAAAAATAGGAAACAGTCTCTCACGACGTCTCTCCACTATGAGAGTGACTAACTAGACTCCTACCTACAACTACTCAACTAAAGTTTAAAAGACATGCAACTCTATAAGTATTCAACAACTAAAGACACGTAGCCACTACATCAAGCAATTCTACTTTTAAAAATAGACACACACAAAAATGCTACGGAAATCAGAGAAGGGTCTCTGCCAACTGACGAATTCGATTTAGCCATGGTAAGAAAAATATAATGTTCTAAAAGATATTCTAAGTGTACGTCTCTCAAGGCTGCCTCTTGCTCCTTAATTTATAGAGATGAGAAATAGATTTGCACCTGCTGAAGATCTCTTTACAGGAGGGTCCAATTTCAACTGCCTATATTGTTGCAACCACAACTGTTTGTTTAAATTCCGTCTTTTGCTGATGCATTTTGGTTTTTTTCGTATCTTTTGTGAGACTATAATGAGGGCCTTGGCTAATCATGGCAGGGCTGTTTTTTGGTTTGGTTGGTGGGATGAGACTCCTGCTTTTAGAGTGGGATTTCTGTAACAAAGATTTGTTATGTGTCATAACTATCGTCTTAGTTGAACTTTCACCATGAGGCCAAGCCTGCCTTCAGGTAGTTTTGTTTTCTGGTTCTCCTTGTACTTTTCATCTTTTCATTTAATGAACTTAAATTAAATGTGTTTTTATTCTTTCAACCCAAAGTTTCTTAAGAGAGAAACAGAAAATACGTGACAAGATGAGAAGATGTTGAGAGATATGAGGTGGCAACACTACTACAAAAAATGAAAAAGATGACCAGAAAAAAATGACGGTAGAACAAAATATCGTCGTGGATAAGTAACTTAAACGTCTAAAAAATGGAGGTCTGCTTGAATATTTTTTTTAAAACGACGCACCCAAATAAAAAAAGCAACGTCTTATTAAAAGGATTTTCTTTAGAGTTAAATTCTGACACAAAAACAACGACAGTAGGTATGAAGCCACCGACATAGAAAGTAAAGACGACGGTTCAACAAAACAGCCGCCGTGTTAACTCCTACATAAACACGACCAACTGTTCTTAGTCCGCGTCGTATAATCTTACGGAATCCACGTCGGTATATTACAAAACAAAGCCGTGTTAAATCAATGTACCACGACGCGAAAGATAAATTTATCGACTTATTATTTGAAAGTGTACTACGACGATACCTACAACACTACTGTTGTATAGAGTAGTAGAGAACCACGACAGCAGAAGGGTAGATAACGACGTCTAAATTAGAATATCCATGTCGTATTTATTACATATCAAGACGTATTAATGTTGACACAACGATGGTCATAAAAATAGTAATAACCACATCGGTTTGTTCAATTAGCGATGCATGATATTTATTTAAAATTACTGTCGTATTTATTCGATTAATACGTTTGCCCTCTCTATAAACCGCCGTCTTAATTTTTATTGCTTTTTAAGATTTATTTATTTATTTTAATTTTGGTAGCCTACAACGGTAGATCAACAAAATAACAAGAACTGAGAAAAATCACGACGGTTTATATAGAAAACCGTCATCACAGGAAAATTAAAATGAGATCACAAGAGGTTTGAAATCTTACCAATGAGATCTTTGGATCCTGATCATAATCGAACCACCAAAGTGACTGTTCAGCTCCAGGAGACGATGTTGAAGGCCCCAAATTCCCCTTCAAATGGTTTCTAGTGGACACTTTAGCTTCTATCCATTTGAAATCTAAAATGTATTATGAGTAATCTCATTCGCGGGAGTTCAACAAGTGACTGTTCAGATTTCAAATGGATAAGAAGCTAAAGTGTCCACTAGAATAGTGAGAGAGAGCACAGGGCCACTAGAACAGAAACTGAAAGAACGCGTGAAAAGCCAAAAATTTATACAAAATATTTTCAAAAACCACGGCGGTCTTTAGAGAAATACGACGTTTAATAGTAGACATGAACAAATTTTCTTAGTTAGCGTCGTATAATTGCAAAGGAATCCACGTCGGTATTTTAAAAAACTTCATCGTATTAAGTCAGTGTACCACGACGGTAAAGATAAATTTATCGACATTTTATTCAAAGTATACTACAACGGTATCTATTACTCTACTATTCGGGTAAGTTTCACTAACAACATCGGTTTGTTCAATTAACGATGTATAATTTTACTTTACCATGTCGTGAACTTAAAAATACCGCCGTATTTATTTGCTTTATACGTGTGACCTTATCTGTAAACCGACGTCTTAAATTTTATTGCTTTTTCATATTTATTTCTGGGTTTTTTGTAGCCTACGACGGTAGATTAACAGAATGACAAGAGTTGTAAAAACCACGACGGTTTATATAGAAAACCATCTTAACAAGAAAATTAGAATGAAATCTTACCATTGGGAATTTTGTTCCTCATCATAATCGAAAAAATCCAAAATATTTCCCTCTTAAATTTGACGACAGCAGCCACACATCAACATCCAAAACATTTGCTTTCAGAAAGACAATTTTTAGAAGTTGATGATGTGTGCGCGTTTGTGTCTTTCAGATACACAAACGCGCACACACATCAACATCCAAAATATTGCCTCAAAAGAGGTGAGATAGAGCCAAGGGCAAGAAGAAGTTGGAACCCTAATTGAAAACTGAAAGTTAAAGAACGCGTGAAAAAAAATCATATTTATACAAATAATCTTCAATATCCACGTCGGTTCAATTACAAGTAGCGACGTCTAACTAAAATAATCCATGTCGCTGCGTAATGAATTGGGGTCATCTAAATATACATAACCACGTCATTTTCGTAAACTACACCCATCGAATTAAGATATATGATTAATCTGTAGGTTTAAAGTGAACTTAATGGGGAAGAGAATAATGACGTATCAGAAAATTTGAAGTGGCTAACAGCTGGTCCAAGTATGGCAGTGCCATCATATATGAGCTATCTTATTAATGGTGTTAAATTTAACACCAAGGCACAAGATGATGTGCGAACTGTCCCAAATAGTGGAGTTTATTTACTTGCACATACTATGCAAGTTGCTAGTGCCAAGGATAAAAACCATGTTGTCTCCAATATGGGTTTTTATGGTGTTATTCAAGAAATTTGGGACCTTGGCTACCAAAAGTTTAGAATCCCAGTTGTTGAAGATAAATGTGAACCTCCCAATATAATTTCACCACCACTAATTAAATAATGGGGTTTTATTATTTTAGGTTCGACCCATTCAAGACGCAAGTCTCCTAATTACAATCCCTTGCTTCAAGAGAAAATTGGCAGGACCCGCCCAGGAATTTTCTCGAAACCCGGGACGAATCATGTGGAAATGCCGTCATCAGACCAATGTCGGCCCCACAAACTAAAACTGTAGCCTCCTTTGCCCAAAGAGGAAAGAGGGCCCGAGACTTTCTGCCGGAATTTCGGCTAAGTCTCCCCTGTAAATTGAATATTCCCCAAAAATTCCAACCTGCATAAAACACATTTAACAATACCAACCGGCAGCATGCACAATATAATCTCATGCAATTCATCTAATTGGCCTCCGGCCTTCAAATATTTCGAAAACAAACTACCAACTAGCTCTTAAACCAAATAGTGTACTATACAGAAGGAAATTAATAACTTAAACATAAATATGGAAGCCGAATGCAAAGTTTACAACATCCAACTATCCCAAATTCAACATATGAGGCTTTAACCTCCTAACATGAACACATCTCGTTCTCACCTGAAACTCAGAACCAACGACAAGGTCCGCACCACACTTAAAACACACAAAAGTAAAGTTTAACCCGTGGCTGCACCTAGGCCTTACCCTAGCCTGCCTACGTACCCTCGGGTGAGGGATCAAGCCACACGTAGTTCTTCCACAACAGTCCCAACTCCGATAATAGACAATTATTTACAACATAACCAACTATACATTTCATATCTATCACAATTCTAAATCCGATAAAAACACATTGAAACATTTTCACTTTCCTCCCAAGGCATCGTATTAACAAAACATCCGAAGGGCCTGGACAAACTCCGACTGGCCTGGGCAAAATAAATCTCCGAAGGGCCTAGGCAAACTCCGACGGGCTTGGGCAAAATAAATCTCCAAAATAAATCTCCGAAGGGCCTGGACAAACTCCGACGGGCCTGGGCAAAATAAATCTCCGAAGGGCCTAGACAAACTCCGACGGGCCTGGGCAAAATAAATCTCCGAAGAGCCTGGGCAAACTCCGACGGGCCTGGGCAAACTCCTACGGGCCTGGGCAAAATAAATTCCGAAACATAAAACTCATAACCGGGGAGGTACCTAAGGTAGTGCTAATAACACTCAAATTAACATTCTAAGTACCCCACACAAAATCAACAAACATAGCACTTTCTCAATTATTATAGATAAACTCAAGACACTCGAATATGTCAAACCCACATGTATCACAATTACTTTACAAAAATAAGGAATTCAACTATTAAATATATAAAGCATTTAAATAAACCATTAAATTCAAAAACATAAGATTTCCATCACAAAACCATAAAAATAAACTCATAGCCCCACATAATCAACATAAATCAAAAGAGGGTCAAGACTCGTCCAAAAGGGTCGTTCTAGTACTCATCGAAGAGTGAAACTACCTCGGAAGACTCACGGTCAACCGAGGGTCAAACCTTCCAAATTTGGTCAACCAGCCGCAGGACCCACGACCTCTGTTTTACGATTCGAAAGTTCCTAAGTGTTCCACACGGCCTAGGATACACATCCTTCAAGTCTGGTCTAAAACGGACGGTCGGATCGCTCACGATCGGACAGTTAAAAAAAATCCAAACTTTAAGTTATTGAATCGGAACATCGGGGCTCCGATTCACGATCCGTGAAATCCTACACGATCCTAGGAATACCTAGATCAACATAATTTAAAATCACAACGGTCCAACGGTTCTAACATATCGAACCCGGAAATTACACAATATGTAAAATCCGTTCGGGGTTCAAATGTTATCCAAATGAGTTCCGTAAATTTCTACGCGCTCGTGACAACCAGGGGATCGCATTGGGACACAATGCCCCTCTGCTACAGTGCTCACACGTCGCCACACGCGCTGGCAGCGCGTGTGTGCCCAAAGCGATAACACTTCGCCGAAAAAAATCTTAGAATCTTGGCTCCAAACTCCTACCCTAGGTAATACCCCTAATTTGGAGTCACTTTTGTTCTTGGGAATACCCCAAATTCCCGACGGAAGTGGCCGAAAATGGAGGTCGAAACCGGCAGATTTTTCATCTCGAAAATGGACTTGCCTGTGCTAAAAATTGAAGCAATCCTACCCAACCATCAGCTAGAGCATGAAAAATAGTCGAAATTTCATACCTCATTCGTCCAATTTGGTGGAGAATTGAGGGAGAACGAGCGATGGGAAATTTTGTCAAAATCAGCCGCGATTTTCTGCATTTTCCGATGACTGGAGCGCTGGCGACGGCGGAGGAGGGCTGGGGTTCAACGGCGGGGATGTGCCGGTCGTTTTGGGTCCGATCCCGGCCGGAGTGGAGGCCGGTGGTGGCGGTGGCGACTGTGGAACGTCGATGCTATAACAGGGGAGGGGGGTCGCACGGGAGAGAGAGAGAGAGAGAGAGAGAGAGAAATTCTGAGTTTTTATTAAAATTGAACTTCGAATTAATTACAGTTGTGCCATTGAGGGTTTTTAGATCGTAACTTCTTCGTTACAACTCCGAATCGAGCCCACTTCATGTCTACGGACTCATCTCGACGTGCTCTACGTAACGGTATAACCAGAAGTCCCAAATTCCTTCCCGAACTTAAAATGACCTTTTTGACCCTTTTTATATTAAATAATATTTTAAATTTTCAAAAAACCTTAATTAATTCAAATCATTTTATTTTATTGTTTACTCCAATTTATTTCCTCTTAATTTAATTATTTTACTTCTTTTTAGGACTGGGATGTTACAAAAATCATTTGATTCCATCATAAAGAAACATAATGTGTGTGTTTTGTTTTGCAGCTGCCCCTAAGTCGAACATCAGGGTGCCTATGTATCCCTTGCAAGAATCAAGCCACTCGTTGTTCAAAAGAATTGCAATGAATAAATGACTCATTGCAAAAAAGGGAATTTGAATGAATTTGATTGAAAAAAGTGTTTGAGTGAATTTAGCTGAATAAACAGGGATTCGATTTTGATGTGTGTTTGGTGAATTTGATTGATAAAGAACCAAGGATTCAATTTGGATTTGAGATTTGGGCGGTTGCATCTAGATTGAGTCTCTAGATTTCCTACGTACCCTTCGAAGGGATCAAACCAACGTAGTTTCGGAATTGATTTGGAAATTAATTGGTAAGTGTGGCCCACTAATTAAGAATTTGTGTCTTTGAGATAGTTTGGAGATTTTGAGATTTTCATAGGTAAATGACCCGTGAGAAAAAATTCGAAATTAATGGGTAAGTGTGGCCCACTAATTGAGAATTTGTTGAGAATTGAAATTTGCATGGGTAAATGACCCATGGGAAAAATTGGATGTTAATGGGTAAGTGTGGCCCACTAACTAAGATTTTGTGTTTGAGAGATTTGAATTTAATCTCATTGAAATTTACATGGGTAGATGACCCACGAGAATTTCTTATTGTCAATGTCCAAGAAAAATAATGAGCAATTTTGATTAACCCACTAATTTCCTAAAATTGACATTTGCACTTGGAAAAGTGTTTTGGTGAATTTGGTTAGGATAAACCAAGGATTGAAATTTGGTTGCAGTTGCGTCTAGTGGGATGCTAGACTGCCTACGTACCCTTGACTGGATCAAACCGACGTAGTTCCAAAATTTGGAAAATAATGGGTAAGTGTGGCCCAATAATTTAGAATTTGTGTAAAGACGGATATTTGATTTGTGGGAATTTGGTTGATGTAACCAGTGATTCAAATTGAGTTGCGGTTGTGTCTATTGGGATGCTAAACTGCCTACGTACCCTTGATGAGATCAAACCGGCTTAGTTCTAAAAAGATTGTTTAATTTGCGTGGTTTTGTACCACTCAGGCCTTTGACGTGATTTTGTACCACTTGGGATTTTGGCGTGGTTTTGTACCACTTGGGATTTGGTGTGGTGTTGTACCATTTCAGATTTGGTGTGGTTTTGAAACACTTATGATTTTGGGGTGGTTTTGTACCATTTGAGTCTTCACTTGACAATTTGAGAATTAATGGGCATTTTTGAAATTTAAGCCTATTAATCCATAATTTGCGGACTTGAGACTTTGCACCAATTGTTCGCCAACTGGATTTGTTTAATGGACAAGTCCGTTGGGTTTGAGACCTGATATGAACGAGCCCATTGTATTTGAGACTGTCGAGTCTTGGAATGTCGGCTTGAGACTGACTGATCTAATGAGACGAGCCCAGTGTGTATGAGACCATTAGGTCTTGGGCCATCAAATCTTGTAATTTCGTATTGGGCCTGTTGCTGTCAATGATTTGGTAATGAGCTGAACCCTCACAAGCCTTTAGCTTTCTTGATCACGTCTTTTGAGCTCAAGGCAACAACACACATGATCTTTCAACCTGTGAACTGAAGTCTTTTGAGACCTCTTGCTATTTATTTATTTATTTTTTCCTTGAGTCTCAACTTTGTGCAGGTGGCAAGCAATTTATCTCCTTCTTGTAATAAAGTAAAAAGAACAAACTTCTCTTTCTTGACTTTATTTGCTGCAAGCCAGGAGAGAAAGAAGTGTTCTTCCTTTTGGCCTCCTTTCGCTGAATGTGTGGGGCCTCATGAACTTCACTTATTTCTATTAGTTGCTTCCTGCATGACAGAGAGAGGCTTGAACCCTTACGTGGTGGCTGAACCACCACGTCCACATCCATTCTTTTTGTTTCTATTTGTCTCAAGCAGGTTGGAATATCTGACTTAATAAATCAAATGTCTCACTGGCAGGTGTTGAGGAAGAGTTCCTCCTTCTTTAATTTATTTTTTTTTTCCTTGCTTTGATTGTACTGCATAACAAAAGAGAGAAACAAAGTCTTTGTTTATTTCCTTCTGCACATCTCACGTCCCTCCGCCACACTTGTTTTATTTTGGCTTTGTTGACTTGCTAGGTAATCACATAAGTTATCACATGGTTTCTTCTTTCCTGTTTGATTTTCTTTTTCTTTGTTGCCCTCCTCGGCGGACACGAACAACATTAAACAAGACTTGGCCGTTATGCCGCCGTAGTAAGAGAAGCCCAGAAAATTCCGGGAGTTTCTCTACGTCTGTTAATGGCGAATCTGGTTTCGTGATGGTTAGCCCATCATGATAAGCAACCCTTACGGTGTGCTTGTGAATTGGATGTTGTGCACATCCTGGAAGCGTTTGAGAGGAGCTGCACCTCGGAGCAAATCCGGACTTGATCTCATGATGATTGAAATCATCTTGGCTGTCAATCCATAGCTGGATGTCGTGGAGGTATTTGAGAGGAGGTTCACCTTAGAGTAGATTCTTGACTTGTGATGATTGAAATCATCACAGCCAAGAATTCCCATGGGTTGATTGTACTGGATGTTGAATGCTTCCTTGGAAGTCTTTGAGCAGAGTTTTGCCATAGAGAGATTCCTTGTTGACACCAAAAAGTGGTCTTGAGACTTTAGGGTCAACTTAGTAATTTTGTTGCCTTCGGTACCTTGGAAGCCTCGGTAGGGAGCGTGACCTGCAAAATAGAGGAATGCTCGGTAAGGCCAAGGGCACCGGTGTGGTACCGGCCGAAGGCTCTCCGAAGCTTAAGTAAGTTCGGGATTTAGTAAGTTTTACTTTCAGATCAATTAAACAGGTATGCCGATCGTTTTGATTACCTCTATTTTGGGATGGCTGATCCCTTTTATAGGCCTTGGGAGGTGTGCACTATGTGTAGTTTTTCGATGTGGGACTGTGGACGTCGATCCTGAGCGCGCCATGTGTCCAGAAGGATGGCGTTGCCCTAATGGAGCGATCGGTAGGTAGGGTGCCGAAGGCTACCCCCTGATCATGCTCAATCTCCTCCACGTGTCTTGTCATTATTGGCTGTTCATTTTGGGTATAAACATTCCTAACTTTTTTTTTATGATGACAGAAGTCACCATGACCAGGAATCCTCTTGTGTGCTTGCTCTTCCTCTTTGTTCCTGCGGCTCCCCTGCTGTTCCTCCTTGTTGATATCGAACTCCTGGATCATCAAGGAAAGTAAGCCCCTTGTCCATATAGGATTGGGCTATAGTATTTCTTTTATATAAAGAAAGACATGTGCACCACAAGTTAAGATCACCAGCAAACAAAACGAATGCTTTTGATATTCTTTCTTTGTTTGCTTTTCCATACACTTGCACAAGCCACCTGTTGCATCATCAAAAGAAGAAACAAATTGTTTCTTCCCCTCTAGGATTTCACGTGGTAACCCACATGCATATCTTCCTGTTTTTTTCCCAGTTCCATGCTTGTATGGATTTTATAGAGATGAGCTTCTTTTTGTTGACTTGTTGGCATCAAGTGTTTCATGTGGAAGGCAATTCAATTGCCGTGGGGTCTTTTTGATTTGTTGGGGTGAGTCCTTGATTTCAAGGACCTGTTAGCTTGCCATAAAAGAGCAAGTCCTCTTGCTTTGTTTCTTTGCTTTTTTGGACTTTCATGTGGTGGCTTCCACCACATCCCTCCTCTATTTTTTTTCTCCTTCACAAGGAAGGCTTTGTTCTAGACTCCGTGATGGGATCACCACATCATTGTCCATTCTTGCTTTGCTTTTTGCTTGCAGCCAAGTCAGACTTGGATTGTGACTTTACCCTTGTGACGAGTTTGAGATGGTTTCCACCATCACATGAGATCAATCCTTCTGGATAATTTTGGGAGCTTTACACATCGCAATAACTGTTTTGGATGCTTTAAACATCACCAAGAGAGAGGCCTTGCCGTGGATTTGTGAAGGTTTGCTCTGTATTTTTTTGTACAGCGGAAGCAAGGTCCAGCAGAGGCCATGGGAGTATACTTTGCTCCGGTGGTGTTGTTACTTGCTTTTCTCTGCGTTGCGTGACTCCTCTCCTCATGCGGCTGTCCCCCCTCTTCTCAGCCTTTGTGGCCTTGTAGGCTCTTTTTTTTCTTTGAAGCCTCCTGCAGCCTGCCGGCTGCCCCATTTTTCTTTTCTCTCCTCCTTTTTATAGAGTCCTTGTGAGAGAGATTTGAGATGGAAGAATTCTGCTTCAAATTGGATCCTCCTCCCACTTGATCAAATTATCATGTCCTTTATTTATCCCTTCCTTTTCTCTAGGGATAAGATCAAGGACCATTTGATATTGATGTTGTTTCAAATTTGTTTTGAAAACAAGTGTAAAGGGGGTAACCATTCCCACCCAACGTTGTGGGCCAAAAATTATGTAAACCCACACTTTTTTTTTTTTCCTTTTTTTTTTTGTGATTTTTTTTTGGTTCAACACCAGTCTTGAGGTGTGATTGGATAAATAACACTTCGGGCCTTATAGTTGACGAACTTATATTTACCTTTGTAGATCTGAGTAAAATTGGACATAGGAATGACCAATTTGTTATGGCTTCTCAAGTCGAACAAGTATTTTATGTTCACGACCAAATGCATCGTGGTTGGTCGGTAGTGTTATCAATGCCTAATAGAGAATACAATGATGTTATTGGTGATGATGTGCTAGGTGATATTAGAATTGAGTGTGAGCCATTTACTAGAGGGATACCAAATGTTGACACATTTGATGACCTAGTGGGTGAGTTTGGGAGTGAAAATATTAGAGATGGGTGTGGATTGATTGATTGTTGTAATGTATGACATTAGTTATGCAGTTAATTGTGTGACATTAATTAATAGCTCTATATATCATTTTAATTCTGATAACATTTTCATTATGTAGGCTTTGGGCACAACAAATCAAAATTTTAAAATACTGGATTAAAGGTGTAAAATACGATGGTCCAGTTAAAAAAATTGGAAAAACATACGTCTAAAATAAAACCAACGTCGTATTTTTACAAACGTCGTGGAAAGAAAATGTTGTGTAGATTTCAGCTGCACCAAAATGGATTCAACTGCATCCTCAACTTGTGATACTCGCAAGTGCACGAGCCGTTGGTAGTTTAGCATATGTAAGTGCGAGGTCGATTCCATAGGGATTGGTGATTGAATGATCCAACTCAGTTTTCCTATACAAAACAGAAATGGAAACAAGAGAAACAAAACAAGAAGAAAGAAAAGAACTAAGACAAGATGGTGAGGTTTTAGAATCCACCCTAATTGTTCTAATCATGTTATGGCAGCAAGTAAACAAATTGATTCACTCATGAAGATGCTCACAAATAAGTCCATGGTGTTTGGATCAAATTGTATTGAACATCACAAGGACTCCAAGCATGGTGTTTACATTAGGAGACCTAGAAACCAAATCACATAAGTTGCTAATGGATGGAATGAAGATGATCCCCAAACCTTCCCAACAAGAGCATAATGCATAAAACCTTAGGTGATCAATCAAAGGATGCAAAAACAGCTCCATTAAAATAGTGAAGAAGAATTCATGAATGAAATCAAACTTTATAAACTCAAACCATGATACAAGACTAGCAAGATGTTTATTAAAACTAATAACAGAAAAACAAAGTAAAACAAATGAAATACAAGAAGAAAATAAAAGACAAAGGGAGGAGAAGAAGATAAGGACAGCATGCTAGAGATGGAAAAGATTCATCTCCATGGCTGCCAGGAGGCCAAAGCCTCCCAGCTGCTGCCTTCTCCCTTCTCTCCCTTTGTGACTCTCAACTTTCCCTCTCTTTGTGTACAATGGAAGTGTAAAATGATGGAATGAAATTCTGCTCTCTAAGCTCTCTAGAGACTCCCTATTTATAGGCACAAGGGTTAGGTGAATCAGATTATACAATTAAGTTCACCAACCACACAAATTTCACCTAACACACTTGCATTAGATAATCAGAAATGGTTGGTGCACTTCACCAACAAATCCCACCAGCAGCTCTAGCTCATCAATATGTCAGCATGACCAAGCATCCATCCAGAAACCAATACCTCATGCCTAGCTCACCATGACCAAGCATCCATCAGCTCATCCATATGTCAGCATGATGTGTAGCTTCAAGGGCTTACGAATTGGGCTTGGCTGAATCAAATGACAACTTTAAGATGTCCATTGTGAAGTTCAGAATGTCTCTGATCCAACCACATAGGTATTGGCCCAATCCAAGCTCGGATGAAGAAGATAACGCCGAAATGAACTTCTACCTCAGTCTCCAGCTTTTGCACGTTTTTGCACCATATTGCTTTATTGGCCTTAACATGCTTTAATTGCATGAATTATGCTCTCTTGCTCTATTGGCCTACAAAACACACAAAGAGAGGCAAATAACTTAGAAATCGAAGAAACTAAGCAAAAGAAGTAGGTAAATAGGGTACGTATATGTATGAAATTATGAGCTTAACACACCCCCAAACTTAGATTTTGCTAGTCCTCGAGCAAAATAAAAGAAAAACAAAGATAAAAACAAAATAAGGAGTTAACTAGACCACTTTCGTAGGTAACTCGATTGCATTGAGCGTATGCAACAAGCCTTTAAACCTCTAGGCATCCCTAGTAGGAGGAGTTGTGTCTCCTGAGGGTTTAACAGATACGGTACCCACAAACGTTTTACTGACTCTACAAAACAAAATGGTTAGAAAACTTAATAGATTTGTTAGTCCTTAAGCAAAACAAAAACAAAAACAAAAACAAAGACGTTAACCTTCCAACCGGACAAAAATGTTAAACTTCATAGACGTGGCTCAACAAGGAACAAAACAAGCACTAAGGAAGTTCTAAACATTATTCAAGTGCTACCACAATCTCACACAAATCATGCTCAAGGTGTGTGTGTGTGTGTGTGTGAAACAGCCATGAAGATACAACTCATGCTTCTCAAACAACGATATGAATTCCTGCAAGAATGAACACAAGTTTGCCAAGCTAAACCAAAATCAATAGGACTTTACTCATGGATGTAATGGGGTTATGGTAATGGTTAGACAAAGAATGGATATGAAAACACAAAGTCTAAGGAACAAAGTAGAGCATGTCATGTAAACAAGATCATGGACATTTGAAATGTAAGGCACCGAAATTGAAAAGCTCACAACACCAGATTTTGCAATTGAATCACTTCACAATTTGATTTTGATGTTTACACACTTTGTATAATATTTGGCCCAATTTTGCGGCTCTTCACCCTAGATCACCTTGATTTCTCCTTATATCACCCTAGGGTCGTGACTACATTGGCCACACTTCTTTCCTCTTTTTATTTTAATTTTTTTTTTCAAATAGCTCATTTGTTGCCTTGAATACATTACAATCTCAAATACAATCATACTCTACGTGTCCCCTAGATGGTAGGATGTTTAATGGATGATAAGGTGATAGAAAGAAATGGTTAAGTGTTTGGGCACAAAAGGGTTTACAATGGAATATGTATTGTATGGGTTGATGGAGGAAAAAGAAATAGGTTTAATAAAGATGGCCTAAATCATATCTTAGTTATAACTTAACATTCCAGTGAATCACACAAGCAAAAAGGCATAGAATTGGGTAAGACATGCAAGAGTTGTATAATCATGGCTAAAGTGCATAGAAAGCTCAAGAATAATTATGTGAGACTTAGCTAGCAAAAGAATAAGATTCAGACCTAACTCAATTCTTATCAAATTCCTAAGAGCCATATTAGAAGTTAGACTCAAGATTTATCATTGGTGTGGGAAGGAAAACTGAAAATGACTCAAACAAAAGAAACAGAAAAAGAAAAACGTGATGTTTCAAATTGCTGTTCTGCTCAATTTCAACATACAATCTGTTTTGACATGTAACTTTCAAACCACTTGGTCAAATTTAACGTTCTTTATGTCGTTGGATTCAACATGAAAAAAATGAAGAACACAACGCGGACCAAACTTTCAAAACAGAAGCAGAAAATAAAATTTTGTAGCAATGAAGAAGCCTACGTTTTCAACACAAACACAAAAACTAAAAACTTTCCAGCACCCCCAAACTTAAATGATGCATTGACCTCAATGTTTGAGTCCATGTAAAGCATACAATGCACATAAAATCAAGGGTAAAGGAATGAAATGAAAGAAATAAAAGAAAGAGAGTTTAGAACTTCCCCTTGAAGACAATGAGAGGGAAATGCACATAGTATGGCAGCACATGTTCTTCTTTGAGTATTTGGGTCAGCTGCTCATTATGTTCTCCCACATCAAGGAAAAGAAAACCCTAACAAAAACAAAATAGAAAATGAGAAAAAACTAAGCATGAGTAGCAATTATTATACAAATGAAAGAGATATGATCGGAATGCTCCCCTTTGAAGTGATTAGCCGGAGAGTGGTTGGCCATAGCAGCTGGAGGTCGACTTCTCCGCTGCTCCATACTCCATGTTTTTATGGATTGGGTTGTCTCCTCTATTTCCCTCTTTCTTATTGAGCTACTTCAGAAATGCTTAAAGAAAGACAAGGAAACTTGAAACAAAATTTCAGATGTGTTGGATTAGAAAACCATAACTTAAATGAAAATGATAAACTAAACTAAAACATCAAGATTAGGGATTCAACTTCACCACAACCATCTAATTCCATGCTTCAAAGTAACAAGCAACAAAGTAAATCAAACTAGCTTATGGAGTTCGTTCTTTCTCAAATATGATTATCCATTTGGTGTGTGGTTGTAATCAAGTATTCAGAACAAGTATTTAGCTATGGTGTTTAGTCTAAACACAAATTCCAAACCCACTAAGAACAAGAAGAACAACAAAGAACCAAGTAGAACTTAAACATGGTGTTTGTCTTCAATATCTACCCATTCATTCACTAATCAGTCCAAGAGTCATATGGTGTTTATGTAAACGTGAACAAGATATTTAATTAAGAGCAAGTGAATGAAACCAGAAACTAGCAATAATCAACATGCTACTTGAACCCTTTCTTTGGTGTTGTGTAAGCTGGGACTCAAACCCAGTTCTCTTGCTTGTCAAGCAATTGTCCTTGTCTGTTGGACTACAAACACAACTTATCACTTAACCTCATTAACTTTAAAACATGAAACTGTCCAGTTATAAAAAGTAAAAATAAAAAAGTAGGAAAACCAAATAGAATCAAGCGATGTTACCAATCCCCGGCAACGGCGCCAAAAACTTGTTGTGTAGATTTCAGCTGCACCAAAATGGATTCAACTGCATCCTCAACTTGTGATACTCGCAAGTGCACGAGCCGTTGGTAGTTTAGCATATGTAAGTGCGAGGTCGATTCCATAGGGATTGGTGATTGAATGATCCAACTCAGTTTTCCTACACAAAACAGAAATGGAAACAAGAGAAACAAAACAAGAAGAAAGAAAAGAACTAAGACAAGATGGTGAGGTTTTAGAATCCACCCTAATTGTTCTAATCATGTTATGGCAGCAAGTAAACAAATTGATTCACTCATGAAGATGCTCACAAATAAGTCCATGGTGTTTGGATCAAATTGTATTGAACATCACAAGGACTCCAAGCATGGTGTTTACATTAGGAGACCTAGAAACCAAATCACATAAGTTGCTAATGGATGGAATGAAGATGATCCCCAAACCTTCCCAACAAGAGCATAATGCATAAAACCTTAGGTGATCAATCAAAGGATGCAAAAACAGCTCCATTAAAATAGTGAAGAAGAATTCATGAATGAAATCAAACTTTATAAACTCAAACCATGATACAAGACTAGCAAGATGTTTATTAAAACTAATAACAGAAAAACAAAGTAAAACAAATGAAATACAAGAAGAAAATAAAAGACAAAGGGAGGAGAAGAAGATAAGGACAGCATGCTAGAAATGGAAAAGATTCATCTCCATGGCTGCCAGGAGGCCAAAGCCTCCCAGCTGCCCTGCCTTCTCCCTTCTCTCCCTTTGTGACTCTCAACTTTCCCTCTCTTTGTGTACAATGGAAGTGTAAAATGATGGAATGAAATTCTGCTCTCTAAGCTCTCTAGAGACTCCCTATTTATAGGCACAAGGGTTAGGTGAATCAGATTATACAATTAAGTTCACCAACCACACAAATTTCACCTAACACACTTGCATTAGATAATCAGAAATGGTTGGTGCACTTCACCAACAAATCCCATCAGCAGCCCTAGCTCATCAATATGTCAGCATGGCCAAGCATCCATCCAGAAACCAATATCTCATGCCTAGCTCACCATGATCAAGCATCCATCAGCTCATCCATATGTCAGCATGATGTGTAGCTTCAAGGGCTTACGAATTGGGCTTGGCTGAATCAAATGACAACTTTAAGATGTCCATTGTGGAGTTCAGAATGTCTCTGATCCAACCACATAGGTATTGGCCCAATCCAAGCTCGGATGAAGAAGATAACGCCGAAATGAACTTCTACCTCAGTCTCCTAGCTTTTGCACGTTTTTGCACCATATTGCTTTATTGGCCTTAACATGCTTTAATTGCATGAATTATGCTCTCTTGCTCTATTTGCCTACAAAACACACAAAGAGAGGCAAATAACTTAGAAATCGAAGAAACTAAGCAAAAGAAGTAGGTAAATAGGGTACGTATATGTATGAAATTATGAGCTTAATAGAAAATGCAAAAGACTGTAATGAAATAAACATCGTCATTCTGAAAATGAAAACACGTCAGTTTATTAAAATTAAATTACAAGCAGCTAGTAGTAATAAACATCAATGACGGCCTACAAAACACTGCAAGTCGTATATTTCTCTATAACACGACGTTGGAGAGTACTCCAATCGACGAATTTGTTACACACTACTTCCACGATTAAAACCTACCGTCGTCTAAAGGTTGAAATAAAGGCAGCATAGTTCCATTAACCGCTATGACAGATTTTCTGCACGTCGGTTAGTCTAAAACAAATGACGTCTCAGAGAATATACACGTCAAGGAGGGCTACACAAGCGACTTTTAAAAGGCTAACCACGTCAACATGTATTAGAAACCAACATGGTAAGAAATTACAATGCCACACAATTGGATCCTCGTGATGTAGTGAAGGAATTAACCACGTCCTTGATTTTACAAAAAATGACGTTGAAAATATAATCAACGTCGTTTCTTTTCTTGTCCACGCCTTCAATATAATTTTTAACATCAACTTTTAAGAACAGTAGTCGTGGGTTGGATTTGTTACATTGGTATTCAGTAATATTATGTCATTTTAAAATATTCAGACGTTCGCTTTGTAGAAAAAACGTCGTCTACCTCTCTAAAAGGGGATTCTTTGAACAATTTAAACGTCCATTCTCACAAGAAACAGACGTGGAATATTTTTAAAAAGACGTTTTTCTCCTACATTGCGACGTGGATAATCATATAAATGACGGTTTTTCCACATGAGTGTCGTGGTTAATTAATGTTACGTCGGTGCCTGTGTGATTATTGACATGTAATATGCTTTAAACGTCTGTTCTTTTGTGTATGCGTCGTCTTTTACAATTTAGACGTCGGTTTGTTTATTGATTTAACGTAGTATAAGTTAACCACGTCAACATGTATTAGAAACCAACGTGGTAAGGAATTACAACGTCATACAATTGGATCCTCGTGACATAGTGAAGGAATTAACCACGTCCTTAATTTTACAAAAACCGGTGTTGAAGATATAATCCACGTCATTTATTTCCTTGATCACGCCTTCAATATAATTTTTAACGTCAGCCTTTAACAATAGTAGTCATGGGTAGGATTTGTTACGTCGGTATTCAATAATATTGTGTCATTTTAAAATATTCAGGACGGCCTGCTTTGTAGAAAAAGCGTCGTCTAACTTTGTCCAAGGATCTTCTTTGTATATTTTAAACAATGATTCTTGCAAGAATGAGATGTGGAATATTTTTAAAAAGGCGTTGTTCTCCTACATTGCGATGTGGATAATCATATAGGCGACGGTTTTTCCACATGTGTGTCGTGGTTAAATAATTTTACGTCGGTACCTGTGTGGTTATTGACATGTAATTTGCTTTAAACGCCTGTTCTTTTGTGTATGCATCGTCTTTTACAAGTTGACGTCGGTTTGTTTATTTATTTAACATATTATAAGTTAACCACAACGGTTTCTTGGTTATACAAATCTGTATTCCTTCAATTAGGGACGTGGATAATTATCTACGTCGGTGCATGTGTGATTATTGACATGTAATATGCTTTAAACATCCGTTCTTTTGTGTATGTGTCATCTTTTACTAGTTAGACGTCAGTTTTTTAATTATTTAACATAGTATAAGTTAACCACGACGGTTTCTAGGTTATACAAGTCTGTATTCCTTCAAATAGAGATGTGAATAATTATTTGAACGTCGGTGCTTGTTTTGGTCTTGACATGTAACACTCTTTACACGTCTGCATTTTAATAACACCGTCGTCTAATGTTGTCGAAGGTGTCACGACCCGACTCCTCTAGCACGATATTGTTCGCTTTGGGCCCCCCTCTTTGCCCTCACGGTTTTGTTTCTAGGAGCTCACAAGCAACTTCCCAGTGGGTCACCCATCCTGGATTGCCCTGACCCCCAACTCGCTTAACTTCGAAGTTCCTAAGAATCCGAAGCCAGTCAGCTCCCAAAAGGCCTCGTCCAGGGAAGACGTAGTAGGCCCTACTCTCACCTAGCATGATATTGTCCTCTCTGGGCCTCGGCCCGCAAGGTTTTGTTCCTGGGCTCAACCGACCACTATCTTGCCCTCGGGCTCAAGCGACGATATCTTGCCCCATGAGGCCTCGTGCTAGGAAGAGAAGTGCCTATACATTTAAAACACTTCACCTTTCTCTTCCCGAGCGATGTGGGACTGCTCACCGTTCTTGTTTCCCCAAGACACGGGTCTTACAGAAGGTTTCATTTTACGCTATATATATAGTAATCAGACGTCGGTTTGTAATTTATTTTTTGACGTGGAATGGTTTAACGATGTCGGTTATTAGCCGTCGTTGTTTTATATATAAAAGATGGTGGTTAATTTCACGACGGTTTGAAAACCTTCTAGGTGGATTCCCGTCTTCTTTTCCGATTTTTGTAGTTGTGCAAAAATGATGGTTGAACATCGCTCTCGCGTACCTTATGAGACAAGAAAACCACATAAACCCCTTTTCGTCGATTTTTCATCCATTTTGCATATGCATTCATTGAGGTTAATTTTGTCATTTGCATAAACTTTTTTTTAATAAAATCACCAATTTATGGACAAACAAGAAAATGGGTTTTGTGAAAATAATCTAAAACCTCAAGGGGTATTCATGTTATTTTTAAAACCTTAGGGAGTTTTGTAAAAAGACAGAAAACCTCAAGGGTGTTAATGTAAATCTCTTATATTGTAATTGTAAATAAGAAAGTCAAAGTAAACCTAATAAGGACAAGTCAACTATACAAGATGGGGCAATACCTAGTATATAATTACGAAAGTAGTGCTGGTTTTTACAAAGAAATTACAGTTGGATAGAATGGGTACAGAAAATTGAAAAGTCGGGGTAGCATTAAGCATATTCCTATATGAAATAACCCACTGACATCTATCTCAACTTAAATAATGTCTTTTTTTATCAAAGCAATATTTTACTTTAATTTATTCTAAATTATGGGAAGAAAGGATTTAAACTCCGGCCAAAGTGAGGAGCACATCCCCTAATCCAACTTGACTAAGTTTATATCTACAATTTATCTTTAACAGGCTTTTAACATAATGAGATTATAATGGCATTTGTAATGCAATATATTGCCAAGAAAAGACATAATATTTTAAGTTACGGTAATTTTATAAGATTATTTGCTCTATGTGAGCATTATTTGGGTACATGCGTGATTCGATACATGACAACATATTTATTGCAGTTTTATTGGTGGTTAGATTGCTAACCACAACTAAACTTGCCTAGCTACTCAGTTGAAATTGATTGGGTATTTCGGCTGTTTGCTTGGTGAAAACAGCCCCCAATGTTTCTCCAACTCAGGGTTCTTTCTGTTCTCATCAAACATGGCAAAGATATAGGTTTCTATGGCCCTTCCGGGCTTCCTTGGAGTCCCTCCCTTCACATGCTGAATCAGATTTGCGTTATAAGTCCTTGCATTATCAATTGTTGTTGCCGTTCCACCAGCTGATGGCCAACCACTTTCGGATATGACAATTTCCAAAGACCTCCTCCCGCCTTCTCAAGAGCAGCATAAACAGCGTCCAAAATGGCATCGAAAAGATTTCGATAGCCACGTTGGCCATCTTGTACCACAACTGATGGGGCTGTGAAAAGAGCATAATCTAGACGAATGTCACGAGTGTTGTCGCTGTAGCTGAAATAAGGGTACAAATTAACCAGCAACGGCGATCTGTTGTTCACTAGGAAGCGGATGATGGGGTTCAAAAGTGCTCCATATTCGGGCTTGAACTCTCCGTTCGATGGAGGAAAGGACTTTCCAAGCACTCCAGTGTCTACGGCAGTGGAGACTTTAATTCCCAAACCAGCGCTAGAAATTGCGTTCTGAATGTTTTGCATGGCGGGGACAAGAAATTGTGCGAAGGAGTCTGAGGGCTTGACTTCATTTCCTACCGCAATGTATTTGAATCTTACATTGCCATAGTTTCTCACATTGTTTTGGACCCAAGTATTTGCATTGGCTTGGCTTGAGGCAAGGCTTTGAAGGTTGTCATTTGGAACGCCTAGCATGAGCTCAATATTAGAGCCTCTAAGGGCTGCTAGAGCGGCCTGGTTTGGATCATACAGTCGCATTCTTCCGATGTTATTTTGCTTGTATAGAGCAATAACTTCTGATGGGGGTGGTAAACGATCTCCAAGCATTCCATAACATACACCAATTTGGGCTCCTGCAATATTGAAGAAGAAATTATAATGAGGTTGATCTTGGAGAAAAGTTCACTAGATTTATACAATATAATTTGTCGCTTAAATGATCACGAATATATTCAAATTGCTGAAGGATATCCAATTTGATCGATTTTCTATGTGGATCATTCTAACCAGGGGCTCAAAATATGTATGAATTGTTTTCCAATGTAAAGTTCTTTGGGTTTAGCTCCATTAATTAAAGATTTTATGTTAAGCATAGGTTAGGACTTCTAATCTCACCCATTGAATCGCATGTATGGTACATATGAACAAAAATATGTAACTCACTAACATATATATATATATATATATATATATCTATAGGATGGTTGAGATAAAAATTCTTCAACTAGTCCTTAACACAAATTCTTATTGGAGAAGCTCTCGATTCATAGACGATAGCACACACACATATACACACATAAGGCATACATGTCTACATATGTGCATGCATCAGGCATGCATGCCTGCAGGTGTTTGTGTGTGGGTGTGGGTGCATTTGTGCGAGAGATATACCTGTTGTTTCAAAGCTAGCCATCAGCAGCCCAAGTAGAAATACTATCGAAATCATTGAAGGGCCTCTAGATGAATTGGATTTAGCCATGACAATAAGGAAAAGATAGATATTCTAAGAAGTATTGCAAGTGTGCCTCTCCATGTTGCCTCTTGCTCTTTAATTTATAGGCATCAGAGAGTGGCCTGCAACGACTAAGAATAGTCAATCCCTTGGTAACTTGTGGTGGACATATAAGACAATTGAAGCCTAGATAGTGGGTGAGTAGGGCCAGACCAGCCTATAGAAGCTGCGATTCGTATTGCTTACGCTTGACTTCCAAATTTCGAGATGTTAATAAAGACAATATAAATTTAATGGCATGCGATGAGATGGTATTTGTGCTCATCCTTGATACAATTGGATGTGGAAAAATGAGACTCAAAGTTTGGTACATTGCATATATTGCCCACTTCCTCCTGTGACATGATGACAAACATTGTATTAACATCGTTTCACTCAATTACACAAAAACATATCCTTACCCCATGATCTGAACAATAAAAAGTAACTATTAATCCGTTTCGTAAAATATAAAGATACTCTTCTACTGAAATATTAAACTATCATACGGAATTCCAATGGTTTCGTAAAATATATAAGAGTATCTCCTACCAAAATATTAAACTATCATGCAGAATTCCAACGGTTAAAATGGAAGCACAATTTTTTCCAACCAAATAGTTGTTAGCGAGATATCCCTATTCTATTATGATATTATTTTAGTTATTTCTTTTTGTATAGATATTATGTAATTAGGATTCCTCTTATTTCCTAATTAAACCCTACTAGGGTTTGTAACCTGTATTATAAATACCTCATTTCGGAGAATGAAATATATCTGAAAATATTCTACCCATATTATTTGACTTGGTATCAGAGCCGACTTTCTGGTGACTTGTGTGTGTTGTGTCCACCCGTGTTCTCCTGTGTGCCCTAATTTCTTTTAGGGTTCTTGTGCCTGTGCCTTTGCTGTGTTCCGTTGTGTCCTCTGTTGTGTTCGTGCCTCTACTATGTTCGTGCTTGTCTTCGTGCATCTGCCGTATTTGTGCTGTGCTGTGTTCTGTTGTATACTCTGCGTGTTCTGTTGAGTTTCTGCTACAATCATGGGTGATAACTCCATTGTTGCTGCTCCTGCCGCTTCTGCAAATTGCGTGTTTCTGACTCTATTCCAGGTCCTGGCTCCAATATTTGGATAATTGACACTGGTGCTTTTGATCATATGACTTATGATGCTACATTTTTTGATGAGTTGTCTAGTAACACCCGTGACCCATACATAACTAGTGCTAATGGCTTGCCCTCTCCAATTCCTGGCGAGGGCACAATCTCTCTCACTCCAACTCTGTCCTTGTCTCGTGCATTATTAGTTCCCAATATCCATTGTAACTTGTTATCTGTTGGTCGATTACTTGATACACTTAATGCTTCTGCTACTTTCTATCCTACCCATTGCTCTTTTCAGGATCTCAAGACTCACGAGGTGATTGAGCATGGTAAACGGATAGGGGGTTATATTATTTGACATTGCCTTCGGCACTAATTCGTGATCGTGTCGTTAATCCTGTTCGAAGTTGCAGTGTCAAAGACAAACAACAAATTTGGTTATGGCATCGTCGCTTGGGACAACCGTCATTTGGCTATCTTAAGCGTCCGTTTCCATCTTTATTTCGCTCCTATGATGAGTCCAGTTTTAAGTGTGAGACTTGTGTATGGCCAAGAGCCACCGTACTGTTTTTCCCTTAAGTAATAATAAAGCTGCTGTGCCTTTTGAGTTAGTACATTCTGATGTCTGGGTCCTGCTCGTGTGACTTCTCATGGTTTCCGTTGGTTTGTTACGTTTATTGATGACTGCACTCGTTTAACATGGGTGTATTTGATAAAGAATAAACATGATGTTGCCTTTATTCTTCCTGTTTTTTGTGCCATGGTGTCTACTCAGTTCCATACTCGTGTTAAAGTTTTTCGCACTGATAATGGCGGTGAATATGTGAATCATACCTTGGCACAGTTCTTTCGTGATCAAGGTATCATTCACCAAACTACCACTCCATTCACACCTCAGCAGAATGGTGTGTCTGAAAGGAAGAATCGTCAGTTACTTGAAGTTGCTCGCTCTCTGATGTTGGATATGTCTCGTTCCCCATCATCTTTGGGGGCATGGTGTCTTGGCCGCTGTCTACTTGATTAACCGTACTCCTAGTCGGGTTCTTGATTTCAAGACTCCACTTGATGTGTTGTGTGCTCTTACTCCTCCGGTTTCAGTCTCTAAGTTACCTCCGAAGGTGTTTGGGTGTGTTGCGTATGTTCATGTCTACTCCCATCAACGGAGTAAACTTGATCCTTGTGCTCTCCGCTGCGTTTTCGTTGGTTATTCTACTACTCATAAGGGTTATAAGTGTTATCACCCACCTACTCAGAAGGTACATGTCATTTTGGATGTCACATTTCATGAAGAAGTACCCTATTATGTTTCTCCCTCCTCTCCAATTCAGGGGGAGAGGGGGAGTGAATTGAAGAGTTTCGGAGTGGAAAATATGGAAGTTTTTGGAACTGAAGAAAGAGAACATGAAGAACAGGAAGCGACCGGTCGCGACGAATCTGTGATGAAAACGACCGGTCGCGCATAGGAAGCGACCGGTCGCCTGCCTGACAAAAACAGCACAGGACCGATACGAGCGAAGCGACCGGTCGCAGTGATCTAACGACCGGTCGGGAAAAATCTGCACAGGAAGCGACCGGTCGCACATAGGGAAGCGACCGGTCGCTCGCCGCCTGACGAACGACGACACATTAGCGATACGCTGAAGCGACCGGTCGCGAGGAAAGTCACGACCGGTCGCCAGACGACATGTTTGGTTTTTTCGAGCCTCTCTCAGAAGGACATAACAGTGATATTGGCGACACTCGTACAGATGAAATTGATAATAGACCCCCCTCTGCCCCTGCCATTGCCTCAATCAAACTGTGATAATGAGGTACCTTCTAGTGATGTGCCTACCTATTCTTTGCTCCCACATACTACCCATGGGAAACCTAAAGTGCAATATTCTCCTTATATACATGCCAAGTCTAAATATCCCATTAACCATTATATGTCAACTCATCGTTTATCTAAGTCATATGCATCATATTTGTGTCAATTATCTAGTGTATGTGTGCCAACTAAGTTGCAGGATGCTTTTTCTGATCAAAACTGGGTAGATGCAATGCATGTTGAGATGGAAGCCTTGAACAAAAATGCTACTTGGGAGTTAGTTCCTTTACCAAAAGGAAAAAGGGTAGTGGGGTGCAGATGGGTGTTTACTTTGAAGCACAAGGCTGATGGTTCCATTGATCGTTACAAGGCAAAATTGGTGGCAAAAGGGTATACTCAGACATATGGAGTGGATTACACAGAGACTTTTGCTCCAGTAGCTAAGCTCAACACTGTACGCGTACTCTTATCCTTAGCTGCTAACCATGACTGACCGCTGCTACAATTTGATGTCAAAAATGCATTCCTTCATGGTGACCTCAAAGAAGAAATATATATGGATCCTCCGCCGGGTATCCCCTGACCTCTAAGGAGGGTATGGTGTGCAAGCTACAGAAATCCTTGTATGGATTAAAGCAGTCTCCAAGAGCGTGGTTTGGAAAATTTGCTGCATCCATGAAGAAGTTTGGGTATGTGCAAAGTAACTCTGATCATACCTTGTTTTTGAAGCGTCATAAACGTAAATTGACGGCTTTAATTATTTATGTTGATGATATGATTGTGACTGGAGATGATCATGTAGAAATCCAGAGTCTTCAGAATTATTTGGCTTCCGAGTTCGAGATGAAGTCATTAGGTGATTTAAAGTATTTTCTTGGGATAGAAGTTGCCAGATCTAAACATGGTATTTTTCTATCTCAAAGAAAGTATGTTTTGGATTTACTTGCAGAAACTGGAATGTTGGACTGTAAACCAATTGATACCCCTAGTGAGCAGAATCATAAGTTAGGAATATATCCCGATCAAGTTCCAACTCAATAAAGAACGTTATCAACGACTTGTGGGGAAATTGATTTATTTAGCTCATACTCGTCGGACATTGCGTATGCTGTAAATATAGTGAGTCAGTTTATGCACTATCCTAGTGTAGATCATATGGGGGCTGTGACTCGTATTTTAAGGTATCTGAAAGTAACTCCTGGAAATGGGTTAATTTTCTCCAAGTATGGCCATACGGATGTAGAAGGGTATACAGATGCTGATTGGGCAGGTTCAACCCAGATAGGCGTTCGACATCTGGGTATTTTATGTTTGTAGGTGGCAATCTTATTACGTGGAGGAGCAAGAAACAAAAGGTGGTGTCTAGATCTAGTGCTGAGGCCGAGTATCGGGGAATGGCCCATGGTGTATCTGAGTTACTATGGTTGAGGAGATTGTTGAAAGACCTTGGTTTTGGACCTAAAAAACCCATAGATTTATATTGTGACAATACGGCTGCGATTGCAATTGCTCATAATCCTGTACAACATGACCGTACAAAGCATGTGGAGGTTGATCGAAATTTCATTAAAGAAAAGTTGGATGCGGAGATTGTGTCCTTCCCCTTCATCCGTTCAGAGTATCAGTTGAGCTGATGTTCTTACAAAAGCTGTTTCTACAAGTATCTTCCTCAACTCGCTTGACAAGTTGGGCATGCGTGACGTCTTTGCTCCAACTTGAGGGGGAGTGTTAACGAGATATCCCTATTCTATTATGATATTATTTTAGTTATTTCTTTTTGTATAGATATTATGTAATTAGGATTCCTCTTATTTCCTAATTAAACCCTACTAAGGTTTGTAACCTGTATTATAAATACCTCATTTTGGAGAATGAAATATATCTGAAAATATTCTACCCATATTATTTGACTATAGTTTATTCTTAGGTGGAAATGAAGGCTGAAACTTTGCTGTCAAAATTGTTTGCTACCATTCTTCTTGTTTTACAAACATGTTGGCTTTTACACTTTGAATGATTTACTTTATTAATACTTTATAATAAAATAAAGGATTAACATCAAGAGACCCCTCAAGATTTGGGGTCATTCTTAATATGGGTCACTGGGTTTTAATTTCATCATTTTACACCCCATAGTTTTCAAATTCAGCCAATTTACATCGTCCGTCAAGTTGAGCCGTTAGATTTTCTGTTAAATTGGTGACGTGGCAATTGTGGTACTCACTTTGATGCTTATGTGTAAACAAAAATAATAAAAAATTCTTTAAAAATATTATTAAATTAGATTTTTAAAAACAGAAAGGAAAAAAATTCCCCACTCTCTCTCTCTCTCTCTCCTCCTATCTCCCTCCCTCTTTCTGCCCAGAACTTGAAAACCCTACCCACAGCTCCGACCCATCTCCGACCACCTCCCCACCCAACCACCATTGAAGACATACAAACCCCACCCACATTTCCGCCCCACCCCGACTCACTATCTCATTCTCTCCCCTTCTCCTCTTGTTATTTTCAGAAATCCCCAAATTAGCCAAGCTCCCTTTTCAAATTCTCCATCTGTGGCCCCTATCTGCCTCTCCAATTTAAGGTTTCTGATCCGATCCTCCCCCGGTGCACCGAGCTATCTCAGAAACCCCAATCCTCTCGGAAACAAAATTATCCCTGATCGTATTCTATTCTCACGCTAGGATTTTATTCATCATTGTAATTATCATTTCCGATTCTCTTGGTTACGTCAAACCCTAGCTATATATGTAGCGATGAAGCACATGAAGAGGAGAAGGAAGAAGAAGAGCTCGGTAGATCCAAAGCCAGTCGCCAAAGAAGACGAAGGCCAGAAGGTGATCCGAGAGCTTACAGAAGTCTTCTCCTTGGTTTCACTCGACGACGCCGTTTCTACGTATCGCGAAGCCAACGGTGACCGGAACAGAGCCGCAGAGATTTTGGAGTGAGCTGTGGCTGAAAGCTCCGAAGAGCCGTTCAGGAGTTCCACAACAAGTGGCGTTTCTGGATCGGATGCGGGTTTGAGTTGGGGCTCGAGCTCGGGTTTGGGTTCGTCAAAAGGGTTCGAGTCAGGCTGTATTCAGAATTTGGTGAGCGAGAAGGGTTTTAGGGGTATGCAGAAGAGGGTTGTGGCGGCTGTGGGAATATGATATGTTGTATGTTGTTGCATGACCTGAAAGTTTGTTTTTGCAGGTCAGTGTGGGTATGATTGTTGAAAAGGTACTAAGAGCATTGGGAGTCAGAGCTTATCATTTTGCTCTCTTCTAAGAGCTTGCATATGTCGGTATGAAGATGAGTTAGTTGTGGCTAGCGTGTATAGAGTTTGTATCATGTTTCACTGAGTGCTTAAGAAGGGGAGAGAATGAGATAGTGAGTCGGGGAGGGGCGGATATGTGGGTGGGGTTTTCAAGTTCTGGGCAGAGAGAGTGAGGGAAATAGGAGGAGAGAGAGAGAGAGAGAGAGTGGGGAATATATATATTTTTTCATGTTTTTAAAAATCTAATTTAATAATATTTTTAAAGAGTTTTTTATTATTTTTGTTCACACATCAGCATCAAAGTGGGTACCACAATTGCCACGTCACCAATTTAACAGAAAATCTAACGATGAACTTGAAGGACGGTGTAGATTGGGTGAATTTGAAAACTATATGGTGTAAAATGATGAAAATAAAACCGAGGGACCCATATTAAGAATGACCCCAAACCTTGAGGGGGTCTCTTGATGTTAATCCTAAAATAAATTCCTTATATTGTGATGCTTGATTTAACAAATATTTCAAACCCTAAACCTAAATTCCTTGTTAAAACCAACACATTGTTGCCCTCATCTTTGTCTTGAAAGAGGGAAAAATAAAAATTCAGTCAACTTAAGCAGTAAGGTGGACGTGAGCTTCGAGAAAGGTATGCTTTTCTCTTTGACCTTTTGCTCAACCGCAGCGGTTCATATTATTCAATTGCTACGTACGTACCCTGGCCTCAAAGGCAAAGCCAATCCAATATTCCTGCAGAACTTGAAAATTTGGAATATTGTAGGGTTTTGATACAAAACCAATACAATTATTTGACGAACGACCGGTTAGGATTTGGGTACACCTTGGTTCTCATCTTGTTAATTTTATAATTTATTTTTGTCTTCCATGATAAAGGAACGAATTATAATGGTTATAATGGAACAAATGATATAGTGGTTGACGAAGATTAGGATAAAATTGGATGATAAATGTCAAATTCAATTATCTACCATCATTAAACCATTTGAATATTATATTATATTTTTTATTTTTTAAGAGAATAGATATAGGATTTTATTGATAAGAAGCATAACTAGTACAAAAATCAAGCAATGTCATCAGGAATTAGGCAAGTTTTTCTACAACTACGGGTTCGGTTTTTGGTCTAACTAAATAGCCTTACCCGCTCAACGACTAACAGGAGTAGGAACCTAACCACCAGTAGAGTACCCCCCGCAGTCCCCCTAAGATTATACTGGCCAACACAGCCAATGAGATGATTTGCTTGGTAGGAATAATAATTAGGCTCATTGTACATGTAGGTGGAACCATCTTGGCAATATGGGTAAGTGTATTGCCCTCATGCCACTTAATTGATTTGGCCACCAAAGCCATTTTGATCATTCGAACCATTTTGGTCACCAATATAGTTGTGCCCACCATATTCACTACAACAAAAAAGCCTTTTAATGACACAAATTTAATGATGTCTCTAAAATACACGTCATAAATTATGGCATCAATGACGCATTCTCCATTTGCATCATGAAATTTTGTTTATGACATACTTACCACGGCATTCACCTTAACACATCATTAAACACATATTCAATGACGCGCAAGTCGTGTCATTAAATGTTATAGTTTAATGACGCATTAGGAGCGTCATAAAATCCGCGCGTGCTAGACACGTCATAGAAACAATTAAGACAACGGCAGATTCTGCATCATAGAGTTGGGATTTCTCCCCCAATTTTTTTGCTTCACGCTATTTTTTCATGGGTATATAAATATATTTAATAACCTTAAGACGACGCGTCTGTGGCATCATAAAAAGTTTTATGATTTGATTACGCATTATACGTGTCATTAAATTGACGGCATCAAGTAAGCATCATAGAAACAATTAAGACGACGCGAATTCCGCGCCATAGAGTTGATGGCATCTATGTTGCATCATAGATTTCTAATTTTTTTTCATGTGCCGCTCTTTTTTTTTCACCAAATTTAAGTTTGGTGTGTGTTATTCTCATGAATAAGAATAAAAACACCTTGAAGTAGAAGTTCTTCAAAAACCCTAGCAAAAGTTGCGTTCCAAAAGCCAAAAGAGAGATCCTCAAAATTCTCTGAAACATAACTTAAATACCTCCTAAAACCTAGTTGCCCCATCTTCACAAGGAAACTAGGTTAAAATAAAATAATACTAGGAAATCAAATCCAAATTGGACTAGGAGAAACTGCCAACAATCTGCCCAGCCACGTTTTGGGCTCAAATCTCCTCCAAATCTGGCCCAAAACAGCTTTTTTTAAAGATAAAAACGTTCTGAACACTTCTCCAGAAGGCCACGAACCCATCCGAGGTCATCTTGGGCTCCAAAAACGCAATAAAGGCCCAAAACGTCACTATTCCAGCACAGCGCACTGCTTCTTTATTTTATCGCCAGAAATTAACTGCTTGGTAGAAACATCTGAAATTTTGATACAATCAAGCTAAGTGACTCACGAACGTCCTCCAACTGGAATTACTCCAAAATTCGTCCATTTGTTTATGTTTTGCTTCGGAGGAAGTCGAAAGTCCTATATTGGAAATATAATTCAAAGTATCAAAATTCTTCCAAAATATTAACCAAAATATACTAAGAATAGGGTTAAATATATGATATAAAATATGCCCATCAATTCCTAAACCCAAATCTTCTCTCATCTCTTCTATCCAAGCCTCTCTCTCAAATCACTCTGAAAAATTCCAAACCCAAATTCAGAAAGCTCTCTGTTGGTACCAATACCTGAGGAGCAACTAGCTGCCCTGGACCATCCACATGTCATGCTTTGAGATGTCATCACCTTCCAACATGTTGAAGAAAGACACTTTCGAAGTAGCCAGCCACCTGCCGAAGGAAGACACTTCCAAGGCAGCCAACCACCTGTCGAAGCTTCTGACGACTGAACCTAATCTCCAGGGACACGTGTCACCACCAGAGCAAGTTGCACAAGTCCCACATCGGAAAAACACAAGAGATGGAGACTTCCCCTTACCTATAAAAGAAAACTACTCTCCCCTTAGAACGGGCCTGTCTCTTCGGCCCTAGACCCAAGGCCTTCTTCCATTTATCTTTGGGTCTAATCCCCTTCTCCGTAGTCCATCATTCGGGTGAACCAAGTATATCTTGTCTTCTGCATGCTTATTTACTTTATTTACCTTAACTGCCGAAGACAACAATCTGCCGAAGGCACGGAAAATTATAGAATGGTACCATAGCACCACGTCAGCTGGTGATACTTCCATTCAAAATTTGCCATGTGTGAATTTTTAAATATATTTTTCTTTATAACTGGATTTAAAACCTATTTTTCACCTTCAGAATAAAACTAAACCCTAGAGAAATTAAAAAGACAAAAAAGGACAGAGAATACGGCAGAAACCACCCGCCCAACCCAACCCCTTACCTCGTTGCCTCCCCTTTACTCTCTCTCTCTCTCTAAAGCTGAAAGGTCTCTTGAACCCACGGAAGCACATGCAAAATATCTTAAGCATTGAAATTCAATTATCATTAACACCCACCTCTCCCCTCAAGCGTTTACAGATTTGATGACAATCTAAAAATTAGTAGTAAACAAATGAGTGAGACCTTCAAAAAGGAGAAATATAACTGGGTCTTGGGGTAGGCATCGAAAGGGTGAGAATGAAGGATTCATATATGATTAAGTTGTTGAAGGGGAGAGAGTGTGGAAGGGGGCAGCGACCAAGGGGGGCATTGCGAGGTAGGAGACTGGGTCGGGTGGGCGGTAATTGGGTTTTATGTCCAGCTGTAAAATAAAGTTTTAATTGTTTTTAAAAATTACACATGATAAATTTTAAATGGAAGTATCATTGCCTGATGTGGTGATATGGTATTATTCTATAATTTCTCCACAGGCACATACACCCTGAAGACCCACGTCTTCGCACATCATCCGTCATTCCACCTCTATCTAAGTTAACCTCCCAAAAAGAGCATCAACACTCTCAACACTCGACACCAACTAACCTTTCAAATCTTCTCTCTCACCTCAAATGTTTCAATTTAAGCCTTAAAAAATTTATATTCTTCCCCCAATTTCAATTCCAAAAACCCAATTTTAGCTCCAAAATGCTTCATCTTCAACCTTCAAATCTCTCTTTCAAGTGAATCACAGCAACCCACATAAATTCCACTATGATCATTCAAAAATCACAAACCAAAATACAACTTGATTCCTAGAAAATCAAACCCAATTCAAAAGAATTTTCTAGTAGGCCATGGACACTTCACCACTCCTTGGGTACTCAATGGCCGATGACCTCCGGCTCGTGCACCACGCCCCTCCACCATTGTGAGGCATGACTTGGCTCCTTCGACACGCTAGCAGGCACCGAATAAGGCTTCGGGAGGTGGGTTTTGGTGAGGTAGGTTGGGGAAGTGGTGGGAGTGGCAGTTTGAGGTCTGGGAGTGATGTTGAAGATTATGGGAGTGAGCAGGGTATTGCTGATGATGAGACAAGGTAGAGTTTCTTGCTTTTGTTTTTAGGCTCCTTGTGCAATTATGCATATTATTCTTGATTTTTTTTAGGCCTTTGGAATATAAATTCATATCTGTTAATACTATGAATGTGTGGATATTGATTTAAATGTTTCATTCAGAAAAAACGAAAGCTTGCATGTATATTCAGTTGGTTTGTAAGTGTGTATTTATGTTTAGGGGTTAATGACCTAAATGGTCCCCCAACTATTGCCAAATTATCATTTTGGTCCACCAACTAAAATTTTCAATTCAAACGTCCTTAAACTTTTTAATTTGTACCTAAATGATCCATCCGTCAATGTCTGTTTATTATTCCGTGAAATTGAGGGACAAAACCGTATTTTTAGGTGAGAACCCTCTGCCTAACAACGAAGCATTCGTACGAATGCATTCCCTCCCATTTCTGTTACAAGCTTCAGCAAAACCCCCAAATTAGAACCAACCCTAGGTTTGCAATGTCGGAGATTTCAACGTCACAGATTTCAACGACCTCAAGTGGGACGAGTCGGTGCTGCGCCTGTGGGACGAAGATAATTCGTAGGACTTCGTGGACAGATTTGAACCCAGGAAGAAAGTTCGATGCTTGTGATAAAAATTGGGTAAGTTATTATTTGGATTGCAAAAGTTGTTCTTTTCCATTTGTAATCGCTTGATGAGGTCTGAAATTGGTACTTGGTTTGATTTGCTAGAATAGCAGAAGAGGTATGCATTTTTTCGAGTGGGTGGATAATGAAACTTGTCCAAGAGGAAAACAAGTGGTCCCTGGTTTGTTTAGAAGACTTAGAGCAATGGAGGAGGAAGGTAGAGCAAAGGAAGAACAATTGAGATCTGTGGAAGCAAAAAAGAAAGAACTGCAGCAGAAATTGAAAGAAATGGTTCGGGAAAAAAAGGTTTTGGAATGGGGTCATGGGCAAAGACAATTGATAATGTGGGTTTCCTTGATTTTGTCTTGGGGTTTGTTTATAACATTTGTAATGAATGAGAAGTTTTAATTATGGTATGGGGTTTGTTCCTTTGAATGTAATGGTTGTTAACAAAAGAGAAGTAGAGAGAGAATTAAGAAGAAGATGAACAAATCTGTATTATTTTCTCAGTTAACTTTACAATACAGAGAGTTAAGCTTTATAAGGCTCTAACTGATTACAACAACTTACTAACTAATTCTAACATCAATCAATGACTAAGTGACACTTGTAACAATCCTAGCTCTACATACTCTAACACCCCCCTGCAAGATTATGGGTGGAGAAGCCAACCATGAGATTGGAACAATGTCTAAACCAAAAAGGTAGAAAAGCCTTGAATGTGCTGTAGTTGAAGCTGAGTAGACTACATATTTGTTTTGCGTGGAGCACCAATCCAAAGCATGAGATAGAAGAGTACTGCTATAGTGAGCTGCATGTGAAGCATATAACCCAGCAAAGATTCCATCGTTTTACTTTCCACTGATCCAGAGATACCATCAACTCGTCCAGTCAACTAATTTCCCAACCTGATTGACCATTACCAACTGTGTGCCCATGAGATTTACCAACCCTTCCAAATCAATGATGTAATCAGACCCCCACATCGAGATAGAGATAGAAGAAGAGAAGAGAGAAATTCTAGAAAGAGATAGAAGAAGAACGAGATAGAAGAAGAGGAAAGGGAAATTCTAGAAAGAGATAGAAGAAGAGAAGAGGGAAATTCTTGTTCCCTGAGAATTTAGAGAAATGAGATAGAAAGCAAGAAGAAGTGGGAAATTCTTTTGTTCCCTGAAGATTGTAGAAAGAAGATAGAAAAGAGGAAGAATTAATAAATTCTTTGGTTCCCTTAGAGACTATAGAAAGGAGTTTGTTCCTTTGAGATTGGAGAAAACGGATAGAAGAGAACGAGATATGAGAAATTCTTTGTTCCTTGAGATAAGAAGAAAGAGATAGAAGAGAATGAAATGGGAAATTCTTTGTCCCCTAAGATAAGAAGAATGAGAGAAGAGAATTGTGACAGAACCATGTAAGGAGTAATTGATTGAAGATTTTCTTAAGAGTCAAGAATAGGGGTACTGAGATTTTGGATGCACAAGAAAATTAACAGAGCAGATAACAAATGAACCATCAATATTTGATCAATGGTGATGTATTCAAGAACATGAAGTTGATTTTATAGCAAGCAAAGGTGAATAGAAAGCTTGAATCTTTGACTATAGGTATTCTCCAATTATTGAAATCAGAGAGATAGAGGATGAACAATAGACATACCCAACCAGAAGAACATCCATAAGACCCAAATAGCAGAATTGCAGTGGAAGAGAGAGTTGCAATAAGCAGCTGCAACAAGGCACGATCATGCATCTTCCAGACTTGATAAGCATCAATCTCAACACCTTCAAGATCTAAATCTTTATCAAAATGTGCAGGACATTTCCTTGAACCATCCACAAAACCCAAGAGGCCATGACCTTCAAGAAGAAGATTCATTTGGAAATGCCAAGTCCAATAATCTGGATCAGCAAGCCTGACCTGTCACAAATGTGTTAGAAATGTGCCCTAAGAGCCAATACATTTGATGTAATCTCCTTAGAATACATTTCGTATATGATAAATAAAGGGCGATACTATTTTGTTATCTTTTATGTCGCATAAAGAAACAAAAGTCCAGGGTATACTAAATAAGAGATAAAGTAATCTAAAGAAGTTTAGATTCGGAGACCTTTAATCTCTAACTGTAGTATCCCAAAATGTTCCTAATCATAGGGTTATCAAATGGGCATTGATAAACCGTCAAGATTGGCACATACTATGTATGCTCAATAATGAGGATGGTTGGTCTCAAACCATTTGTGTAGTTGACACTAATACAAGTATGTGGGTGCTCATTAGTGAATGAGTACACTAACGCGATCAACCGCAGTTCTCGTATGGAGTATTTATCTATATGTCAAACGAGAACTTATAGTTGCAATAATGCAAATTAGTCCTTAGACCTGCGGCATCATGGTTGTCTTGTGATGCGTTATTGATCTTTGATAGCTCACAAAGGCAAGTCGTAAAAGATTTTCCTTATGTGTTATTGGGATCTCTTAATTCATCATGGAGGCATGTGAATGTACAATAAGGAATCTCTACATTTGATAAGAAAAGGAGAATGTTTCAAGATATGATTTAGTGAATCTTCGGCCGAAGTACTTGAACATGATTTAGAAAGTGTTTTAATTATGTTCTATTGAATCATATGAGGTTAATCATATTAGGGGTTTGACATTATCAATCCATACCCTAATAATATGATTGGAAACATTGTATAAGAGAAGGACCGTATTGCATTGCAATTCCAATTGAATAGGTTCTTCATCTATTCTAATTAGCTTGGGTAGTCATGATATATTGCTAGATGTCACTCTTGGCTTGTGGAAGTCCTAGGATTGATTGTGATCGATCCCAATAAAGGAAGAATTAAAAGGGGGTTTTAATTCCAGTTGGTTAGAAAGAGTTCTAATGTTTTCCCACTGCCTTGCTAAATTAGAACCTAATGGATCGCACACCTTAAATGGTTAACTTTGAGTAATACAAATGAGAATGAGGAAATCAATTTGATTGATTTGATGTGGATGATTTACTACGTGTGAAAATATATTTGGGCCTTGATAATAGTTAATGAGAAGCCCAAATGGTTGGGTATCAAGCCCATGGACTTAAGACACCTAAATTATGGCTTAAGTGTCATAAGGCCCAATTTTGGAAGCCCAATGGGGTTTGGCCGAAAATGCTTAAGTAAAGGTGTATGGGAATTGTTTCCATAAGCTCATTTTTTACATACAAACACAATCCAACATCAACCAAAGAGGTTTGGGAGATCAAAGAGAGATAGTTGTGAGTTTTCAAGAGTGAAACACAATCTTCTTTAAAAGGGGTTTAGATTGAAACCAATCTTGAGAATCTTGTACTAGCATCCTTGTATTTTCAAGATACCTCTTCTCATCTCAAGGTTCCATTGGTGTGGAGACTTAGAGGCCATATACTTTTGTGGCTCACAAGGAGGAGAAAGATCAAGAGGAGATCAACAAAGGAAAATCATCAAGAGAAGACCAAAACACAACTTGGTTCATATAATTGCTTCAAGGGTAATTAGATCTTATCATTTCTCTTGATTTTTTTCATTTATGAAAAACATATCAATGTTCATGGCTTAAGATACTTGGAAGAAGTTTTGTTTTTGAATTTAAACAACCACCATATTCTTCCGCTGCGATTAATTTGATTAATTGTATGTTTAATGTTCAAATCAACTTCTTAAAAATGTTTTAAAATCAACAATTGGTATCAGAGCCATAGGTCATGAACTTGATATGTTTCTAGGGTTTGGAGATGCATATGTGGGTTATAAATTCATTTAAAAAGTATAATGGTTATACTTGATTTATTTTGATTTGATTGAATAAAAATCAAATGGAGTGAAAGGGGTTGTTTGGGATTTTGAATTTCCGGATTTGTGTTTTGATGATTGATGCTCTCTTTGAATGCATATATCTATGTATGAACATTAGAGCATAGTTGCATTAAAACCCCCATGATTTTAACTTCATGAAATATATGATATTAAGAGCATGAGATGGTTAAAATGGAATATGGATTTTTCCGGAAATAGCATGAACATTCATATAAGTTCATATGCATGTTCTTGGTGTTCTTGATGTTCTTGTTATGGGATCTTTTTGATCCATAAGTTAGGTGGCTAATTTTGATGATTGTGTTTAGTGGAATTTTCCACCAAAATAGGTCAAAAGATGATGATGGTGTTTTATTATAAAATTAAAAGTTTTTCAAAATGTTTCCACTCAATAAACATTTACCCACCACACTAAAATTAATAAGATTACTTTGGTGAGTGTGTGGGGCTATCTAGATTTAAATTATGATGATTTGATATAAAATGCAAAAGTTGTTCAAATTATTCCCATCACTAATTATTTACCCACCACACTAAAATTAATTTTGATTACTTTGGTGAGTGTGGTTGGCCTACCTAATCACATTCATGATTATTCACCTTGTTGGAATAATCATGATCACCACTTTGTATTATACAAATGCATGCTTTAACCCCACACCCTAGTGGATCAACTTTGGATCCATTATTAATTGTTGAATAGTTTTGGACCTAATTACTATATATGATAAGTGTAACTATGTCCAAAAGATTTCCACAATTACTTTTGCTATTGTAGTAAAACGTTTTCACTCCATGGTAAATTTATTTTGAATATGGTTACCACTTGAATTAAACCCACATATGTATGCAACCCAAGAGTATGTATTTACATTGCTAGTTTAATTGTTTAAAGCGTTTAAATAATTAAAGGATGGTTATGGACTTAGACCAAACAATTGAGCTATGTGATTGGCCGCTTATTGGATATGTATTCATTTTTATTGGCTATGTAATATTGAAATGGTTTTCATGCCTAATTTATTTGGCTATGTAATATTGAAATGGCTTTCATGCCTAATTTATTTTTATGTGCGCGTAATTAAAATGAATCACCTTCCAAGACCATGATCCAACATGGTGGCTCGTGTTGGATCAACAAGAAAGTCCATAATCATCCTATAAGCCCAATGCAATTGGAATGTTCGGTAATGACAATAATTAACCAATTAGTAGCACCATGTATTCTCGCTATTTTAAGCAAATGGTTTCTAAAATATTTAGTGGGAGTATTATATGCTACTAATATGTTGCATTGGGAACCATTTAATGAGATTAAATAGGTAATTTTAACAGGATTAAAATTGGATTAAAATGAGACCAAATTAACTACCCTCAAAGCAATATTAAGTTGATAAGCGAAATGGCATTTTGAATGCTATTTTGTGGCCTTCCACCGTGGTAGTCTCTTATTGGGTGGCACATTTACACTTTGTTGTACCTCAGTGAGGCAACATCCAGTACTTGTAACCATCCAAGGGAAGCATATTACACATACTTGATGTAGTGCGGATAGATAACGAGTGTGGCCAACAAATCGTTAGGTTGAGGTCATGCTTGAAAACCTATACCCACAAGCATGGTGGGAATAACTTAACTAAGACGAACGAAACCAACAAACTGTTAGGTTGAGGTCTAGTTCTCTAGAGGCCATAGTGATGGGTATTCACATGAATGATGTGATTGGATAAGAGTATCCTCTCATTAGTAAGATAGCAATCCAACAAACTGTTAGGTTGAGGAAAACTATTTGAAATTGAGACTCCCATCCCCACTAAGAGTTTCAACGGAAACTCTCGGATTTCAAGAGGGATATGAAATTTGCCAAAAATAGTGGGAGCTACCATCATGACTTAAAGACCCTAAGTTTTTGGTAGAAGATTAATCTAAACTAAAATTTGTTTACGTTGTTGCAGAATTTTCAAATGGCCGTTAAAAACCCAATCTCATCGATACTTAACAATTACATCCTTGATGGCACGAACTATCCGGGTTGGCTTCGCAAAATGAAACTTGTCCTTAAAATGGATGAGATTGATTATGTGTTGACACAAGCCCCACCACATATTCTTCCTGACGAAGAAGCTACTGAGGAAGAAATAACTGCTTATGAGAAGCATGTTAAGGATGATAGTAGAGGTAAATGTTACTTACTAGCATCCATGAATGATGAGCTACTAAAACAACATGAAGATATGGATGATTGTGCTTCCATATTGCTTCACCTTAAAGAGCTTTATGGTGAAGCTACTCGAAGCTTGCGATTCAATACAATATGTGAACTTGTCAACACCAAGATGACAAGAGGGACTCGGTTAATCAGCATGGTCTCAAGATAATATCATTGCTTGAGAAATTGGAAAAATTGGATTGTCCATTTAATGCTGAAGTTCAACAAGATTTTTTTCTTTCGTCCCTCTCATCAGATTTTTCCCAATTTGTTATGAACTATAATATGGGAAAGATGGAAAGTTCCTTACCTGAGCTACTCAATATGGCTATAGTAGCTGAAAAGAATATCTCAAAGGAAAAAGGGTTGAAAGGGACAGTTGCGGTGTTTGAAAAGAGTTCTTCCTCCTCTTCCAAATCCAAACCGAAAGGTAAGGATAAGGGAAAGAAGAAGAAAGGTTTTCTAAAACCCAAGGGAGGAAAAATAACAAAGAAAGGCAAGGAACCAAAAGGAACTTGCTTTCACTGTGGAAAGGATGGACATTGGAAGAGGAATTGCAAGGATTACCTTGCAAGCTTAAAGAACAAGCCTTCAGAAGGTAACACTCTTGTTCTTGAATCAGTTTTTACAGTTAATACTTCTACCTGGATAGTTGATTCAGGAGCTAGTCAACATATTTGCAATTGTGTGCAGGGACTAGTAGGAAGTAGAAGACTCGGAAAAGGAGAAATGGTGCTAACTGTGGGTAATGGCACTAAGGTAGCTGCCAAAGCTGTAGGCACCTATCGTCTCAATCTACCTTCCGGGGAGACCCTGAATTTGAATAATTGTTATTTCATTTCTGGTTGTGTAAAGAACTTAATATCTGTCTCTATGCTTTTAAGAGACGGATTTGTTGTTTTGTTTGACAAACTACTTTGTTCTATTTCACATAATAATCGAATTATTGCTTATGCAAATTTGATTGATGGTCTTTTTCATTTAGAAATGAATGGTAGTATTAACTGTATAGATAAAGATGCACCTAGACCTAAAAGGCCTAGAGAAGTGGATAACTCAACTAAATTGTGGCACCTCAAACTTGGACACATTGGGCAAGATAGGATTCACCGGATGGCAAAAGATGGATGCCTTGGATCTTTAGACCCTGCTCCTATGCCTACTTGTGAATCTTGTCTACAAGGAAAGATGACCAAGTCTCCTTTTACAGGAAAAGGAGAAAGAGTTACAGAGTTGTTGGGGTTAATCCACACAGATGTTTGTGGACCTTTGTCTACAAATGCAAGGGGTGGTTATTCATACTTCATTACCTTTACTGATGATTATTCACGGTTCGGGTATTTATACTTAATGAAGCATAAGTCTGAATCTTTTGAAAAGTTTCAGGAATTCAGAAATGAAGTTGAAAACCAAATTGGCAAGAGTATTAAAATCCTTAGATCCGAAATCGAGGAGGTGAATACTTAAGCACAGAGTTTCTTGATTACCTCAAGGAACATGGCATCTTATCACAATGGACTCCACCAGGGACTCCACAACATAATGGGGTTTCTGAAAGGAGAAATCGAACCTTAATGGATATGGTTCGTTCCATGATGAGCTATACTGATTTACCTATATCCTTTTGGGGATATGCACTTGAAACAGCAATTCATTTGTTAAATAGAGTGCCTTCCAAGTCTGTTCCACAAACTCCATACGAAATGTGGTTTGGGAAGAAACCAAGTCTTGGTTATATCAAGATTTGGGGTTGTCCAGCATATGTCAAAAGACAAGATGTGGATAAACTAGATGCAAGGTCAGTGAAGTGTAGATTTATCGAGTATCCCAAGGAAACTATGGGATATTACTTCTATCACATCGACGAGCAAAAGGTGTTCGTCGCAAGGTCAGCTACCTTCCTGGAAAGAGAATACGCTCTTGATGGGAAATGGGGACATGAGATAGAACTCAAGGAATTGTCCAAAGATCTAGAAATCAACACTGAACTGAATGCAATCCTAGATCCACAAACTGATATGACACAAACTCCGCGTAGTTCAAGTAGGGTTAGAAGAATGCCTGAGAGGTATTACGGTTTCCTTCATGAAAACGAAGGAGAGTTAAATCTCCTAAGTGATTGTAAGGATATTGAAGACCCTTCGAACTACAATGAGGCAATGTAGACATTGACTCACAGAAATGGTTTGGAGCCATGAAATCCGAAATGGATTCTATGTATACCAACCAAGTCTGGACTCTAGTTGATCCGCCTCCTGGTATTGTACCAATAGGAAATAAATGGATTTTTAAGAGGAAGATAGGCTCAGATGGGAAAATAGAAACCTACAAGGCAAGGCTAGTAGCAAAGGGCTACAAGCAGAGAGAAGGGATTGACTATGAAGAAACCTTCTCTCCTGTTGCTATGACAAAGTCTATTTGGATTTTGCTTGCAATAGCTGCATACCATGATTATGAGATTTGGCAAATGGATGTGAAGACGGCTTTTCTTAATGGCCACCTTCAGGAAGAACTATACATGGATCAACCTGAAGGCTTCATTTCTACAGCTGATAAGCATAAGGTATGCAAGCTACATAAATCCATTTATGGGTTGAAGCAAGCTTCTAGGAGTTGGAACATCCGCTTTGATGAAGTTGTCAAATCGTTTGACTTCATGCAAAACATGGATGACCAATGTGTGTACAAAAAGGTCAGTGGGAGTTCGGTAGTATTCCTAGTGTTGTATGTAGATGACATACTGATTATTGGAAACGATATAGGAATGCTATCTTTAGTGAAGCTGTGGCTCACTAAATCATTCGCAATGAAAGATTTAGGAGAGGCATCTTATATACTTGGTATAAAGATTTATCGTGATAGATCTAGAGAATAATTGGATTATCTCAATCATTGTATATAGATAAGGTGCTAAAGAGATTTCATATGGAACAATCTAAGAAAGGGTTACTTCCAGTTAGACATGGACTTCACCTTTCTAAGAACATGTGTCCGAAAACTCCTGAAGAGATACAGCAGATGAGTAGAATCCCTTATGCATCAGCCATAGGGAGTCTCATGTATGCCATGGTTTGTACAAGACCAGATATCAGTTATGCTGTTAGTATAACAAGTAGATACCAGTCAAACCCAGGATTAGATCATTGGGGAGCTGTTAAGTGTATCCTTAAATACTTACGAAGGACTAAGGATATGTTCCTTATTTATGGAGGAACATCAGAAGTTACGAGTGGAAGCGTTTCCTGATTTAAGATTTCGCATCTAATGTTGATGATCGTAAATCCACATCTGGGTACGTCTTCATTCTGAATGGAGGCGTTGTTAGTTGGAGAAGCTGTAAACAAAGTGTTACTGCTGACTCCACCACTGAAGCTGAGTACATTGCTGCCAGAAGCGGCAAAGGAAGCTGTTTGGATGAAAAAGTTCATTACCGAACTAAATGTGGTTCCAACCATAATGTCACCAGGTACCTTTATACTGTGATAATAATGGGGCGATAGCTCAAGCCAAAGAACCAAGGTCTCATCAGAGATCCAAACACATTGACAGAAAATTCCACAAGATTCGAAAACTCATTTCGAATGGTGATGTGTGCATCCTAAAGGTTGCATCAGGCAGACAACGTAGCAGATCCACTCACTAAGCCTATGTCACAGTCACAACTAGATAGACATACAGAGAAAATGGATATTAGATACATGGCTAAATGGCTCTAGTGCAAGTGGGAGATTGTTAGAAATGTGCCCTAAGAGCCAATACATTTGATGTAATCTCCTTAGAATACATTTCGTATATGATAAATAAAGGGCGATACTATTTTGTTATCTTTTATGTCGCATAAAGAAACAAAAGTCCAGGGTATACTAAATAAGAGATAAAGTAATCTAAAGAAGTTTAGATTCGGAGACCTTTAATCTCTAACTGTAGTATCCCAAAATGTTCCTAATCATAGGGTTATCAAATGGGCATTGATAAACCGTCAAGATTGGCACATACTATGTATGCTCAATAATGAGGATGGTTGGTCTCAAACCATTTGTGTAGTTGACACTAATACAAGTATGTGGGTGCTCATTAGTGAATGAGTACACTAACGCGATCAACCGCAGTTCTCGTATGGAGTATTTATCTATATGTCAAACGAGAACTTATAGTTGCAATAATGCAAATTAGTCCTTAGACCTGCGGCATCATGGTTGTCTTGTGATGCGTTATTGATCTTTGATAGCTCACAAAGGCAAGTCGTAAAAGATTTTCCTTATGTGTTATTGGGATCTCTTAATTCATCATGGAGGCATGTGAATGTACAATAAGGAATCTCTACATTTGATAAGAAAAGGAGAATGTTTCAAGATATGATTTAGTGAATCTTCGGCCGAAGTACTTGAACATGATTTAGAAAGTGTTTTAATTATGTTCTATTGAATCATATGAGGTTAATCATATTAGGGGTTTGACATTATCAATCCATACCCTAATAATATGATTGGAAACATTGTATAAGAGAAGGACCGTATTGCATTGCAATTCCAATTGAATAGGTTCTTCATCTATTCTAATTAGCTTGGGTAGTCATGATATATTGCTAGATGTCACTCTTGGCTTGTGGAAGTCCTAGGATTGATTGTGATCGATCCAAATAAAGGAAGAATTAAAAGGGGGTTTTAATTCCAGTTGGTTAGAGAAGAGTTCTAATGTTTTCCCACTGCCTTGCTAAATTAGAACCTAATGGATCGCACACCTTAAATGGTTAACTTTGAGTAATACAAATGAGAATGAGGAAATCAATTTGATTGATTTGATGTGGATGATTTACTACGTGTGAAAATATATTTGGGCCTTGATAATAGTTAATGAGAAGCCCAAATGGTTGGGTATCAAGCCCATGGACTTAAGACACCTAAATTATGGCTTAAGTGTCATAAGGCCCAATTTTGGAAGCCCAATGGGGTTTGGCCGAAAATGCTTAAGTAAAGGTGTATGGGAATTGTTTCCATAAGCTCATTTTTTACATACAAACACAATCCAACATCAACCAAAGAGGTTTGGGAGATCAAAGAGAGATAGTTGTGAGTTTTCAAGAGTGAAACACAATCTTCTTTAAAAGGGGTTTAGATTGAAACCAATCTTGAGAATCTTGTACTAGCATCCTTGTATTTTCAAGATACCTCTTCTCATCTCAAGGTTCCATTGGTGTGGAGACTTAGAGGCCATATACTTTTGTGGCTCACAAGGAGGAGAAAGATCAAGAGGAGATCAACAAAGGAAAATCATCAAGAGAAGACCAAAACACAACTTGGTTCATACAATTGCTTCAAGGGTAATTAGATCTTATCCTTTCTCTTGAATTTTCATTTATGAAAATATATCAATGTTCATGGCTTAAGATACTTGGAAGAAGTTTTGTTTTTGAATTTAAACAACCACCATATTCTTCCGCTGCAATTAATTTGATTAAATGCATGTTTAATATTCAAATGAACTTCTTAAAAATGTTTTAAAATCAACAAAATGTATTTAGAAACAGTAGGAATGAGAGTTGCAATCGGAGATTGAACAAGTGGAAGTTGAGTAGGAGTCACCATCTTGTTGAACAACAGAAAGAAAGAAGGAGTTGCAAAGAACAGTCGATGAGGCAATAGAGCGAACATGTAGTAGGCAAAGCGTAGAGAACAATTCTTGGCACTATCGTGAAGAAAGAAAAGCCAAAGAACCAGAAGCAAGAGAACAAAGATGAGTAGAGATTGGAAGGGGGAAGCAGAAAACCTCGGAATTGATCAAGTACATTGAAAATTCCCAAAACCGAGTATCAATTGAGTATAATCCCAAAATCAGCAACAAAACCCAATTGAGACGTCCTCGAATCAAATATGAGACTCAAAATCCCAAAAAACAAGCTGAATAGAAACACTAAAGAAGCCAAGGAAACCATCAACCTTGAGAGAAGAAGATCAGATTAAGAAGGCGAAAGACAAAGAACTCAGGTAGATCGAGAAGCCGTGAACCACCAAGGGCTCTGATACCATGTTAACAAAAGAGAAGTAGAGAGAGAATTAAGAAGAAGATGAACAAATCTGTATTATTTTCTCAGTTAACTTTACAATACAGAGAGTTAAGCTTTATAAGGCTCTAACTAATTACAACAACTTACTAACTAATTCTAACATCAGTCAATGACTAAGTGACACTTCCCTGATTTGCTTAGAAGACTTAGAGCAATGGAGGAGGAAGGTAGAGCAAAGGAAGAACAATTGAGATCTGTGGAAGCAAAAAAGAAAGAACTGCAGCAGAAATTGAAAGAAATGGTTCAAGAAAAAAAGGTTTTGGAATGGGGTCATGGGCAAAGACAATTGATAATGTGGGTTTCCTTGATTTTGTCTTGGGGTTTATTTATAACATTTGTGATGAATGGGAAGTTTTAATTGTGGTATGGGGTTTGTTCCTTTGAATGTAATGGTGAAGACTTTTGTTTCAAGGCTAGAATGAATATGCATTAGTGTTCTCAAATTTTCTGGAATTGGGGTTATTTGAATATCTGGGATAATGTGGATTTCCTTGATTTTGTCTTGGGGTTTGTTTATAACAGTAGTGATGAGTGGGAAGTTTTAATTGTTATGGGGTTTGTTCCTTTGAATGTAAATGGTGAAGACTTCTGTTTCAATTGTAGAATGAGTGTGCATTAGTGTTCTGAAATTGTATTGAATTTGGGTTATTTGAATATCTGGGAGATGCACATATTCAAATCCATTCCATAGTTGACCACACAGGCAATTTACAAAATGAACATCATATAAACATTCCAATTCCAATTACAGAGTTTGAGCCCTTCAAACTCAAGACCAGTTAGACCAAGGACACAAAATGCACCTGTCTAGAAAAGTACATAACCTAAAATAGACAACCAATTACACAGTTTGAGTTGTTCTAGCTCCAAACCAATTAGACAAAGTACAGAACAAGGACACAAAATGCACCTGCCCAAACAAGTACCTAACCCAAAATAGGCAAGCAATTACAAAGTTCTAGTCCTTGAAACGCAAAACCAATTACACAATCTAAAGTCAGAATCAGTCCCTTTTGTCACAAAAGGCCTCTGGCCAGACAATGACATATTCCAAAATACACAACATATGACAGTGTTGACAATAATTTCCCCTATTTGGAGGCTTTGTTATTATCATGGGAAATGTTGTCCAAAGATGGTCCTCCTTGTCCCCTTCCACTTGCAGTTGGCCGTGAAGATGGTAAGCCTATAGTTGGCCGTGAAGATGGTAAGCCTCTTCCTCCACTTATGCCTCTTCCTAAGCCTCTTCCTCTAATTGCATTTAGCTTTGAAGAAGGGAAACCTCTTCCTTGTCCAATACCTCCTGTCACCTGAAAAAGTTACTGATCTTTATTGTTTTCCAATGACATAAGCAATAAAAAATTGAATTTTTAAGAAAATAAAGCTTACACTTTCTTGTGAATTTGGGTAAACAGGGGCTTGAGCAACATTGCCTCTTCCTCTACTTCTGCCTCTGCCTCCTTCTCCATTACCTCTTGCCATCTAAAAAAAATATATGATTTCAATTCCCTAATGACATTTGCAATTTAAAACCACAAGAGCAACCAAAGCTTACACTTTGTTGTGCCATTAGGTAAGTAGTAGCTATTCCTTCACTTACGCCTCTCCCTCTGCTTATGCCTCTCCCTCTTACTATGCTAGGTCTTGGTTGTGAAGAAGAACCTTGCTCCATTTGAGCTGAAGATGCATGAACCTGCAAATGTATAACAAAATTATTTAAATGAAATAACATAGAACTAAACAAGGTGTCTAACAGTCATACCTGTTGGGTTTCATTATTTTATCTGTCACATGTTGCTCTATTATGACCTTTTTGACCACATCCACGACATCTTATTTCAATGAAAACCCTTCTAAGCTTGGCTGGTAGGGCAATATAATTTGGAGGCCTAGGGTTTGGTGGGATGGGGGCTGGTATTTCAACCTCACCAGGCTCCTTCATCCTAACTCTTTTAGGCCTACCCGGTTGTTGCTTATAAAGTGGATGTTTAATTGGAGGAATGCCCAATTTACTCCATTGGTCCATTGAAAGGATGGGGTGAATCACTGGTTCATAAGCCTTCATATAAGTCTCGAGCTTATAACAATCATCCACATAAGCAATTGGGTTTTCACATCTTTGAAATATTGCTGAGATTGCATGGGGACATGGTATTCCACACAAATTCCACCTCCTACAAGAGCATGTTTTTGCTCTAAGGTCTACAACAAATTCTCCACCATAAATGTGGCTCACTTGATACAATTTTTCACCAGCCAATCTAGGAATGCATTGAAATGAACCTAGCTTATTCTTCTCAATTATCTTGAAGATCCTAGGCCCAACAGAGTATCTTCAATTCTTACATGCAGACCTCCTGCTAGCCATCCTAAGCATCACATACACCCTTATCCTCTCCAAGCAACTCAAAATTGTCTTATCCCTTGCATCTAGTATGGCTGCATTGAAACTTTCACATAGATTATTCAACAAAAGATCACATTTAAAATGTGACTGGAAGTGAGATCTGCTCCAATTTTTTGCAGGTCTCTTCTTCAACCACTTCCAAGCTTCCTCATCCTCATTTTTCATCTTCTCCATTTCTGCCTCCCACCAAGGCACAGTTGTAGCTCTTGCTGCAGCCCATAATATAGGTTTCAGAGCAAGACCAATATGTGATGCCCTAAAGTTACTGTACAGGTGTCTCACACACATCCTGTGCTCTACAGTTGGAAGTACTGTCTCTATGGCAGGTACAAGTCCCTTTTGTTTGTCACTAATCACTACCCAAGCTTTTCCATTTGTAATCCCTAAATCTTCAATAAGAAGATTGAAAAACCAAATCCAAGAGTCTTTACTCTCAATATCAACCACTGCATAAGCTATTGGGAAATAACCATTGTTCCCATCCACCCCAACAGCCGTCAAGATCTGTCCAGGGTAAGGCCCTTTCAAATGGCAGCCATCAACACCAATAATCGGTCTGCAACCTTCTAAAAATCCCTTCTTACAGCCAGCCAAGCACACATATATCCTTTGAAACACTGTCTCACCCTTCACAATCTGAGTTTTAATCTTCATCTACTACCGTTGTTTGCTGATTTCAATTGTTCTGCATAATCCCATGACCTAGCATATTGTTCTTTGAAAGTACCTTTATTTAAATCTCTGGCTAGCCTCTTTGCCCCATACACTTGAAGTTTTGTGACATTTATTTTGTAATCTTCCAACACATCTTCTTGAAATGATTTCAAATCAAACTCTAAGTTGCGCTTCAGCTTGTTTCCAACACATTTGTCACAAATCCATTTTGATGTGGTATGCCTAAGCTTGTCCACTCTTCCACACTGATGTTCTAGGCTCTAAGTTTTTATTGCAAATGTCCCTTCCTCTGTATTAATATTTGATCCATAAACCGAGAAAGAACACCCTGGCAGGACCCCCCCGAATCTCCTTGGAAAGGGACGGATCCCGTCTGAAAATCCGGCATCCTACAGATGTCGGGCCCACTTACTACTATCCGAGACTCTCTACCAAAATTTTGGCAGAGTCTCCCCTGGAAAACAGGACATATCCCAAAAACTTCAACCTGTCAAAAACACAGATATTTATAACCCAACAGCCAGCATGCATTACACAAAGTATAGTGTTACAAACCATGGCCTCCGGCCTCAAAAATCACATCCTAACAGGGCGATAACAGAGCATCTAACAGAAATTCAACAAACTAGCAAAAATGAAGTTTTACGAATTTACAAGGTACCAAAGCTCTACGAAAGCTCGGAGCACCAAAGTTCACGGGTCAAGGGCACACGACACAGCTCCTGCCCGTTCCAGTCAACTCCTGGCTGTGGGGCACAAAACAGAAAATTGTGAGTGGACAAAACAAAGTTTAGTTCAATTTAAACCAAAGTAATATAACCCCACCGTTAGAAAACCATGCATGAAACCAATGCATTAAATCCATCAATATTTATATATATATAGTTTGCTCAAACCCGAGCTAAATCCGAAATTCAGTGAAACTTGCAAATCTACCCATCCATCCCTTCCATTATAAATCTCAAATCAAACTCTCAAAACCCGTGCCCATTGGCACGACGAGCGGGGAAGTATCCTCACTCAAAAACAAGAACAAAGGAATAGCTATATAATATAAGAGAGATATATATATATATATATATATATGACACACCTAATTGTACCGGGGAAACAATCCAACAGGGGATTGTTGACTAGCTCACATTTATCAGCCCTCAAACGGACTATGTGGCTAGGGACAAGCCGTCCAACTGGGGGACTAACTCTCAGCCAGCACGTACGGACGAAGAATCAAGACTCGTACGCCTGGAAACAGTCCTACGCGCGCAGACTACCCAATTAAGGGTCTCCAGCGACACCCGTTAAGGTATGCCCCGGGTTCCGAACATTTCCAAGTATCCTAATTTCCATAATCACAATCCAATTTCAGGGGAGGTACACAGGGTAGTGCTTATAGCACTCCATCCTGACATTCTAAACTCATACTTTTCTTCATCTCACAACACCCCAAAGTACCTCACACAATCTCAACAAGCCAACACTTTCCCAATAATATACTCATATATTTCAAGATACTTATATGTCAAAACCCATATAAATTGCAAATAACTTTATAATACAACAAATTCAACATATGAATAATTGAATACGAAATGATGGGTTTGCATAAAATCATTTAAATCTCCATGCATATAAATTTCATTATAAAACCATGCTATTATTTGAAAACAAAGTCCACTCACAAGTAGTCCCAAGCTGCGTGACCCCGAGAGGGTCCTGCGTTTTGAAGGCGGAGTCGGATTACCTATTTCAGAATAGGAATACGATATTAAAATCCAACTCTTCAAAATAAGACTTTATAATAAAATCCTAATTTTCCCGGGTTTCTAGTACGCACGAGGAACGAGACACTCCTAGGGTCCACCTAAGAGTTTCAAACGCTGGAAAGGCTCGGAAGACGCTCGAACCGGACGGTCAAAACTCACGATCGAACGGTTATCGTAAAACATAAACTTTAAATCATTGAATCGGAACATCCGGGGTTCCGATTCACGACCGCGAATTCCTATGCGATCCTAGGAATACCAGGAACAACATACGTGAAATTGGGTTTGATCTAACGGTCCAAACACATCAAACCCGAAAATCACATATTAGGTAAAATTCGTTCGAGGTCCATACGATATCCAAATTGAGATCCGTAAACTCCTACGCGCTCGTGACAACGTGAGGATCATTCTAGGATAAAATGTGACCTCTGCCGGACTGCCCACACGCCGCCCCACGCTCCGCCGCGCGTGGGTGGCTTGATCACTATTCCGCGGCCGGAAAATCTTAGAATTTTGGTTCCAAACTCCTAACCTAGGTAATACACCTAATTTGGAGTCACTTTTGTTCTTGGGTGGAGGCCAAAAAGTGGCCGGAAGTGGCCGGAAATTCCTATCGAAAATCGGCAGCAACTTAGGGTTCCAAATCGAGTTTCAAAAACTAAAAATTAGCTAAATCCTACCCATCAGCCAGCTAGAGCACGAAGAGTAGATGAGAAACCATACCTCATGCGTCGGAAATGGTGGCCGGACGACGGAGAACGAAGGGCTGAAAAATCGCGACTATTTCCCGGCTGTTTTGACGATTTCGGACGAGCACAGAGGGCAAGGACGGCTGAGACTGGTCGGGGACTGAAGGGGGATGGAAGACGCGTCGAACCGGTCCGGTCTTGTGGCCGGCAGTGCAGCGTGGCGGCGGCTATGGTGGCTGGGAGGTGCGGCTGGCGCAAGGTCGGGGGGGGGGGAGTCGCGCGCGGGAGAGAGAGAGAGAGAGAGAGAGAGAGAGAGAGAATAGAAAAATTAAAAGAAAAATATGATTTTATTCAAAATATTTTCTGAAAATTTCCCATTAAATCCCCAACGCTTTTTCGATCGTATCTTCTTCGTTTCAAGTCCAATTCGAGCCTACCAGCGAGTCTACGGACTCGGCTAGGACCACCTATCTAAAAATACTACTTGTCGTCCCAAAATCCTTCCCGTAAAATAATTGACCTTTTTGCCCCCACTTCAAGGGCAAAAATTGGAAATTTCATTTGTAATTTAATAACTGGTGAATAGTCTTTAAATTTTGGGTTCGGGATGTTACACACCCTTTCACACATTTAGCCTGAACTCTCGTCTGTTGTCGTTTTTTATCAATTTTACTTCCCTACCACGTATAATTGCATGCTCCTTGATAGCCTCTATCAGTAGTTTTTTGTTTGCAAACTTCATTCCCAATCTAAACTCAGGATTTTTCAAATCCACATCTCTTCTATACTGAATAAACTTTGGCAGTTTTTTCTTTTTTCTACCGTTACCCTCATCTTCAGTCTCACTTCCAGTGTCAAATTCTGATGTGTTAGCACCATCTGATGACACCTCTCCTAGAGCTCCATGAGTAGTCCCCTCATCTACTACATTCTCTCCAACAGTTGGCCTGGCCTCTGCCTCATTTTCACTGTCTTTAATTTCTGAATCTGCTTCTTCATCTTCATTTGGCGCCTCTACCTCTTCATTATCAATTATCACATGTGCCCCTACCTCTTTGACCGCATCTTCATGCGGCCACTTTTGTCCCAACATTCTCGAAAGTCTCCTCATCTCCAACTTCAATAAGCCACCTCCTTCCCTTGGTAATTCTGAGTCACATCCCCATCACAATTCTCTGCATCTGCATCATACTCATATTCTTGAATCTCACTATAGTATAACACAATAACCTTATTGGATGGTATGTGACCAACCATTTCAACCACAGTAGCATCTGATGTAACAAGCTCAAGTCCACCCTCAGCATTTTTACACCTAATTTCCAAACGTTGCTCAACTTTAGAAATGTCAACATCATACCCAAGACCTCTCCCAATTTTCAGTAAATCTAACAATGACAGAAAATCCTCTATAATATTGTCCAAATAACAGACCTTACCCTTTTTATAAACCCCATTTACAAACTAGCCCCCATGATGTAATTTTAGAGTGCACATTCCATTGGTAGCTACAAAATTGAAACAACAGTATGTTATTCTAAAGTCATTGAAACAACAGTATGTTATTCCACTGAGTTGTGTGTGAACCAGACAACCAAGGGACCACATACGTTTAAAAAAGCCCCATATTCAACATATAACAACCACAATCAAGGGAACACAGACATAAGCTTACACTCTGGAGTCAATGTAGCAAAAGCCACAACCAAACCTTACAAGAAAACGATTTCTTTACCCTTACTTTACACATAAAACAACCAAAAAGCCGAACACAAACACAGAAAAAGGAATCTTTTACCAAACCACAGTTCCTGACAAGGACAACTCATCCATTTCCAAACAAAAACAACATAAAATGCATTATAGAAGCCCTTACTGTATTTGGGAGTCTTTCCACCCAAACGGAATTCGAACTCCATTATCAACAACTAGTGAATTTTCGAAAATCTCCAAAATCCCCAAAATCAAATCCTAAACCTAACTCCCAAATTCGAACTCCAAAACTAACACTGAAATTACACACTAACTTCACCAATTCAACGACTCGCACACTACTACAGCATCGACCAATTCTGGAACTCGCATTCACATCCCTTTCAGTTGATGGTAATCGCGGGCGATGAGAGACACGGAGCAAAGTGAAGGTATTTTGATTCTGAACGAATAGACCTTCACAAAAAGTTGCATATACCCTTCAAAACTCAATCACGTGGCCATCGCGTGATCAAAACTCACTTTAACGGATGGACCATTTAGGTACAAATTAAAAAGTTTAAGGACGTTTGAATTGAAAATTTTAGTTGGTGGACCAAAATGATAATCTGGCAATAGTTGGGGGACCATTTAGGTCATTAACCCTATGTTTAGTTTGGGTATATGTTATATAGAATGGTAGATATGAATATTTTTGCTGTGTTTGTAGTTAAATTGACTTCAAAAAACATGGTTTCTAATAACTATAAGCGTTTTTGTATCCTGGAATCGATATGCTGTTCATCCATTTTTGCACATTTGTCAAGCTTTGAACTTTTATTTTTCGATGTAATTCCTTTCTTTTTTTAGATATGTAAAAATGAGCAGGACAGACCTATCATTATTGTTCATAGTTGTGTTTAACAACTGCAACTGTATTATTCCAAGATGATTGAGCTAGTTTTGTATGTGTAGCTTGTATTGATTTTCTCTGGTGAGCTATTTGTTCAAGTTAGGGGCTTTACTTATTCAACATTTGCTACTGAGTTAAAGATTTGCAACTTTGTTTGGGAAAATGGTAAACTCATTCATATCTCCTATTGAAATGATTATTTTATTCTGTGACGTGAGTGCTTGCGTAGCTGGTTCTATGTTTTCTTCCCATACAATTATATTTCTAGTGCTAAATTTTTTTTTCTCCCAATCTGCACCACAGTATTTAGATTAGAACAGACATTGTCTGCATGAATTTCTATTTTAGGTCAGTTTATTTATCCTAAGATGCATTCTTTGATTTGTTTATGTCTACACAAGCAAGTTATTATCTTCTCTAGACATCATTTTCACTGTCATTGTGTCCTGTAAACTCTTCTATGAGCCATGCCTCTGTCACCACCAATTAGAGTAAAGAATGGCAGTGAAAAAGTTTATTAGAAAAGGCAATAACGAAGGGAGAGGTAAACAAGAAAAGAAAAGGGGTAAATAGCAAGCAGTAAGAATCACAAACTAAATTTTTTGACCATTGATGGCATAAAGCTAAGAATCACAAACTAAAGTTTTAAACTGATATTCATAGAGAGAAAAAAGAGGAGTAAAGAGCAAGAAGTAATAAACATCATATATTTTGTTGTTAGGTTATAATTTCCATCAACATGTTTGAGGGCTGATCATAATTTGTTATTCTGATGATTTTAGCTTGCTTCATGTGGAAGTCTCTCCCTGGAATCGTGGTATGAAAAGGCTACCAGATGTATCTATGCATCTACTCCTTAATATGAGTAAAGGGGTAATTCTACAGCCAGTGAATGTCAAGCGATCATGCTTCCAGTGCATTTAGCATATTGTTAGGTATTATGTTCTTGTGTAGCCTCTCAAAAAAAAAAAATTGTTCTCTCGTAGCTTGTAGATCAGCAAAAGATTATTGCTTTGTCCTACTAATTAGATGAAATATGTGCTCTAGCTGCTTGTATAAATGTCACAAAGAAGAGAGCTATTCAATACTAAATAGTCTAAGTAATATTCCTCTGGATTTGTGAAATAAATATATATGTGTGTATCATATTGGTGAATTTTTCCTCATTGATTTGATTAAAGTACCTGAACTGATGCATGTAGATAGTTGAAGAGTAGTTTATTCATTGCATTGTCCTAAAGCACTAGATTTTTATAAAATCCAGAGCTAATCCATTTCTGCAGACTTGTGTATCAATATAATCTGTTTTGCCACTCAATTTCAGCTGAGAGTACTCCCTCTGGAGTGGGCAGGCTTAGGGTTGAAGGAAATTGCATCAAGAGTACAATCTGAATGGGGATTCTTCTAAACTCTGAAGCGGGCAGTCTTGTAGCATATTGAATTTGGGTTTCTGTTTGGGTGTGATTTGTTAGGCATGTGAAATATTGTCAATTTGATTGTCTCACTGATTTCGTTTTGATTGACAATTTGTGAAATTTTGACTCATCAATCTATGCATAAGTTTTGAAGTATTGGTTTTGGTTGTATGCAAGGGAGGTCAAGATCTTATGTTGTTTGTGACTTTATTAATGATAATAACAGTTTCTGAAATATAATCAAGAGTATTTATTAACGTTTCTTCAGTTTTGAATAATAGAAATATAATTTAAAGTACTTTGCCTTTGTGTCTATATTTTTTCTTTTATATATTAATTTCTTTTTGCATAATTAAAATGATAGAATATATATATATAGATTAAGAATTTTTATTTAAAAAAATTTAAAGAATTTCAACAACGTCTAAACCGTGTCATTGAAACCCCATTTCATGATGCAGAATAGACGTCGTGTTTTGAAAATGTTTCCGCGACACGATATCCATATCATTGAAACTCCATTCCATGATGTAGAACATATGTCGTGTTTTGAAAAAGTTTCCATGATAAGCCATTCGCGTCATTGAAAATCCCATTTCATGACGCGGTATAGACGTCGTGTTTAGAAAGAGTTTCCATGACGGGTTATCTGTCATAGAAAGCCCATTCCATGACGTGGATCAGATGTCGTGTTTTGAAAAAGTTTCCATGACACGCTGATCTGCGTCATTGAAACCCCATTCTATGACATGGATAAGATGTCGTGTTTTGAAAAAGTTTCCATGACCCCCCCTTTCAACGACGCGGGTAATGACGCCTAATCCGCATCATTAAATGCCTTCTGTGACGCAAATCAGACGTCATAGAAGGGTTTTTGTGTTGTAGTGATTGGCCACTTGAGTCATATTGGTTATTAGACCCATCTTGATGGGTGAAACTATATTGGCCATAGTGGTTGGCCTCGCGCGCTACAATCCTGCCCGGCTAGCCTCTCAAATTTCCAACCCAGTTCGAAGTCAAGCCTTGGATTCAAACTGCTATTCTTCTCCTGCCTCGGCCAGTTTCGTGCATAGTAACCCCAAGAGCCTGTTTACTTGTACTTTTTAAAGGTGCCCGAGTTAGGTGGATTTCTACCACCTCTAAACACTTATATAACACATGTCAAACTTAGAAATAGGTGGTAATACTGCACGTTTTTTTTAATCAGGTAACATTGGGGAGGTGGCAATCAAACTTAGGACCTCAGCTATAGGGGTACATACTCCTAACCACTTAGGACCTCAGTTTTTGATATCATCATTCCAAAGAGTTCTTTGGTGTGGTGAAGTTGGAGATTTCATCCTTTGTGCAATTTGGTGAGAGCTTGTAAGTGTAAGCATTTTGTGATTTACTTTTGGCTTCCCTTGACAATTTTGTTATAAGACAATCATTGTATTTTCTCAAGCTCTAGTTTAGATTAAGAATTACATCTCTAGGTATTCTTATTTGGCTACATTATGATGGATAACAATGGCACTACTACAAAAATCGAAATAGACGACGGTAATCCATCGTCGTGTATTCGGTTTTTCAACCGTCGTAAAATCGAGCGACGTCTTTTCATGCATAAAACCACGACGGTAAATCCCCGTCATCTATTATTTGTAAAGACTACGGTTTTTTTATAAAAAGGGTAATCTATTATTAAGTAAAGACGACGGTTTTTTATAAAAAGGGTCGTCTATTATATATAAAGACGACGGTTTTTTTATAAAAGGGGTCGTCTATTATATGTAAAGACGACGGTTTTTTTATAAAAAGGGTTGTCTATTATATGTAAAGACGACGGTTTTTTTATAAAAGGGGTCGTCTATTATATTTAAAGACGACGGTTTTTTTATAAAAAGGGTCGTCTATTATATATAAAGACGACGGTTTTTTTATGAAATGGTCGTCTATTATATGTAAAGATGACCCTTTTTATATAAAAAGGGTCGTCTATTATATGTAAAGACGACGGTTTTTTATAAAAAGGGTCGTCTATTATTAAGTAAAGAACTATGTTTTGTTATATCCAAAGACGTCGATTTTGTTAAAAAGCCATCATCTATTAAATGTGAAGACGACGATTTCTTGAAATATTGTCGTCTATTAACTCTAAAACAACGATTTTTTAGTAAAACCGTCGCTGATTGTATATAAAAAGACGTTATGGTGTTAAAAGAGGTCATTGATAATATATACAGACGACGGTTTTTCCAATAAAACCATCGTTTTATTATCTTTAGTTTTTTGAAGAGTCAATAGTTATTACATAGTCAACCAATCTTTATTCTATTACATACATACTTCCTACCTATAATTAGAAATAACGGAGCTCACAAATTCTACTAATTTGATTTTAACTTCATCAATTTGTTCTTGGGTTGACTTAGCTCTGCCTTCTTGCATATTTTCCAAGTTGTTGGTGTCGGAAAAGGAAAGACCTGCACGAAAGAGACCCCAATACTCTTAAACATAAACTTGTTTAGCAGTAACCTAACCTTAGCAAAAAGATCTATGCAGCTCTAGAATGAAGGAGAACACAATTGGCATAATTGGCAAAGTACCTGTTCTTGTGGTGGCACCATAACAAATGAAAAATCAGAGATTCAGAAAATTAACAATGAAATTCCAAAATAATTAAAGTAAACAACAAAAACAAAAGTATTTTGGACCTGATGATGTTGTCGGTCCAAAAACAAACGGATCTAGTGAGGGATGGGTATGTTTTGCCTCATCTTCTTCGTCAGCTTCTTCTTGATTACGAAGGCCTTGTGGGACGGCTGTGCATATTTATAAAAAAAAACCCAAATGAGAAACTCACTTAAATCCCACGAAATTAGCACAATACATGAACAAACATATATATATATATAGACCGATTTCCATAAGTCTTTCTAGATCTAGTAGTCGTTAAGTTTGATGAGCGAGTTGAGTGCCTGAGAGCGAGATCTTCTTTGAAGAAAGTGAAGGTCAAGATCTTTCAAATCAAACCTTTCAACCAGCTTTGATTCTCAAATCCAGAACCTCCCTCTACATCTTATGGATCTGCGAAGACCTCAATCTCTCAACTCCTTCATTGATATCGATTTTTTGATGATTTTGTAGAGAGTTTCATGAGGGTGTTTTAGAGAGTGCAGGAGGGTTTCAAGAAGGGAGAGATAAGGTTTTCAGAACACGGGGGAAAATCTGAAAATTTGTCGAGCGCGAATTCACTTAAGTAGCTTTTTTTTAGCGTGTTTTAAAAGACGACGCTTGTTAATGAGAGATAAGGTTTTCAAAGACGGGTGAAAATTTGAAAATTTGTCGAGCGCGAATTCACTTAAGCGGCCATTTTTTCGCGTGTTTTAATAGACGACACTTTTTATAAAAAACCGTCGTCTTTACATATAATAGACGACCCTTTTATAAAAAAAACCGTCGTCTTTACATATAATAGACGACCCTTTTTATAAAAAAACTGTCGTCTTTACATATAATAGACGACCCTTTTTATTTATACTTTCATTAAATACAACATAAGATTTTGTGGTATCCACTAGTGTAAATATTTTAAATTGAAGATCAAATTGAGTCATTGTATTCATATAGGGTCAAGGAGTGTAGCTGTAAAAAATCATCAAAATCGGAGTTAAAATAACCGTTAAATCTTGATTTTTCGTTTATAACCGTCGAAATGTTTTGTCCCGTTACTTGATCTCTGATTTATTTTTTTTCTCGATTTTTGGCGTATATGATCACGATGTGTAAACAAACAAGTTTGACGGTTGGATCGTTGAAACTAGTTTCGTAGAATGCGTATGCCATCAAAGCAATATATTCACTAACAATTAAGAGTTTATTTATACTTTCATTAAATATAACATAAGATTTTGTGGTATCCACTAGTGTAAATATTTTAAATTGACGATCGAATGCAGTCATTGTATTCATATAGGGTCAAGGAGTGTAGCTGTAAAAAATTATCAAAATCAGAGTTGAAATAACCGTTAAATCTTGATTTTTCGTTTATAACCGTCGAAATGTTTTGTCCCGTTACTTGATCTCTGATTTATTTTTTTTCCCGATTTTTGGCGTATATGATCACGATGTGTAAACAAACAAGTTTGACGGTTGGATCGTTGAAACTAGTTTCGTAGAATGCGTATGCCATCAAAACAATATATTCACTAACAATTAAGAGTTTATTTATACTTTCATTAAACATAACATAAGATTTTGTGGTATCCACTAATGTAAATATTTTAAATTGACGATCGAATGCAGTCATTGTATTCATATATGGTCAAGGAGTGTAGCTGTAAAAAATCATCAAAATCAGAGTTGAAATAACCGTTAAATCTTGTTTTTAAAAAACCGTTATCTTTACTTCACAATAGATGACTCTTTTTAAAAACAAACCGTCATCTTTACATATAATAGACGACCCTTTTTTAAAAAACCATCATCTTTACTTCATAATAGACGACCCTTTTCATATAAAAAGGGTCGTCTTTACTTAATAATAGACGACCATTTTTATAAAAAAACCATCGTCTTTACATATAATAGATGACCCTTTTATATGAAAGGTGTCGTCTTTACTTCATAATAGACGACCCTTTTCATATAAAAAGTGTCGTCTTTACTTAATAATAGACGACCCTTTTATAAAAAAAACCGTCATCTTTACATAATAGACGACCCTTTTTATATGAAAAGGGTTGTCTTTAATTCATAATAGACGACCATTTTCATATAACAAGGGTCGTCTTTACTTAATAATAGACGACCTTTTTTATAAAAAAAACCTTCGTCTTTACATATAATAGACGACCCCTTTATAAAAACACCGTCGTCTTTACATATAATAGACGACCCTTTTTATAAAAAAAACCGTCGTCTTTACATATAATAGATGACCCTTTTTATAAAAAACCGTCGTCTTTACTTAATAATAGACAACCCTTTTATAAAAAAACCGTCGTCTTTACATATAATAGACGACCCTTTTATAAAAAAACCCTCGTCTTTACATATAATTGACAACCCTTTTTATAAAAAACCGTCGTCTTTACATATAATAGACGACCCTTTTATAAAAAAACCGTCGTCTTTACATATAATAGACGGCAGTTCTTTCAAAACAATCATGTCTTTACCAAAAAAAGGACACTTGATTTTTAAAAGACGACGCTTGTCATACCTGCTGTCGTTGTTTTTTGGTCAGATTTTAACTCTGAAGAAAAGCTTTTTAATAAGACGACGCTTTTTTATTTGTGTGCGTCGTTATAAAAAAATTCTCAACAGTATCTCCATTTTTTAGTTGTTTAAGTCACTTATCCACGACGGTTTTTATTTACCGTCGTCTTTTTAAAAACAACGATGGTTTTTTTTTTATTTCCGTCGTCTTTTTCTGGTCGTCTTTTGCCCTTTTTGTAGTAGTATGGGTTTGACAAAAGGTAAATTTTGCATTGCATTACATTGCCTTTTCGAACTTCCTGAAGATTATGACTAGTCATCTTTCCTTCGTATGACTAGTCAACTTCTGCCTTAGTAATATTTTCAGCTCACTGTTTTCAGCTGGATTCTAACTTAGGAATTTTTGTATAAAAGCCAATGCATTCCTCATTTGGCAGCCGTCACTTTGGGAGGCAAGTTTTGGAAAGTTTCTTTGCAAACTTTCGCTTCTTCCTCAAGAGTAACCTTCATATTTTTCATCTTTGAGTTTTCCAAATTGTTTCTTTTTGAAAACTGCATTTGAAATATGAAAACCTCATCTTGCTAGATCAAACACTTTTTCATATATATCTAGGTCAAATTCAAGATTGATTTCTTCAAGAGTATGGTTTCTTGAAGAAATTGGTCATTCTCCCTTTGAATCCAAATTTCGTTTTTGTTTGAGTTGGAGCTAGCCAGCTTGTGCCATGGGATGAAAGAGCTGAAGAAGGAGCTACCATTGCCATGAATGACCAAGCTGCTGGTTTTGCTAAGCTGGAGAAGAAGATTGCATAAGGAAAGGTATAGCTCATCTTCCTAAATAGACCTAGGATTTGTTGAGCTTTCTAGTGTTTCTTTGTAAGAATATTTTTGCTTAGTGGATTGCCTGTCGATTGATGACCCCCAATTTTTCCCAATGGTGGGTTTCTTGGTGAACAATTTCTGGTTTGCATCTCTATAATTTTCTGGGTTTGTGTTCTTGACAGTTGACTAGTCATGGCATGATGTTCATGTATTTTCTGGGTTTGTGTTCTTGATAGTTGACTAGTCATCACATCATGTTTATGCATTTCTGGGTTTGTGTTCTTGCGGTTAACTAGTCATCACTATCTGATGTGTGCTGTTTATTTGATTATGATGTGTTCTTGATAGTTGACTAGTCATCGCATGATGTTCATGCATTTCTGGGTTTGTGTTCTTGTGGTTGACTAGTCATCACTATCTGCTGTGTGCTGTTTATTTGATTATGATGTTTTCACACACTTTCACCATAGTTGTTGCTAGCACAGGAGATATCTATATTGACGGGTCCTTCTGAATGCCTAGCTTGTCACTAGTAATCTTCTAGGCTTGCAGGTATAGATTGTTATGCTCTGTGTGTGTATTCTTCGTTATGGTTTCTCATGACTAGCAGTTGACTAGTCATAAGTATATTTGGTCAATGATTAAAGTGTGTCAAGATCATTGTGTCTACTTGAATAGCATTTAAATTTACCCTTCATCACTTAAGAACCAATTTCAATTGGTATCAGAGCGTCAGCTCTTAATATAAATAAAGAGATCCTTCGGGCGCTAATTGGTATTAGGTGTGTATATATGAAAACTGATCAAATTGCTCTTTGCATTAATGATGAGCTTGTTTTGTTTGTTAATAAATTTAGAAGGGTTGTCAAAGATAAAATCAAAGTCACTAGAAATTGTCAAAATCCTCCTAGTTCGTCTACATGTGTGTCTCAAGACAATGTTCTTGAGGAGAGGAATTTTTTGGATTCTTATGGCTTTAGGGTGGACAAAAGTTTGAAGGGTCTTGTAAAGTGCTATACATGTGGTGGTGTTAGACACATTAATGTGGAATGTGCAAATAACCACATCAAAGACTCTAAAGTGAGACAAAAGTCAATTAATGCACGATGGAGTGATAATAATAATGATGTTTCTCCAGAGTATACCACCTCATCTTATGAAGAGGCAAATCATTTTGCCTTTGCTATTTTTGTTCATAACTCTAGGCTTGCTAGAATTCATGTAGTTAATGAGGGAGAATCTGATTCTGGAAATGACTCTAAATCGGGAGATGATGGGGAGGATGACCAGTCATACCTGGGTATGTGTGAAAAGTATGATGTTCTTTTTACTGAAACTTCCAAGCTTAAAGAAAGAAATCTCTTACTTGAAGCGAAGGTAAAGGACCTGGAAATTCTTAATACTTTTAAAGAAGCAAATAATGAATTGAGTGAAAATGTTGAGACCTAGGAGAGTGAAAGGGATTCCTTGATTGTCATTAAAAATGACATTTCAAACCAAGTGAATGTGCTCAATGAAAACAACTTGGTTTTCCAAGCCTCCAACAAGAATTTGTTGACTCAGATAAATGAGGAAAATGACATAGTGATCAAGCTTACCATAAGAGCTAAAACGGTGGATGAAATGTTGAATATGGGTAAGGTTCATGGAGACAAAACTGGTCTTGGTTATGGTTGTTCTAGTTCTCGCACTCTCCCAAATCTTGCCTCAGCTCCAGCTCGCCAGCCATATCACTATTGTCCAATCCAGTTCTCCACCCATCTATTGTCATAACCCAACTCTCCTCAAATTTGGAACCCTAGTTTGACCTTAGCCAAGCCGCCGCAACTCACAACCTCTGTTGTCGACCCCTACTGCGAAGACACTATCGTGACTCTGATCGGTGCATATTTACATATCATTTTGTACCCTTCTAACTTATGATTTAGTTATGTTTTTGAGTTAAACTTGTGCTTTTAATAAGTTTTGTGCTTGTTTCAGTGTTATAAGCTTGAGACTCACTAATTGCATTTTGGAGACAAGTTAGCTCAAAATAGTGTCTGCAGATCAACCAACTTCACGGATTGGACTGTACTTACTCAAGAAGAACCAGATAATGAGCTATACATCATTGGAAAGCTACGGAAGTCTAGTTTCTGTAGAATTTTACGGTTCATGATTCCGAGTCTTCTAGAGAAAGTTATACATGTTTTGGCAACTTAAGGTCAAATTCGGCAGCATCTGCGTTACTGGGCCAAAAATCACATTTGAAGGCCTTTCCGATTTTTCCTTGAGTTGGGCTGCATATTCTTGGAAAGATAAGACAAAGAGCTTCAAGATCCATATTTTTCCAGATTTTTCAGACTGGAGCCACAAGCCCAAAACGAGCCCACAAGCTGGCTGCAATGCATTGTCATGCATGACATATGCATGATGAAGTGTTGTTGATTGTGGGAAAGTTTGGTGAAGCATATTCAATACATATTTTTGAGTGGAATTTTGCAGCAACCAAATGAATTGAAAGATGTTGAAGTGGATGATGCAACACTAAGCCTAAAGACAAGAGGAATTGTTTTCAAATGCAATTGTGTGTTAGGTTAGGTTTGTGAATTAAGTGTTGTGTGTTAGGTGAAGTTAGTGTGGTTAGTGAATTCAATTGTATATTCAGATTTTCATCTCCCCTAAGCCTATAAATAGGGAAGTTCTCTAAGCTTGTAATCACACCCCAAGGGGGGGAGCTCTCAAGCACTTCTCTAGAGCTCCCTTCCCTTTTCTCCCTCAAATTCTCTTAGTTTCCCTTTGTAGTTCTCAATTGTTGTAACAAGATCTTTGTACTAATTCTCAAACACTTTTCATTTTCCTTTCACTAAATCTCAAACACTTACTTCTCTCCCTTTCTAAATTTCCTCAAACACTTCTCCCATTCCTTCATCAAATTCTCAAAGTCCTTAAACACATTTCCTCCTCTTCCAAAAATCCTCAAAGCTCTCAAACACCTTTTCTTCCAAAAGTCTCCATGCTCTCAAACACTTCCTAAACACTTTCTATTCTCTTCCAAACATTCTCCAATTTCTCAAACACCTTTCTCTTTCTCTTCCAAAATCCACAAAGCTCTCAAACACATGTTCTTCCAAAGTCCTCAAGCTTCCCAAACACACTTCCTTTCTTCCAAAATCCTCAAGTTTCTCAAACATATTTTCTTCCAAAAGTCTCCAAATCTCTCAAACACTTTCTTCTCCCTCCTCAAAGTTCTCAAACACTTCCTTTCTTCCTCAAAGTTCTCTTAGTTTCCTTAATTTTTTCTTAGTTGTAATTTATTTTTCTTATAATGTACATTCTTTCTTCTTGTTTTGTTTCTTTTGTTTTCATTTTTGTTTTGTGTAGGAAAACTGAACAGGATCATTCAATCACCAATCCCTGTGGAATCGACCTCGCACTTACATACGCTATACTACCGAACGGCTCGTGCACTTGCGAGTATCACAAGTTGAGGATGCAGCTAAATCCATTTTGGTGCAGCTGAAATCTACGCAACAGACTCCACAGCCAAGCCATAGTCGCGACCTCCGTTGGCATTCTCCCAGTGATGAGTTCTGATATTGGTTTTGTACTCTCTGCCCGTTATAAATTCGTTGATCCCTCGTTCTTATTATTGCAACAATAGGTACTCTATACTAAATCCACCCTCTTCTTTTTGGGAATGAGTATGAGATATTAAAGACTAAAGACTGGAATTGTCTACACTTTTTTTTGTTTTTTTTAACAACCAATCAGATTGTGGATATTTTGTTTACAGTGGAGTTTGAAGGTGTGTTTTGTTTTCTTGATGCAGAAATACAAGACTGATGATTTGAAACTTAGTGTTGAGCAGGTAAGTAAAGGATAAATTGACTTAATATGATTTCAGTCTAAACCTTATCAGAAGTGTGTTTTACAATCTGCACTTCTAATTTTGGATATGCTTTGTGATTTAGGAAGTGAGTGAAGGCTTAAAAGAACCCAGAAAAGTTCTATATAAAGATAAGGATTTAGTTTATGCTGTTAGTTACTCTTTTAAAGAGAATCACTATGCAAATAAATCAAGAAATGTATGAGACACTGCCAATTTGTTGGAAAGAACTGAATATGGTTGGTGTATATTCACAGGTGGTTGTATTATGTTTCTTTTTATGCTGCTTTCTTTCTCACATTATTTACTCTGGGTCTGCTTTTTTTCTCGCAACAATAAGAGAGCAATAGAAAGACAATATAACGACTAACAAATGACACTACGTAAATATGATGTCCAACTTCAACTTTATAATTTCCAAGAAAGAGTTGAAAAAATTGATATGACAACAATGACAGAGCAAAGACAATATAACAGCAATCATATGGCAATACGTAAACTTGATGTTCATCTTCAACTTTATAATTGCCAATACATAGATGAACAATATAATGGCAATTAGATGAGAATACATACACCTGATGTCCAACTTCAACTTTATAACTGCCAATACATAGGTGAAAAAGTGATATGGCATCAATAAGAGAGCAATAGGAAGACAATATAACAGCCTTTGTATATGGCAGCAATAAAAAAAGTGATGTGGTTGTATTGCCTTTGTATTGGCCCCATATATGGCTTATATTGCATATGCATTGCCCCCGTATATGGCTTATATTGCCTATGTATTGGGCAAAAAGGAGGACTCTCAAACCAATTAATGCAAAAAATATTTAGCAAAAACCAGGCAATACCACGGCACTACAATGGCAATACCATGGCAATACAAGAGCAAACAATCCCTTTATAATTTTATTCAAACAGACTTGAAAATAAAGGTGATACGAGGACAATACAGTGGCAATACAAAGGCCATTAGGGGCAATACAGTGGCAATACAAAGACAATTGAAGTCTATATAATGGCAATACTAGGGCAATAGGAGGCTATATAGTGGCAATAAAAAACTCCAATAGTCCCTCTTATGGGGGGCAATACAGGGGCAAAATACACAATGTATACAATGTTCTCTCTTCAATGTATAATATAAGTAAGTATATTTCCATTGTTCTCTAAAAAAAAAGTATTTTTCTATTGCACACACTTGCGAATATAAAAAGAACAAATTCAAGACTGAAATTTCTCAAGTAAATTGAACTCAATTTCATTGAATGAGGACTAAATTACAAGACTAAAATATATAGTTCCTCAGTTACATGTTTTTTTTCCATATAATTATAACACACTTCCTGTGACAGAATGGAATGTTGTCCTACGCCAAATTGATGATGGTTCTCAATGACAACAATCATCCATAAGTGTTGTGTAGATTTCAGCTGCACCAAAATGGATTCAGCTGCATCCTCAACTTGTGATACTCGCAAGTGCACGAGCCGTTCGGTAGTATAACGTATGTAAGTGCGAGGTCGATTCCACAGGGATTGGTGATTGAATGATCCTGTTCAGTTTTCCTACACAAAATAGAAATGAAAACAAAAGAAGCAAAAAGAGTTTTGTACAACACTTGAAAACATGGAGACTTTTGGAAGAGATGAGAGATGTGTTTGAGAAAGAGAAGGAAGAAGAAAGTGTTTGGGAAATTTGGAGAATGTTTGTGAACTTGGAGAATGTTTGTGAACTTGGAGAATTTGAAAACTTAGGGAAGGGAGAGAAATGTGTTTGTGAAGTGTTTGAGACATGGAGACTTTTGGAAGAGAAGGGAAATGTGTTTGGGAAATTTGGAGGAGAGAAAGGAAACGTGCTTGAGAACTTTAGAGAATTTTATGAAGGAATGGGAGAAGTGTTTGGGAACTTTGAGAATTTTGGAAGAGAGTGGGAATTGTATTTAGGAAATGTTTTAGAGCATGGAGAACTTTGAAAGAGAATAGAGAAGTGTTTGGAGAATTTAGAAGAAGAGAAAGGGAAGGTGTTTGAGATTTAGTACAAAGAAAATTTAGTAGAATGATCTTATTACAACAATTGAGAACTACAAAGGGAAACTAAGAGAAATTGAGGGAGAGAAGGGAAGGGAGCTCTAGAGAAGTGTTTGAGAGCTCCCCCCTTGGGGTTGTGTTTACAAGCTTAGAGAACTTCCCTATTTATAGGCTTAGGGGAAATGAAAATCTGAATATACAATTGAATTCACTAACCACACTAACTTCACCTAACACACAACACTTAATTCACCAACCTAACCTAACACACAATTGCATTTGAAAACAATTCCTCTTGTTTTTAGGCTTAGTGTTGCATCATCCACTTCAACATCTTTCAATTCATTTGGTTGCTGCAAAATTCCACTCAATTATAGGCATTGAATATGCTTCACCTAACTTCCCCACAATCAATAACACCTCATGCATATGTCATGCATGACAATGCATTGCAGTCTTCTTTTGGGCTCGTTTTGGGCTTGTTTCTCCATCCATAAAATTCTGGAAAAATATGGATCTTGAAGCTCTTTGTCTTATCTTTCCAAGCATATGTAGCCCAACTCAAGGAAAAATCGGGAAGGCCTTCAAATGTGATTTTTGGCCCAGTAACGTAGATGCTGCCGAATTTGACCTTAAGTTGCCAAAACATGTATAACTTTCTCTAGAAGACTCGGAATCATGAACCGTAAAATTCTACAGAAAATAGACTTCCGTAGCTTTCCAATGATGTATGGCTCATTATCTGGTTCTTCTTGAACAAGTACAGTCCAATCCGTGAAGTTGGTTGATCTGCAGACACCATTTTGAGCTAACTTGTCTCCAAAATGCAATTAGTGAGTCCTTAAGCTGATTACACTGAAACAAACACAAAACTTATTAAAAGCACAAGTTTAACTCAAAAACATAACCAAATCATAAGTTAAAAGGGTACAAAATGATATGTAATTATGCACCGATCAATAAGTCAAAAATCTAGGTCCAACTGTCATTAAAAAAAGAAGAAAGAGAGAACCCTACAAAGGAGATGGCAAAACAAGAAATTATCAAAAAAGAGAAACAAAGACCAAAGAAACAAAATAGAAACTGAGACAAGAAAACCTCAATTAGAAACTAAAAGACCTAAGAAACTCATACTAATTGGCAAAGAGCTTCCTAACCTAGAACCCCAACAAGAGAAAATCGGAAAAAATGGAACACATAAAGCACAAAGAAACTGTTAAACAAAATAAGAGGGACAGAACCAGACATCAAAACACCTCAACGGGTGAACTTAATCAACCAACCAATAATCAATATAACCAAACAACATCCATAACATCAATCCTGAACCATATACAACTACAACATCCATAACAGCAATACACAGAACAATGAAACTAAAAAACAGCTGCATTCCAATCCAATAAGATTGAAGAAAAGTAACTATCCTTGTACAACGTGATATTACGGGAACATGATTAGGAACAAAAAGAACCATTAAAAAATCATCAGATGGTTTGGCAAAAAATGGGGCAATGTGGAATTGTCTAACTCAAGAAGCTCCACATGTACTTTATAAGCTTCCTAAAGAAGGCAACAGTGAACAAAACAACCAAAATTTTCTGAAGCAGTACAATATTCTCCATTTTCTAAAAGACAAACAGATCCAACAAACAATTCCTAATTAAGGTTATTTCCACTAATGCTTACAATCACGTCGGTTGCATACTGGTTGACTAAATTCACTAAAGCAAAACAACACCACAATTGACTAAATTAACAATAGCGAAGTACAATTTCTGAAGCAAATGTTCTACCCAATGCCAAAACCAAGGTCTAAATATCGAATGATATCGGAAATATCGATAGTCCAAAAACACGGAAATTTCGATGGAAATATCGGGATATTGTCGATATCGGTAAAAATTGAATAAAAACCACGGAAATTGTAAGCAAAACTTGGAAATTTGTATTGAAACTTCGGAGAATGTTTATTTAGTCAATTATCTATTAGTTTATCACAAAAAATTAGAAGGAAATGCATTGCTTGATGGATTTAACTAATTTAAGTTGATTATACAGCGAGCTGGCAAACACTGTAAGTATAGAAAATATGTAGTAATTAATGAAAAAAAAAAATTAAACACACCATAATCATTTATAAATAATGATTTACTACAATATTTTACACTTTATACATTGCATGGTAAGATACATGAGTGACTTAGTACCACATAGAGTTTTTATGAGGTTCAAATTTTTCACTATCTTCATCATCTCTATGTGTAGAGTAAGTGTATTGTAAAGAGTAGTCATCAAATTATAAATCCCCAAAATAGTTTTGCATGTAATTGTTAATATGCCACCCATATAAATATAAATATTTTAGCATATTATCACAAAAACATAAGTGATATGGTGGTTAAGGTGTTGGAGGAGTAAAATGGGAGGGGTTCAAAAATCCCCTTTGTGTTTTTTTCTCCCTTTTTTTCCCTTTTATTTCTTTTTAATTTTTTTTTCCCTTTACATCGATATTTTCGATATTTTAGCGATATTACACCGATATTTTGACAAAATATTGCTGAAGTGTGAGCGAAATTATCGACATCGAATATTTTCCGAATATTATTGTCGATATTGTCGATATTTATACGATATATACATGTATATGTTTCGAAATATCCGTGATTCAAACAATCGAAAATATCATCGATATTTTTCGTCGATATTATTCGATATTTCATACTATGGCCAAAACTCCATCCACTACAATACAACTACAGAATTGCATCCATCAAATTGCATAAGAATCAACAAAAACTTAATGTCTAGAAAATTTCAGAACAATAATCATCAAGAAAAAAAATGTAATCAAATTGCAACAAATCAACTAAATACCTTGCAAAAATTAATGCCCAACAAGTACAAAATCTTCACCGGACCAATTATTTAATCAACCACCCCAAACATACCAGCACATAGCCTCCACACGGATTGATCTAACCAAAAAAAAAATTATTCCAAAAACAGATTAATCAAGAACAGAAAAACAAAAACAAAAGCATTTCAACTGAAAGACCTAGATTGAATTGCAACAACAGCATGCACAAAAAAAAAACCCTAGAAACTAATTGAAATCTTCCTGGGTTGAACGCATTGGAGAACGACGATAGAGGTTGCAACTGTGGCTTGACTTTGGAGTCGCGCAGTGGCTTCGCTGTGGAGGTCGACAACGGAGGTCGTGAGTTGAGCCGGCTTGGCCAGGGTCAAACTAGGGTTCCAAATTTGAGGAGAGCTGGATTATGACGATGGATGGGTAGAAAAACGGATTGCACAGTGGATTGAACTTAATCTCTAAACTGGGGAAATTAGGAACCACTTAAGAAACTCTTAGGATTTTAGAGCGTTTAAAAAGATTTTGTTTAAGTCCCAGCTTTCATGGAACTTGATGAAATTTTAGAATTCGTATAGAACTTGATAGACTTTTAGAAGACTTGTATAATTTTTTAATAAACTTTCTTAAGATTTGTATGGCTTTTATTCCAGACTTTTATAATTTATTTAGCTGGTACTATAGATCCAGGTTTGGCTAGCATCTCCGGTGTCATTGTGTTCAAGGCCTTTAAAACTTTGTTAAAATTTTTACTAGCAGTGAAGTGCGATCGGCCAACGTACTAGACAATATCTGTTATTTTGACCCCACAAGTTTTTGTTTGAATACTTGTATCTTTTGTTTCTTCCAATAGCAGTTGCATAAATTATAAATCACTAAATTAGAATTTAGAAATAAACTCACAAATTATGTATAAATTAAATTACAAAACTATCAGAAGAATAAGCAATGGAAGAAGAAGATGAAGATGAAGCAAAAGAAGAAGAGGAACAGATGGGACTAGGAGTGGTGAATGAGGAGAGCTTGGGAATAAAGAGAACATAGGGAAAAGTGGGCTGGAAGGAGAGATTCGAATAGAGAGAGTGTAAGAAGGATTTTATGGAGATTTCACGCTCACGGGAGAAACATTCCTCTCACTTAATGAAAACAAAAAAGGTAAGGCAAGGTTTGTTACTATTTATGTGAATAGTGGCAGCCCTTGCCTTTTTTGTTTCCACCCCAAAAAGTAAGGGCAAGGAAAATTACTATTCACTTTAATTTATTTTTTATTTTTTATACTTAAACCATTAATTTTGGTGTGAGAAGTGAAGAATATGACTAGGTATTTATTTATAAAAAAAATTCTAAAATTTTTGGTATTTTTAAAGATTTATTTTCGATTTTTTCTTCTTTTTCTTTTTGTTATTGACATCATTAATGATGTTAGCAACCCCAAGCAACAGCCCAGACAAGATTTGCCTTGGGCCTACCCAAGCTTGTGTTGGAGCCCACAAGCTGCCCAGTCTTCTGTTGTGCGCCGGGCCAAGTCCTGGCACTAGGCCTCCTCCTGCCCAAGCAAAATGGGAGCGCTGGAGGTGTTCTAATGAGTTCAACCATGGGATCGATTTGATGGCTATAACTCACCTCTCATAACTTAACTTACCTCTCATAACTTACCCGGCCTTATAGCCTTTGAGTGGTCGTATTTTAAAGAAGGAAATTTTGAGTCGTTATGGGCTAAGGTGAGAAAAAAAGGTGCAACAGGTAAGGCCCAAAACCACAACAAGCAACTGTAGAGAGTTAGAGGGCATAGACGCACAATATGTATAGAGCGGGGAAAGTTCAGACTTGAGGGCAGAGAGCCAAAATGGCGCCACACTTTCAGAACTCAAAAACCCTAAAACCCTCAAAAGGTTCTCTTCCTTCTTAAACCCTTCTTAAACCCTCAGACCGCATTTATTCACTAAATTACCCATCAGGAAATGGGGTTGCTCTTCCGTCCTCTACTTGCACAACGTCTTGGTCTGGCTTTCTTCAAGCAACCTCGCCTCTCTTCTCTACTCTGCCCCGTCTACCAGGTTGGTTGGTCTCTCTCTCTGATTGTTTTCTTCAAGAAACCTACAGTAGAATAAATTCTTTTTAATTCAAAATAGGTAACATTTATTTTCATTGTTTTGGTGTTTTTGCTCCAGAGAGGAAGAAGAAATTCGACAACTTGTGTCGGTAATTTTCACATTGCTTCAGTTGGAATTTAGAGTTTTTTATGTGCAGAAATTTTGATGCTTTATTGTTCACAGCTGAATGTGATGGTCTGCTGGATGGTGATGATAATGATGATGCCAAAGCAAGAGAAAAAGATGCTGCACTGCGTTTGGCTCTCTCACGGCTTTCTGGCGATTTCGGTAGAGAGTCTATGTTGTCTTTGCAGCGGTTTTTTCGCTCAAGACGTCCACCGGTCATCTCCACTGGCTCCTTGAAGCTTGATTTAGCTCTTGGGATTGGAGGGTTACCGAAGGTAGTTAATTGTGTACCTATTACTTCTTCATTAAAACTCATTTTAGCCACCTCTTTACCCCAATCTAACCTGGAAATTCCGAAATTCCTCATATGGCTTGATGGTGGTAGGATTTGATACAGGCCTCTTGTAGGGTGAAAACAGACTGGTTACTAAGAATTTCAAATATAGGTGCATTGAATTCATGTGATTTTCTTGTTTAGCTGCAAATGGATGAAATAGTGTCAATTTTAGAACTCTAGTCTGAGATGTACATTGCCCTCTGCAGGGAAGAATCGTTGAAATTTATGGGCAAGAAGCATCGGGGAAGACCACACTTGCACTTCACATCATCAAGGAAGCTCAAAAGCTTGGAGGTGTGTATTTAATTTGTGGTCTCATTCTTTGTATAGGAAGTGGAGACAATAATATATTCACTGACTTAGTTTGATAAGCAACACGGAAGATGCCATTTTGCTCATCTTTGTAAAACTCTGATCATCCACTTTACATAAACTAAATATTTTATGCTTTAATTTTGTTCTGTGTGTGTATAATATTGCATAAGTAAATAAAGTTTTATAGAAGAGACATGAAGGTACACACAGCTGGAGCATATAGCTATAGAAAACCAAAATTTCTGAATGGTAGAACATGAGACGAAATACAAAACTGATATCCATAAAACAGACACTGTGAGTGTAACTTATTTGTCTGAAATCTTTAATGAGAAGGTCCAGGTTTCTTCGGGGTTAGAGCAGTGGAGGCACTGAAACTTTTTGTAAAGGAATCAAGATCCTAAAAAATTCCTAGCAAACTGTTGCAACATCTCTCTCAAGGGCAGGCCTACAGACCTGGAAATTTCCATATTAACAACATTAGGGTCCCAAGTCATATGACCATTCATATCATAGAAAAACCTCAAAGATTCCTGTATCTGCAAATGGATGTTCCAACCAGCATGTTCCTCTGTATTACTAGATTGAAAATTTGACCCATCCCTACATGAAAACTTATTTCGTTCTAGCACCTGGTAAGAAATATTGAATGACTTCATGGTATCTGTTTTTATGTTCATTTCTTTCTATTTGTCTTCGTAGGAGCAAACCCCTGTATGTGACTCATAGGGGCACTTGTTCCATATAACAGAGCTTGGTATTGTTTTATAGAAAAAATTTACAATGAATGCAATTTACCTATAAGGCCTGCCATCTTCTTGACTCCTTCCTCGACAGAGACCATTTGCTCTTAATGAAATTCACTATTTAACCCAAAAATGCTTCAAAGCAAAGCACATACAGAGAGTTATAATGTGATCTGGTCTTGAACTTTTAGAACTTACTAACTACTCAGTGGAACAATGTAGTTGATAATATCTATATCTTACTAATAAGAGATGTTACTCTAACCATGCAATGTTAAGTTCTCTTTCTCCATTTGCCTCTGTCTCTCTGTGTGTGTATCGTTTTGTATATATTTTGAGTATGAAATATGTGCAATTTTCTTGCATCTTCTTCACTCTTGTGAAATTAAATTATTTATTAAATGTTATGTTAAGTGACTTGGGCCTTCATATTTTCTAATCTTCCTTCCTATTATGAGAAGTCTCATACAAGTAAGATAGAAAATGTTCCTTCCTATATATTAAGGGCAGTTAAAATCTTAGTAGTTCATCTCTCTTAGAAACTAGAAATGAAACCAATATGAAGCATAATTACTTTCACCTAATCATTTGATGTTTTGACCTATTTCTCATTTATTTGGTTGTTATGTATGGGGTATATCGTATGCCCCTGCTAGCCATTTGTTTGATTCTGATAATTATATTGTTCTATATCGTCTCTTTTCAGTTCATTATTATAATTGCTTAACCAAACTGTCCTTTTGGCCAGGATATTGTGCGTATCTTGATATAGAGAATGCAATGGATCCTTCACTTGCAGAATCTATGGGTGTAAATACAGAAAACCTTCTTTTTTCACATCCCAATTCAGCTGAGAATGTGCTAAATGTGGTTGACACTCTGACTAAAAGTGGTTCTTTGGATGTAATTGTGGTTGATAGTGTAAGTGATTAAAACTAAGCATGCTTGTGGCATTATTCATTTGAGAATTTGCTTCTTTTGATGTTACTCTTTGTTGAGATTGGATATTTTGGATGTCTCTTACTAACATAGCTGCCCAGCTTTTGCTTTCCATTGTCCATGAAGAAAAGACACATCTACCTGTTTTTAAACACCAATAACTGCACCAAAAATGCTGATATATAGACAAACATATTATACATACATGGTAGTGGTGCTCAGCCCTCTGTTTGAGGGAGCCTTTTTCATTTGGCAAAGATATGCTATCATCAAGTTATGAACAGGAAAGGTGACATTGTCAAATTGTTGTATTTTAAATACCAATCAAAGAAGGTATACCCGTGGTGTGATTAGACAAACTAGGAACTGAAATGCTTTTTGACTTGTAACTAATGAGATATATAAAGATAAGTTAATTGAGTTGACGGTTGGTTGCAAATTAGAGAGTTTATTATTGGACTTGCCCTTTCCTTTTCTTTAATGGGATGAATTTATGCTGCCGTGTTGTCATGGATGTAGATGATACTATTAATCATTTTAGAGTATTTCACGGATAAAGAAACTAACAATTATTGCTTGGGATACCTTGATATTTCAGGTAGCTGCCCTGGTCCCCCAGTGCGAACTTGATGTTGTAATTGATGGTGCTTACCGAGATGCACAGTCAAGAATTATAACCCAAGCACTACGAAAAATACATTCTTCATTATCCCGTTCTCGAACTCTTATCGTTTTTGTTAATCAGGTTATAGCCACCCTACTTGAACATTTTTACCTATTTATTGTCTGTTATAAATTCTGTCTTTCAAGCTGCAGAAGGAGAAATGATGTTTACTATCTAATATTTTATTTTTGGGTATCCAGGTTCGATCAAGTCCAAGCGCAGGGCAAGATTTTGGACCTACGGATGAGGTTACTTGTGGTGGAAATGCCTTGAGATTCTATGCGGCAGTACGATTGAGAATAAAAAGGACACGGTTGCTTAAGACTGAGGATAAGGTAACTCTTTTATTAGTTTAGTAATGACAAGAATACATACAAGCTATCAAAGGTTATTTTGAGATATGCTCATTTTGTGAACAAATTTATTGATGTTATGCTGCGCTTAATGCTACTTGATGCTTCATGCTGTTGTGCTGTTGGTCTCTTTCGATCAGTCAAATCGCTGTTGGGCAAATATATCAGCATATCTGTTAAGACCCTCTCTAATAGTTGTCTGCAAAATGTCAGTTTCTTATGTTCTGAGCACAGTTTTAAAAAGCGTTGCCTGGGTGCGCCTTGAGGAAAGCATTTTGTTTAGCTAACTTACCATTTAACTTACGTGAAACCACTGATGCTGTCAGATGCATTGCAAATCGCGGCTGAGGTGCTGCAAATTGCAGCTGATGCGTAAGTGAGGCAAGGAGGAAGAGTGTTCGTGCCCTATTTCTTTTATTCAAAGCGCCGTTGTAGTGCCTTAGCTCAGGCTGGTTCAAAGTGAAACTCGCCGTTTCACTTAAATGCTTAAAAAACAGCCTTTCATTATTCTAATTTTTGAAACGCTAAAGTTTCTTCTGCCACAACCTCTTCTTTCATCTCAAGTCCCACCTACTCGATACTAACAGCCTAAATATCTGTGTCAATTCCTAAGTTTTCAACTGCACAACCCTCTCTTCCCCTCCCAAGTTCCACTCGATCAATAAAGTGGGATGAATAAGTGCATTGTGTATTTTTGTATCGAATATCATTTGACTGAATGAATATCTTGTGTGTTGGGATTTATTTTTAAGCTTAATAGCAATTAGTACTTATATTGAACTATTTTATATTATTTATGTATGCTTTTAATTGAAATAATACATGTTTGAAAAGGCAGATGCATCGCCTTACGGGGTCAAAAACGTCTCGCCCTTTAAAACATTGGTTCTGAGCAGTTGGAGTGGTAAAGAAGAGTACCACAATGCTGCTCTTTTTCATAATGCAAAACAATAAATTAATTGTTTAAGAAAACTGATAGGACAAAGAATGCCCGTCCTTAAAGGAGCAATCCTGGAACCAAAGAACAATAAATGGAATGCAATAGGGCTGCAAAAAGAAAGCGGTAAAATAAAAAGTATGCTTCTGCAAAATGAAGCATACTTTTGTCCATGAATTTCAGCGTGTGCAATCTCGTGTCCTTCCCTGAAAGTTGAGCACCAAGAGAGCATGGCGTCGTCATTCCTCCACAGGTTACTGTGGATTAAGGCCACTTTTCGAGCATTTTGCTTGACAGTTATGTAGATGTATCAAAAACTCTATTGTTTAGTATTAGGTTGAGCTACTTAGACAGTGCTGGTAAAAGCTCCTTTAATGCATTGTGTGTGGGGCATTTACATTTCCATAAACAGATGCAGAACACTATGGATATTCAATTTATATGGTAACTGAAGTTTCCATCTTTCAGTTTACTCTTTACTTTCAAATTTTGCTTACCAGATTTTTTACTGTTTCCTTCTGAGGAATTCTATTCTTTCATTTGATCATAAATTCCATCTTGTTATAGGTTACAGGTCTTGGGATTTCTGTGCAAGTGGTGAAAAATAAATTAGCACCTGCGATGAAGAAGGCTGATCTGGGGATACAGTTTGGGAGAGGCTTATGCCGTGAATCTGAGGTATTTCAGTTGGCTTGTGAGCATGGTCTCATTGCCAAAGAAGGAAGCAGTTACCTCATAGGACGAAAGGTGTTTAGTACTGAACATGCAGCTGAACAGTATCTGGCCAAAAATGATGCGCTTTTTGACAAGGCAGTTATGATCTTAAGGAAAATGATGTTCGAAAGATAGTCGTGCTACGGAGATCCCGAGTGAAGAGCATTATTCAAATGTGAAATTCAAATTGGAGGGCCCTCGCTACATCCGATGGCACAATGCTGCTTGAAGGATTTTTGTGATGACATTTGCAATGGAGTGCCTTCCTGTTTAGGCGGTAATATTTCTATTAAAGATTTGGAGGCTAAATGTGACCCAGTCCATTGACTTTGGAAGTTTCCTCCAACATCCATAACTTTGCAGTGATCATGATTCATATGCAAGTATAATCGAGCCGCTCTCTGGTGTGTCGGACAACTAAATTGCAGCACAGTCCATTTGTACGCGTATATAGAAACTTGATTATGTATGAGTTGGACTTTATTTTCTACATTGTTTATGAGAAGCGTACATCTTGATGAAACTTTGCAGGCATCTCTGATTTTGAATACAAATCATCAGTAGCTAATTGCTATACAAGCTGACAGAAGGCATTGCGCATGCCCACACCCATTTTCTGATATAAAATCAAAGTGAATAGCATCAGATGTCCATCTTTAATGCCTTCTCTGGTGTATTATCTTTTTGTTTTTTTGTTTTTTGTTTTGGTTTTGAAAACAAAAGTTAATTACAAGGAGGATCCTCTCAGGATCTATAGTGCCTTCTATCATACAACTTTTTAGTAGAAACACTAAAAGGAGGCTTAGGGCCGTTTGGCATTGATTAGTTAGAGTAAGATATAAGAAAAGAAAAGAAAGTAATAATATTAATGATTTGATAATTTATCAATTGTATTGTCAATAATTTATCGAAATTTAATGATTTGATTTTTAAAAAAAATTAAGGATTTAATGAAATGCTCCATTACTATAGTACCTACTTATGCCTTTTTAAAGTCTTTTTAACTACCATTGAACCCACTAATGGTATGTTTACTAATCAAGAATTGAAATTCTCATTAGGAATTGAATTGCACTTATGGAGAATTCCTGTACTTGCTTCACATCAAGGAATTGAAAAGTAAGTGGGCCCCACATAAAATTAGGAATTGAATTCCTGATTTTGGAGGAATTCAATTCTTGGGTGAAATGTGGTATTATAATTCCTGGAGAACTAACCCATTATGAATTCGTCTTTTTTACCAATTATATCCTCACACAAATTTCAAAATTCCAAATTTATCATCTACTTTAACCCAACAACAAGGATATTTTAGTAATTAGTACCACTCCTACTCCAATTTCATATGGTTTAGTAAACAACTTCAATAGGAATCCGGAATCTAACTCCCCTCAATCCATATGGTATGGATTAGTGAACATGCCATAAAGTCTTACTAAATATCAATTGTAATTTATTAAAATTTTCTTCTTTTTAATTTAGCAAGGACAAAAAAATAACAAATATTAATATCTCAAGCAAATTGCATACCAATTCTCAAATTAAAAAAAAAAAAAGATATGATACCACCCTTTTATTTAGAATTTTCACCACTTATAGTTTCAAATCAATATTTTCACCACATATATTCATATTTTATTTGAATATATGTTTTTTTTTTGGGACAGAAACTCAATATGTTAATTCACACGAATACTCTTTGTATTTCTGAGAAAGTAAATGTTTTTTATTTATTGTAGCTAAGAAAGAGTACGCTTATGACAAAAAGAGTAATAAGTGATATTTTTAAAATTTTGACAAGCCCAACTTGTTTGGTAAGATACAAGAAAATCAGTTATTGTTAAAAATTGTTGTGATAAAAAGTAATAGTATTATTTCGAACAAAAAAAAAGAAAAGAAAAGAAAAGAAAGTAATAGTATCATGATTCGTTTGGGAGTGATTTTGAAGAGGCCAATAATTACTTTTATGGAGATACGCATGGGATGTGCTTCTTCCCAAAAGTGATTCTGGCCTATCTAGAATCACTCTCAAACGAGTCCTTACTAAATATCAATTGTATTGTCGATACTTCATCAAAATTTAATGATTTGATTTGTTAAAAAAAGAGAGTAAGGATTTAATGAAGAGATATTTAGTCATATACCCATTCTTAGCACTAATATTATAGATAAACCCTACACCATTTAATTCCTATAAACAAACCCGAAAAATGATTGCTGGCCCTATTGAATTTAATTTTGATTATTAAATTACTCTGATGCCCTATTGAGTGTTTTGAGCTTTTTTTTTATGAGATGTTGGGGTTGAGTTTGTTTTAAAAAATCAATGGCAGTTTTGTAATTTAAAAGAAGTTAAAAGCCTTTTTGTTATGTTGTAAATGGGCTTTGGGTGTGTTTCTAAAGTCTATTTCATATATGATTTTTTTTATAATTTGGGCTCCTATATTGGGTATAATAGTGAATCTTCCTTTAATGAAATACTCCATTACTAAAGTATCTACTTGATGCCTTTTTTCTACCATTGAACCTACTAAAGTCTTACTCTATGCATTTATGAGAAAGTAAATGTTTTTGATTTATGGTAGCTAAAAAAGAGTACACTTATGAGTAAAATAAGAAATAGAAACCCTAATTATTATATTATATGACACTTGATTTCTCGGAGCTTTGAATCCAAATTGGGCATATCACCAAGAGAAGAATCCTGAATCAGCGACCATCTCAAACACACCGTTGTTGTTGTACATAAGAAACTTGGATTGAGGCCTATAATAAAACCTTCTTCTTCTCCATCTCAACAACATTACTTAATTAACCTGGAACAGCACAGGAACCATGGGGACCCAAAAACAGTGTAAAAAAAAAAAAAAAAAAAAACAGGAAGAACCAAACCAAATGAAATGCAGCATCAAAAATAAAAAATGGAGAAAAGTTAACCCTAAAAAAAAAGGAGAAAAGCTTTTATTTGGGAATATGACCCGATCATAACCCTAAAATATTCCAAATTTTCAAGTTCTGCAAGAATATTGGATAAGGAAAAATGCTAGGGAAACCAACTTGAATACCAACTTGTGTACAAACTCTCTAACAGAGTGTGGGCTCCCACCTCTATTAGAGAGTTGGTACACAAGTTGGTATCCCAAATGGTCTCCATAGCATGACCCATTGGATAAAGTACGTAGCTATTGAATTTAGGTGTTGGTTTTACCTTTGAGGCCAGGGTAGTAACCGGTGCAGTTGAGTGCCATTTCTCCACATGGGGAATGATATGTTTTTGTATAATTGAGTGAAACGATGTTAATACAATGTTTGTCATCATGTTTCCGGAGGAAGTCTGCAATGTACAGTTGTCAAGGATGAGCACAAATACCATCTCATCGCATGCCATTAGATTTATATTGTCTTTATTAACATCAGGAAATTTGGAAGTCAAGCGTAAGCAATACGGATCGCAGCTTCTATAGACTGGTCTGGCCCTACTCACCCACTATCTAGGCTTCAATTGTTTTATATATCCACCACAAGTTAATTAGCTATAAGATGAGGCCAGACAATTATATTTGAAGTGTATGAAAGTGGATTTGAGTCCTAAGGGTTGTTGGCGAGTCCTTACTTAGTTAGGCTTTTGGTTTCTTATTATATTAGGATTTTGGTTACTTACCAATTTATCTAGTCCTATTATAATTTAGATTTATTTCATATTGTAAATTATATTTATTTTTTATTATAATTTGAATTTATTTCTTATTTTATTTAGGGTTATATTTCTTTATAAATAACTCCATATTGGAGAAGAATAAAAATATGAGCATATATGAGCATAATTGAATATTTGCCCTATTTTGTTTGACTTGGTATCAGAGCCAAATTTTCTCTTGATCTGTGCTCGTATTCTCCTTGCAATTTAAGTGCTCTCTTCCCCTTCTCTTCAAGGGGAGGGGGGGAGTGAAAAAGATATGTTTATTAACGTATCCCTATTACCTTGACGTACTCCCATGAAAATATTGCATATTTCTTGACTACTACGACCCCTTCTCTTCAGGGGGAGAGGTGGATTGAAGAGACATTGTGTCTGCGTGAATTAGCTGAAGTTGATATGGAAGAAATACTGTCACATTGTTGTTGTTGTTGTCGTTGTTGCCGTTGATGTTGCCTTTGCTTGCTTCGCTTTCCGTTGCTTTGGCTGTGCCCTTTGCCTTGCCTTGCCTTTACTTTGCCTTTGCTTTGTCTTTACCTTCCCTTTACCTAGCCTTGCCCTATTTTTAGGGTTTGGTTTTGCCTTATCTACTGTCGTGTTCGCAAAGTTTTTGTGTTCTTTGCCGTATTCACAAGGTTTCTGTGTTCTTTGCCTTACCTTTGCCGTGTTCACATGGTTTCTTTGTTTTGCCTTATCTACTATCGTGCTCACATGGTTTATGTGTTATGTTTTTATGTGTTCTTCTATGTGCCCTATTTGTTAGGGTTTGTCAGTTGTTTCACTCATGGTTTGTGACAAGGCCTTCTCTACAGTTGTTCGATTGGTCAATGTCGAGTATGGTGTTCTATGACTCACTTGTCAAGTTAGGCGTGCGAAATATCTTTGCCCCAACTTGAAGGAGAGTGTTGGTGAGTCCTTACTTAGTTAGGATTTTGGTTCCTTACTATGTTAAGATTTTGGTTACGTACCCATTTATCTAGTCCTATTATAATTGAAATTTATTTTCTATTGTAATTTGGATTTTTTTCCTATTTTATTTAGGGTTAGTATTTCTTTATAAATATCTCCATATTGGAGAAGAATAAAAATATGAGCATATATGAGCATGATTGAATATTTGCCCTACTTTGCCCTACTTCGTTTGTAGCTCAAATCATTAAGAGTATTTATTATGTACTCAAGGTCTTAGATTAATTAGTTTAATTCTCCGTCCCATTATTACTGTTGAGCCTATTCTTAACAACTAAAATGAGTTATTAAAAACAGCAACTTTAATTCTCGCAAGTGCACGAACCATTTATAGTATAGCTTATGTAAATACGAGGTTCGATCCACGGAGAATGGTAACTTGGTTGCAAGTTAAATTACTTAGAATGATGGACAAAACAGAAAAGGAACAAACAAACAAACTGACAATGACAAGGTCTAGGACAGAATCCTAGCACCACACACGCACTCGAATGGGGGGTTTTTGTTGTTTAAATGAAAACAAGAGAATGAAATGGAAGTGCTGGAAAGTAAACAATGGCAAGAATGAACTAGTTGTGAAACAATGATTTAGAAGTGTTAGAGCCTTGGAATCCACCACTAGTTTTCCTATCCAAGTTATGAATGCATAGAAATTGACTCAAGCTTCATTAACAATAGATTATCGCATACAAGCCTATGGTATCTAGGTGCAGGATGCATGATTCTCCTAAGGCATGTGATTGTGCATGGTATCTACACAACACCTGATCCCTTATATGCAACCTAAGCATGGTATCTACTTAGAATAAAGCATACAAGAGTCATTAAGTTCCTTGAGAATATGATAATCACACAAGTCCTAGAACATGGTATCTGTCCTAGTCAACTTATGGTTATTAACCCCTTGAATGATTCTTAGGCCATTCATGTGTTGCTTGTGAAAGGAGAGTAGAATTGGTGAATCTAAACCCCTTCCCAACCTGTGCTAGATGCATAAAATCCTAGTTAGCTACTCCAAGAAAACATACATCAAGCACATAATAAGCTGGAGATTAACAACTTGATAATGAAAGCAAGGAAATCAATTAACTATGAAATCATCCATAACATTGAATATTCATGACTAGGGCTTCATCCTAAGCCCTAACTAGATGGATTAGTTAAACATAATTATGAATACAGAAAATAAGAAATACATAGATAGAGTAAAGAGAATAGAAGAACTAGCTGGTGGCAGCAAGGTAGTTTCCAGGACAGCTCCTAGCTCTTCCTCCTTTGCAACTAGCTCTCTTCTCTCTTTGTGGTGAATGTGTGTATGGGAGTAATGGATGAGTGAATGTGTGTCTGAATCTGAATGTGAATTGTTGATGAATTGAATGTGGAATGGAAGTGGTATTTATAGGGAGTTGGGAGTGAGAAATCTGAATTGAATATAGCAAATGCATACAACACTTGCAATTGAAAATCAGAATGTGGTTGATGCACTTGCATTAGATAATCAGAAATGGTTACTCCACTAAATCCCACTAGCAGCCCACCAGCAGCCCTAGGTCATCAACATGTCAGCATGACCAAGCTTCCATCCAGAAACCAATAGCTCATGCCTAGCTCACCATGACCAAGCATGCAATGAGCTCATCTTCCTGTCAGCATGATGAACAACTTCTTGGGCTTACGAATTGGGCTTGGCTGAATCAAATGATGACTTTAAGATGTCCATTTTGAAGTTCAGAATGTCATTGATCCAACCACACAAACATTGGCCCAATCCAAGTTTGGATGAAGAAGATAAGTCCGAAATGAACTTCTAACTCAGGCTCCAGTTTTTGCACGTTTTTGCACCATTTTGCTTCAAATGCCTCAAGTGTATTCCTCTCATCCCAATCAGCCCTTAATATGCATGGATTGAATAAAATGTGATCTCTTGCTCCCATAACCTACAGAACACACAAACATAGATAAGTGACTTGAAATAAAGAGAAACTAAACAAAATTACTAAGCAATGAAGGCAAACAAATGTGTGAAATTATGAACTTATCAAATACCCCCAAACTTAGACTTTGCTAGTCCTCGAGCAAACAAAATAAAACCACAACTTAGAAAACAGAAAATAAGCAGCTAGCCTTCCAAACAATATCCTCAAAGAATCACCAAAGTATATGGTTCCAAAGAAACACAACAATCACAATCTAAGTTCCACACATGATTCAAGAGTGTGCAAAGCTTACAATAACATCCTTACGTGTAGTGTGTGAATGCCAAATCCGAACAACACCTGCAACTCAAATAAGTACATGCGCACACACTTACAACACAATTAAGAATTTCGAACCCCATAAGGTTATTATGAAATCAGCTCTCCACAATAATACCATACAATACCAAGGATCAAAAGGACTTTACAAGGGTTGTAATGAGGCTTAGGGTAGTGGTTGAATGAAAGAGGAGATATGGAGATATAACAACATTTTGAGCATAACTAAAGCATAGGTAAAAGCATGAGAGATTACTGAACTTTGTAACAAGCAAGGAACACAAACATGAGCAGATTTTCAACATAATTTCAGCACTTCAAATGTGTTTATTTGGCCTAATTTTGTGGCTCTTTACCCTAGATCACCATGATCTTCTCCTTATAACACCCTAGGGCCGTGACTACATTGGTCACACTTCATTACCTCTTTTGATTAGTTACCAATACCCCCAAACTTATTTCTTTTCAACACTTGGGTTATGGCACTAAATGAATCACTTTTGCTCCTAAAAACCTTGCACACTTTATGAATCTCTTTTGAAGATAGCTTTAATTGCTCAAAGAATAGGTAAAGATAAGAAACAGAGATTTATTACGGTAGGAATGGTTTACACAAAGAAATGCTTAACGTAGGCTCAAATGGGTTGACTAGGGATGAATACATGTAGAGGGATGGTTAGAAAAGCTCAAACGGTTCAAACATGGCCTAAATCACTTCCTAAGCATTGTATGGCAACAAGATGTCTCAAGAGATATTCAAATAAGTTCTAGAGTACGAAACCAAGATCATGAAATAAGTAGAATTGCATAACATCTCCAAGTAGCAAGAAATTGGACTAACTTGGCAAAGTGCTCAATAAGTGCAAGGATGGCATGCAAGACAAAGTGAACTCAGAACCACATAAAGTCCTTAAACAATGACTATCAATTTCTGAAAAACCATATTAGAATTAAATCCAAGTCTTATCATAGGTGTTTGAAAGGATAACGAAACAACACACAAAATCCTGCGTTTTAGACACTAGACACACTTAAAAAATTTAAAATTTTGACAATTTGAAACAACATAACTAAATCCTTCCCCCCAAACTTAAATGAAACATTGTCCTCAATGTTTAGAGTATAAGAACAAGCAATGCCTCATAAATGAAAGGAAAGAAGATAAGGAAAAGACATAACTAAATGTTAGAGTTTAGAAAACAACTCCCCTTTGAAGCGATTAGGACGCAAGCAGCTTCTTGCACGTTCTATCTTCTCCTCATCACCTTGGGTTGCCTCCCAAGAAGCGCTAAGTTTCATGTCTTCAGCCGGACTTCCAAACTTGCTATAGTGAATGGGGGGGTTTGGGCTCAATTGACACCTCATGCACTGCAAGATTGTTCACCCAACTTGTTTTCTTTTTCCATCGTTTCCATGCTGCTTTTGTTTTCCTTTTTAGGTTATGAATAGAATCGCAAAGAACTGGAGGGATGATTGGAGTATCTCCAAATTTGGGCAGCCCCTTCTTGTGTGTAGGAATTGTAGAATTGAACATGTGGGCAGCCCCCTGCTCCTCCTTGTCTACTCTTTGCAGCAAGCATGCTTCTAGTGAATGTGGAAGACCATCAAATCTCTCATTCCCTGGATTTCTCAATACTTCAATTTGAAAACAATCTTGAACATCATTTGGCAGATTCGTAGCTTCAAACACTTTGAAACCCACAGTTTCTCCATTAACGGTCATGGTAAGAGTGCCTTGTGCTACATCAATCGTGGTCTTAGCAGTAGCCATGAAGGGTCGGCCAAAGATGAGGGGTAATTCATTGTCAGGAATTGGTGCTTCTTCCATTTCCAACACCAAGAAATCTGCTGGTAAAATTAAGCCTTCTACTCTCACCAAAACATCTTCTAGAATGCCCTTGGGGTACCTAATAGTTCTATCTGCCAATTGAATGCTCACAGATGTGGCTTGCAACTCACCAAGGTTAAGTTTCTCATAAACATGATATGGCATAAGGTTAATGGATGCACCAAGATCAAGCAAAGCTTTTGGAATCTTGAAATCACCAACAATGCAAGGTATAGAAAACGAACCTGGATCCTTTAGCTTTGGAGGTAGCTTTCTTTGTAAGACTGCACTCACCTCTTCACTTAATGCAACCTGTTCATGCTCTTTGAATCTCCTCTTGTTAGTGCATAGATCCTTCAAAAATTTTGCATACTTTGGAATCTGAGCAATGGCACTGAGCAATGGGATGTTGATTTGCACTTTCTTGAATATTTCCATTATCTCATCGAAGCCTTGATCTTTCTTTGACTTTGATAACCTGCTGGGAAAGGGTGCAATAGGCCTAAAAGCATTAGTTGAAATTGGAACTTGATTAGCATTAGATGATACCTTAGGGCCTGTGCTCTTTCCAAGGGTGTTGAGGGGCTGTTTGGTGGAATCTGGGCTGCCCTTGTGGTGGCTGAATGATCTCCACGTTTTCTCCATCTTCTTGCTCTTCATTGGCATCTCCAACCATATTATCAACTTGTTTACCACTTCTCAAGATGTGCACTGCTTTAACTTGCTCATGATGCCTTGGATTCACCTCCGTTTGGCTCGGAAAAGTTCGGATGCTCTATTGCTCAAGGAGGATGCAATCTGCCCAACTTGCACTTCTAGTTTGTTCACAGCATTTTGAAGATTCTGATTGGTTTGCATCTGTTGCCCCATGAACTTCTTGAACATTTCTTGCAATTCTCCCATTTGATCACCCCTTTGCTCTTGAACTTGTTGGGGAGCTTGCTGGAATTGCCTTTGTTGTATTTGGAATCCTGGGGGAGGTCCTTGAGATTGTTGCACATTTGAATTATTGCTCCACCTGAAATTAGGATGATTTCTCCAACCTGGATTGTATGTGTTTGAGTAAGGATCATTCTGAGGATGTCTTCCTTGAAGGGCATTTGCTTGCTCTAACATGTGCTTTGCAAAAGATTCGTCTTGATCTTCCACTTTGTTTCCTAGAGGGCCAGTCACTGCCTGTTGAAGCAAAGAACACATAACATCAAGTTTTGCATTAATCTGATTATTAGCACTTACCTCAGAGACCACAGCTTTCATAGGAGCTCCTCTTCCTTTATTGTAGCACCATTGTTGAGAGTTAGCACTCAAAGATTCAAAGAGAGTAAAAGCCTCATCTGCTGTTTTGTTCATCAATCCTTCTCCACTTGTTGCATCTACCATCATCCTTTCGGAATCAAGCAAACCTTCATAGAAAGATTGCATTTGCATCCAACTCTCTATATTGTGGTGTGGGCAAGATCTCATCATCTCCTTGTACCTCTCCCAGCATTCATGAAAAGCTTCTCCTTCTCCTTGCTTGAAACCAAGGATTTCCTTTCTAATCTTGTTAGTCTTTTGAGCTGGAAAGAATTTCTGCAAAAACTTATTAGAAAGCTCATCCCAAGTACGAATTGAAGCATTAGGCAAAGAGTATAACCAAGACTTAGCCTTATCTTTTAAACTGAATGGGAATAGCCTCATCTTAATCTGCTCATCATCAAGTCCTTGAATTTTGATTGTAGCACATATTTCAAAGAATTGCTTAACATGCATGTAAGGATCCTCAGTGGTATTACCATAATAAGTTGGAAGAAGATGAATCATACCACTTTTAAGCTCAAACCTGTCAATTGTGAGTTGAGGATAGACGATGCACGAAGGTTGATCGGTGACCTTGGGAATGGAAAATTCACGCAGGGTTTCCGAGGTTGGACAACAAGTGCACCACCTCCTTCATCATTATTGTTGTTGTTTGGAATCTCTGCCATCTTGCTTGAACCTTCAGATTCGTAGCTCTCAGATTCAACACTTGAAGAACTATAGTTCCTCCTCAAACCAACACGTATAGCAAAACTTCTTGGTGAAAGTGGCTCAGAATCAGATTCGGACATATATGCACACACAAGAACCAAATTAGTGCTTTCAAATGGAGATAACAACTAAAAAGAAAGACTGAAATACTGAAAGAAAAACCAATGAAAATAACAAATAAAACTAACAAAAACAAAAACACTCAAAGTAATCTAACTATAGCACCATCGTTACCGGTTCCCGGCAACGGCGCAAAAACTTGTTGAGCCTATTCTTAACAACTAAAATGAGTTATTAAAAACAGCAACTTTAATTCTCGCAAGTGCACGAACCATTTATAGTATAGCTTATGTAAATACGAGGTCGATCCCACGGAGAATGGTAACTTGGTTGCAAGTTAAATTACTTAGAATGATGGACAAAACAGAAAAGGAACAAACAAACAAACTGACAATGACAAGGTCTAGGACAGAATCCTAGCACCACACACGCACTCGAATGGGGGGTTTTTGTTGTTTAAATGAAAACAAGAGAATGAAATGGAAGTGCTGGAAAGTAAACAATGGCAAGAATGAACTAGTTGTGAAACAATGATTTAGAAGTGTTAGAGCCTTGGAATCCACCACTAGTTTTCCTATCCAAGTTATGAATGCATAGAAATTGACTCAAGCTTCATTAACAATAGATTATCGCATACAAGCCTATGGTATCTAGGTGCAGGATGCATGATTCTCCTAAGGCATGTGATTGTGCATGGTATCTACACAACACCTGATCCCTTATATGCAACCTAAGCATGGTATCTACTTAGAATAAAGCATACAAGAGTCATTAAGTTCCTTGAGAATATGATAATCACACAAGTCCTAGAACATGGTATCTGTCCTAGTCAACTTATGGTTATTAACCCCTTGAATGATTCTTAGGCCATTCATGTGTTGCTTGTGAAAGGAGAGTAGAATTGGTGAATCTAAACCCCTTCCCAACCTGTGCTAGATGCATAAAATCCTAGTTAGCTACTCCAAGAAAACATACATCAAGCACATAATAAGCTGGAGATTAACAACTTGATAATGAAAGCAAGGAAATCAATTAACTATGAAATCATCCATAACATTGAATATTCATGACTAGGGCTTCATCCTAAGCCCTAACTAGATGGATTAGTTAAACATAATTATGAATACAGAAAATAAGAAATACATAGATAGAGTAAAGAGAATAGAAGAACTAGCTGGTGGCAGGCAAGGTAGTTTCCAGGACAGCTCCTAGCTCTTCCTCCTTTGCAACTAGCTCTCTTCTCTCTTTGTGGTGAATGTGTGTATGGGAGTAATGGATGAGTGAATGTGTGTCTGAATCTGAATGTGAATTGTTGATGAATTGAATGTGGAATGGAAGTGGTATTTATAGGGAGTTGGGAGTGAGAAATCTGAATTGAATATAGCAAATGCATACAACACTTGCAATTGAAAATCAGAATGTGGTTGATGCACTTGCATTAGATAATCAGAAATGGTTACTCCACTAAATCCCACTAGCAGCCCACCAGCAGCCCTAGGTCATCAACATGTCAGCATGACCAAGCTTCCATCCAGAAACCAATAGCTCATGCCTAGCTCACCATGACCAAGCATGCAATGAGCTCATCTTCCTGTCAGCATGATGAACAACTTCTTGGGCTTACGAATTGGGCTTGGCTGAATCAAATGATGACTTTAAGATGTCCATTTTGAAGTTCAGAATGTCATTGATCCAACCACACAAACATTGGCCCAATCCAAGTTTGGATGAAGAAGATAAGTCCGAAATGAACTTCTAACTCAGGCTCCAGTTTTTGCACGTTTTTGCACCATTTTGCTTCAAATGCCTCAAGTGTATTCCTCTCATCCCAATCAGCCCTTAATATGCATGGATTGAATAAAATGTGATCTCTTGCTCCCATAACCTACAGAACACACAAACATAGATAAGTGACTTGAAATAAAGAGAAACTAAACAAAATTACTCAGCAATGAAGGCAAACAAATGTGTGAAATTATGAACTTATCAAATACCCCCAAACTTAGACTTTGCTAGTCCTCGAGCAAACAAAATAAAACCACAACTTAGAAAACAGAAAATAAGCAGCTAGCCTTCCAAACAATATCCTCAAAGAATCACCAAAGTATATGGTTCCAAAGAAACACAACAATCACAATCTAAGTTCCACACATGATTCAAGAGTGTGCAAAGCTTACAATAACATCCTTACGTGTAGTGTGTGAATGCCAAATCCGAACAACACCTGCAACTCAAATAAGTACATGCGCACACACTTACAACACAATTAAGAATTTCGAACCCCATAAGGTTATTATGAAATCAGCTCTCCACAATAATACCATACAATACCAAGGATCAAAAGGACTTTACAAGGGTTGTAATGAGGCTTAGGGTAGTGGTTGAATGAAAGAGGAGATATGGAGATATAACAACATTTTGAGCATAACTAAAGCATAGGTAAAAGCATGAGAGATTACTGAACTTTGTAACAAGCAAGGAACACAAACATGAGCAGATTTTCAACATAATTTCAGCACTTCAAATGTGTTTATTTGGCCTAATTTTGTGGCTCTTTACCCTAGATCACCATGATCTTCTCCTTATAACACCCTAGGGCCGTGACTACATTGGTCACACTTCATTACCTCTTTTGATTAGTTACCAATACCCCCAAACTTATTTCTTTTCAACACTTGGGTTATGGCACTAAATGAATCACTTTTGCTCCTAAAAACCTTGCACACTTTATGAATCTCTTTTGAAGATAGCTTTAATTGCTCAAAGAATAGGTAAAGATAAGAAACAGAGATTTATTACGGTAGGAATGGTTTACACAAAGAAATGCTTAACGTAGGCTCAAATGGGTTGACTAGGGATGAATACATGTAGAGGGATGGTTAGAAAAGCTCAAACGGTTCAAACATGGCCTAAATCACTTCCTAAGCATTGTATGGCAACAAGATGTCTCAAGAGATATTCAAATAAGTTCTAGAGTACGAAACCAAGATCATGAAATAAGTAGAATTGCATAACATCTCCAAGTAGCAAGAAATTGGACTAAGGATTTGTGTTAAGGATTAGTTGAAGAATTTTAGTCTCAGCCATCCTTTAGATATATATGTTAGTGAGTTACATATTTTTGTTCATATGTACCATACATACGATTCAATAGGTGAGATTAGAAGTCCTAACATATGCTTAACATAAAATCTTTAATTAATGGAGCTAAACCCAAAGAACTTTACATTGGCTGAAACAATTCATACATTTTTTGAGCCCCTATTTAGAATGATCCACATAGAAAATCGATCAAATTCGATATCCTTTAGCAATTTGAATATAGGCTTATTTACATTAATGCTTCATGAAACTACGGTTAAATTTTACATTGCCTCTCGAAACTCAAATCTTTTGACTGTATTTTGGTGACCTAGTTAGCCCCCCCTGTAAAATCCCACATCAACCAACGGAGACGGGATTGATGTGCCTTATATGTGAATGCCCGCATCCATCTAGCACGAGGCCTTTTGGGAACTCAGGCTTCGGAGTCATGGGAACTCCGAAGTTAAGCGAGTTGAGAGTTAGAACAATCCCAGGATGGGTGACCCACTGGGAAGTTGCTCGTGAGCTCCAGAAACAAAACCGTAAGGGCAAATAGGGGGGCCCAAAGCTGACAATATCGTGCTACGGTTGAGCCGGTCCGGGAGGTGACAATTTGGTATCAGAGCCTCTCCCGTGTGGTGCGAGTATGCCGACGAGGATGTCGGGCCCCTGAAGGGAGTGGATTGTAAGATCCCACATCGACCAACGGAGAGGGGGTTGATGTGCCTTATATGTGCATGCCCTTATCCATCTAGCACGAGGCTTTTTGGGAGCTCACTGGCTTCGGAGTCGTGGGGACTCTGAAGTTAAGCGAGTTGGGGACTAGAGCAATCCTAGAATGGGTGACCCACTAGGAAGTTGCTCGTGAGCTCCAGAAACAAAATAATGAGAGCAGAGAGGGGCCCCCAAAATGGACAATATCGTGCTACGGCGGAGCCGGTCATATGGTCAATGGAATTAGAAATTGCAATCCAATTCCAATAACAATAAATCAACCAAGCAATAAAACTAACACTAACTTCTCCAAGCCCAACTCTTATTTCTCGATCAAAACAAGACCCACCATTACTCTCCTTACTCCCCCAATTATCAGAATCCGCACCTCCATTAGACGAGAACCCCACTTCCCTCTTCCAATCGAACCCACCACTGAATCTCCGTCCCTCAGACGATACAAAGCTCTTGTTCGATACCCAAAGCCGGAGATGAGACCTGTCCTTGGAAAGATCACCATGACTAGGCAGATCTCTCGATCTCCTTTGGGAATTTCTTTGCAGACCCATCTCTATTAGTGACTCTTAGGAGGAGGGTTCGTTTCCTGGAACTTAGTGAGGATGGGGGTTTTGGTGGATGGTTTATGCATCTTTCTAGAATTGGAAAAACAGAGGGTTTTGTGGCGAGGGTCGGGGCTGCCGGGTGGGGAGGCAGCTGGGGGCTGGTTGAATCAGGAGAGCAAGATTCGTTCCTATTTTGGCTTGGAAGGGTACATAGTTTTTATAATTCTTAACCTGCTTAGAGTACCTATAATAAGAGCTCCTATTTGATAATTTCCTTTTTTTACTATAGATCCTGCTTAACTACATCTAGGGATCATAAAACCTCATTATAATTTCTTCTTCAATATTGCAGGAGCCCAAATTGGTGTATGTTATGGAATGCGTGGAGATCGTTTACCATCCCCATCAGAAGTTATTGCTCTGTACAAGCAAACTAACATCCGGAGAATGCGACTGTATGATCCAAACCAGGCTTCTCTAGCAGCCCTCAGAGGCTCTAATATTGAGGTCATGCTAGGCGTTCCAAATGACAACCTTCAAAGCCTTTCCTCAAGCCAAACCAATGCAAACACTTGGGTCCAAAACAATGTGAGAAACTATGGCAATGTAAGATTCAAATACATTGCGGTAGGAAATGAAATCAAGCCCTCGGACTCCTTAGCAAAATTTCTTGTCCCGGCCATGCAAAACATTCAGAACGCAATTTCTAGTGCTGGTTTGGGAATTAAAGTTTCCACTGCCATAGACACTGGAGTGCTTGGAAAGTCCTTTCCTCCATCGAACGGAGAGTTCAAGTCTGAATATGGATCACTTTTGAACCCCATCATCCGCTTCCTAGTGAACAACAGATCGCCGTTGCTGGTTAATTTGTACCCTTATTTCAGCTACAGCAGCAACACTCGTGACATTCCTCTAGATTATGCTCTTTTCACGGCTCCATCAGTTGTGGTACAAGATGGCCAACGTGGCTATCGTAATCTTTTCGATGCCATGTTGGACGCTGTTTATGCCGCTCTTGAGAAGGCAGGCGGAGGGTCTTTGGAAATTGTCATATCCGAAAGTGGTTGGCCATCAGCTGGTGGAACGGCAACAACAATTGATAATGCAAGGACTTATAATGCAAATCTGATTCAACATGTGAAGAGAGGGACTCCAAGGAAGCCCGGAAGGGCTATAGAAACCTACATCTTTGCCATGTTTGATGAGAACAGAAAGAACCCTGAGTTGGAGAAACATTGGGGGCTGTTTTCACCAAGCAAACAGCCGAAATACCCAATCAATTTCAACTGAGCAGCTAGGCAAGTGTAGTTGTGGTTAGCAATCTAACCACCAATAAAATGCAATAAATAATGCTCATGTATCGCATCACATGTACCCAAATAATGCTCACATAGAGCAAATAATCTTATAAAATTACCGTAACTTAAAATATTATGTCTTTTCTTGGCAATACTGATGTATTACAAATGCCATTATAATCTCATTATGTTAAGAGCCTGTTAAAGATAAATTGCAGATATAAGTTTAGTCAAGTTGGATTAGGGGATGTGTTCCTCACTTTGTTCCAAGTTCAAATTCTTCTTCCCATAATTTAGAATAAATTAAAGTAAAATATTACTTATATAAAAAAAGACATTATTTAAGTTGAGATAGATAGTTAGTTCCCGATTTTTCTCCGACATTATTAGAGACGTGGCTATTTCATAAAGGAATATGCTTAATACCAACTCCCATTCAATTTTCTGTACCCATTCTATTATGCCAACTGTAATTTCTTTGTGAAAACCAGCACTGCTTTCGTAATTATATACTAGGTATTGCCCCATCTTGTATAGTTGACTTGTCCTTATTAGGTTTACTTGGACTTTCTTATTTACAATTACAATATAAGAGATTTACATTAACACCCTTGAGGTTTTCTATCTTTTTACAAAACTCCCTGAGGTTTTAGATTATTTTCACAAAACCCATTTTCTTGTTTGTCCAAAAATTGATGATTTTATTTTAAAAAAAATTATGCAAATGACAAAATTAACCTCAATGAATGCATATGCAAATCATCAATATTTGGACGAAAAATCGACGAAAGGGAGTTTATGTGGTTTTCTTGTCTCATAAGGTACGTGAGAGCGATGTACGACCATCCTTTGCCACATCATATCTCTCAACATCTTCTCATCTTGTCACGTATTATCTGTTCATCCCTTAATAAACTTTGGGTTGAAAGAATAAAAACACATTTAATTTAAGTTTATTAAATGAAAAAAAGAAAAGTACAAGGAGAACCAGAAAACAAAACTACCTGAAGGCAGGCTTGGCCTCATGGTGAAAGTTCAAATAAGACGACAGTTATGACACATAACAAATCTTTGTTACAAAAATCCCACTCTAAACGCAGGAGCCTCATCCCACCAACCAAATTGGTGCATACCACCAAGAGAAGAATCCTGCATCAGTGACCATCTCCAAATCAGTCGTTGTTGTCGTACATAAGACACTTGGATTGAGGCCTATAATCTGCCACAAAAACCTTCTTCTTCTCCATCCCAACAACATTGCTTAAACCTGGAACAACACAGGAACCATAGGACCCAGAAACAATGTAACATCATGTTTGGGCCTAATTTCCGTGCGCTGGGCCATATAGACGACATGAGTTTGGGCTTTGTTTTACCAAAATTGGAAGTCAGCCCAAGATGTTTTGGAAGCCTAGACCATTTCAAAATAAATTTTCACAGGTTAAAGGTTAATTACCACCAATGGTAATTTAATCTAAAAAAGCTAGATTTAATTGGTTTAATTAATACCCAGCTTCTAGATTTTTCTAAGGGCTCAAGGTTTGATCATCACTGTTAATTACTAATTCAAAGATCAGATCAGCAGATAAAAGGGAGGATTTTCTCTCCATAATACCCACGTGATCCCAAAGACAAGACGTCAACAGGAGAAAAGGGCAAAGGACATGCAGGGGAGTAGGTAGAAAGGTGAAATCAAAAACCACTCCCCAGAACCATTAAATGCCAGAAAAGAGGGCCAAGTTTCCTTCCCATACTTGTGAAGGTCTCATCAGTACAGGCTTGGTTTACAAAAGACGAACAAGAAATAAGAGAGTTGGTTGCCAGAAAGGCAAAACTGATCATCATGAAAACTGACTCTTGATGGGGGCTTTTCTTGTTAGATTAACTACTACCTTTTTTGTGCTAAAGCAGAGAAACCTCTCAAAAAATGTCCTGTAGATATTAAGGAATAATCACTCATGCAGTTTTCCTATAAATATAGGAGGATGTGAACTAGATCAAAGACAGCAAAAAATCTAATCAAAACAAAACTCTCAGTCATCCTGACAAAATCAGGCAAGATCACACGATCCCAAAAGCTTTTAGACTCTGGAGCAATCAAGCTCGTTGGTTTGTAAAAACCATCCAGTTTTTTGACAAACCAAGCATAACTCAGACTTCTGACTATGGTTTATTTCAAAGAAGTAGATCACAAAGAAAACGAGATTTCTCTCATAACAAATTTGGTTCAGAGCAGGTGAATCAAGTGGAGTTCGTGTTTTTCATAATATGAAAGCCTCAACGAATTTCCAGAGATAGGTTGATGTCTCAAAATTATCAGAATAGCTCTTAGGTGATTCAAGTCAAGCATAATAGGTACTAAAGTGCAGTTCCAGGCTAGCAATTGCTAATCCAGCCACTTCCAATCCAGTCCAGATTGAATAGATCTCAGTTCTCCTACTGGATTAGCCTTTCCATGGCTAAATTTGATTAAAGCTATGCCAATCTCAACATTGGTATCGATTTCTAGCTGAACCCCATCAATTGAAGGTGCTGACGTGCAATTTCAGCATAGGTATATCCAGTCCAAGCATGAGTCACTGTAACATCCCGACCCAAAATATTAATAAGTTTGGATTTAATTAAATTTAAAAACAGAATTTCCAATTTTGCCCATGAAGTGGGGGCAAAAAGGTCAATTTTTATCCGGGAAGAGTTTGGATCAACGAGTAGTATTTTAGGAAGCTCGTCCTGAGCCGAGTCCGTAGACACGTAGTGGACTCAATTTGGAGTTGTAACGAAGAAGTTACGAGTTAAATAACCTCAGTGGAAAAACTGTAAATATATTGAAATTGAAATTTTAATAAAATCTGAAATCACTCTCTCTCTCCGTGCGTCTCTCTCTCTCTCCGTCGACTCTCCTTCCTCTCTCTCCAACTCCGGCCACAACCCACGGCAGCGCACGAGATCGGTGCCAAACTGACCGGGCTGACCTCGCCGACGTTTCCCAGCCCATCCCCCGCCTGAAGCCGCCACGATCCCGTCGGAAAAAGCAGCAAAAGCCGCTGGAAAATTTCAGAAAATTCAGAAAATTCCAAGTCTTCGTTCTCCTTCGTTTCTCAACCAAATTGGACGAGTAAGGTATGGAAATTCATCTATTTTTCGTGCTCTAGCTGTCTGTTGGATAGGTTTCCCGGAATTTTGAGAGTTCACATGTAACAACCCAAACCTTAATTAATATTTAATCAATAATTTATTAGAGGAGAAGACAATTATGCCCTTGAGATATTTTATTTGGTTTTAAGTTGAATTTTTGACGGGAAGAATTTTGGAAATCTACTTGTACCGTTGCGTAGAGCGCGATGAAAAGATTCCGTAGACACGTAGTAGACTTGAATCGGACTTGTAATGAAGAAATTACGAGCTAATTACGAAAATGGGCTAAAATTGTAATTTTGAAAAAATCAGATTTAAAAAAAAAAAAATTTGCTTCTCTCTCTCCTCACTCTCCTTCTCTCCCCGTGTCTCTTCCCTCTCCCCCTCTGGTTTTCCAGCCACCTCCAAACCACCATAACCACCAACACACCCCACCACACCTCACCGGACCAGCCAAGAAAGCACCGCCGCCACCTCCGCAACCCAGCCCCACCTGCACCGCCGTTCAGCCGCCACGAATCTGCCCAGGAAAACCAGAAAATCGGGGCAGATTTTCTCCGATTTTCAAATCCCTCAAACTCCCTCATCCGGCCACCAAATCGGACAAATGAGGTATGGTTTTTCAACTGATTTTCATGCTCTAACTGATGGTTGGGTAGGATTGGAGAGATTTTGAGGTTTGACAGGTTAAAATTCGAGTTTAGTTTCTGCCGGTTTTGCGTCGCCGATTTCAGTCACTTCCGGTCATTTTTGGCCATAGTCCAAGAACAAAAGTGGTTCCAAATAGGGTGTATTACTTAGGATAGGAATTTGGGCTGGCGGTTTAGAGATTTTCCGGCCGCGAAATTTACTATTCACACCCACGCGCGGCCGCCGCATAGGCGGCGCGTGGGCCAGGTAGCAAGGACCACTCTTGATCTCAGCACAATCCTCGTGTCCTCACGAGCGCGTAGGAATTCGCGGATCTCAATTCGATAACGTTTGAAACCCGAACGGATCTCGCATAGTGTGCGTTTTCGGGTTCAATACGTTCGGGCCGTTGGATCGTAGTCAAACTGGAGTATGTTGATCTAGGTAATTTTAGGATCGTGTAGGATTCGACGGACCAACAATCGGAGTCCCGGATACTCCGAAAAGGCCAACCCTAGGGTTAGGATTACGGGAAATCATTTGTCCATCCGATCGTGCGATCGTGAGCAATCCAACCGTCAAATCGAGACCATATTTTCAGGACATGTGTCCTAGGCAGATTGGAACCTCTAGGAATTATCAGATTAGAATTCTGAGGTCGTGGACCCCAAGGGATTCCGAGTTGACTTTTAGGGACTTTATCGCTTTTGAGTCCCGAGGTACTTCTAAAGCGTGTCCACTGAGAGGAAAAGCTAATGTGGGCATAGGAATGACTTTTAAAGTGATGCACGCACTTTTGGAGCCGGGGTCAGGGTTTTTAATTTAATATTATTTTCCTGAGTAGAGTTATTAATAAAGATTGTGTTGGTTATTCATGCACCCGGGCACCAGGTGACCTGCAGGAGGGACCTTCAAAAGGGTCCAGTTAGCTAGAGTATCTGAGTGGACTTTTTGTTTTATAAATGATTTTATGCAATTTATTCTTATTATTTGATCTTGAATAAGTTATTCATTGATCATAGTGTTAACAGCTTAATTTATCGCTTTTTATATGTTTTAATTATTATATGCTTTTAAGCAAGTCAATTTATATGCTGCCGAGTGGGATATCCTTAAGGGATATAGGAAAAAGGGAAAATCTAATTAAATAACAGATTAAATGGCAGGAGAGTTCTTAAATAAATAAGAATTCATTTTATTTCTTTTTAGCTTTTCTAAAATCATATTTTCTTAGAAACCACCATAGGTACCCAAGATTAATAAAGGTTGCCTTCGGATTTAAATGGTTGCCTTCGGTTATAACGATGTCGACGGACATCCAGTTGCCTTCGGTTAGGTCAGCATGCTTGACACTGCCCCATGAGTTACGGGGATGCCCGAACCGTGAGGTGCGAGAATTGCGGATCAGGTTGACCTAGTGTCCCCTGAATCCTGAGATTGCGGTTTGGGTTTACCTTGCGTCACCGAGGCCTGCGAGAATGTGTCACTCTGGTGGCACAAGAAGGGAATTGACGGATTATAAAGGAATTGACGGATTTCTAAATGGGTACACCTAGGTGGTAGATTATAGTTGATTTTCAATGCTTTTAAGATTTCATGTTTGATAAGTATTTGAATGATTCTATAGATATAAATATGAATGCATTGATTTCAGTATGAATATAGATAAAAGAAATGTTTTAGTTTTATAACTATTTTTACAGAGGGGTTAGTATGTTCGTAGTTTATTTTCTACAGCTTTGTTTTTGGTCCACTCACCTTTTTCAATGTTTTACGCCCCCAGGCAGTAGTTGTGTGTCAGTGCGCCACCACCGGGCCGAGTCCAGCTTCCGCCGCACCTCTTGACGATGTAGGGTCTTGTTTAATTATTTTCTTCTTGTAACCTTCTGTATAGAGCACTGATATTGCCCTAGTATATTTGTTTTACTGTTGGAATGTAAATATTTTGCATGCTGGCAGTTGGTGTGTATTTTGGTTGCTTGTGAATAGGTGTAACCTTGGGTTGGATCTAATTACAAGGGAGACTCTGCCGAATTTTCGGCAGAAGTCAAACCCCATTATGAGTTGAAATTTTGACTAGAAGGGCAATAAGGTCAATTGTGTTGGCACCCGGCAGGTGTCGGGCACGTACAGGGTTCGGCTCGGATTCCAAAGTAGAATTTGGGTCGGGTCGTGTCAACTGGTATCAGAGCATTAGGTTAACTTCCTGGAGACTCTGCGCTTTATGTGCAATTCAGTTTTATTAAGTTTTTGTTTCTTTTGACAGAATCATGGGCCCAAAGCGTGGTGGCACTAGGAGAGGGAGTAGACAATCGTCCCGACTTCAGGAACAAAATCCCTCTCCCTAGCTAGAGGAATTTTCCTATTTTCGCACAGGTACTGAACGAACCCTGAGAGCAGTGATTTGTTGGAGTCGTTGACTCAGGCCCTATTCAGAACTGGGCAATCCGGAGATCCTTCTCTAAGCTACGCAGACCAGATTAAAAGGTTAGGGGTCACTGATTTTGAGGGTGATGGTAACCCATCAGGAACTGAGGAGTGGATAAAGAGCATAGAGTGGATTAAGGAGGTGATGGTTGTTCTGGAGGATCACCGAGTAACCCTGGCCACTTTCTTCTTGGCCATAGATGCTAAATATTTGTGGGAATCAATCAAGAGGAGATATCTGAACCCAACAACCATTAAATGGTTAGAATTTAGAGCAGAGTTTGTTGTGTAGTTCTATCCACTCGCATAGCAGAGTATGAAGATGGAAGAAGTCTTGCAGTTGGAATAGGGGGTGAGGACGGTACTAGAGTACGAAAAGAAGTTCCTTGAGTTATCCAAGTATTGCATCTCACTGGTGCAGGATGAAAGAAAGAAGTGTCAGTTGTTCACCTGAGGGTTGAAGGCGTCCATTAGAGACATTGTGATTAGTCAGCGGCTGACTAATTTCGAGGACTTGGTCATGCCTGCATCCGTTATTGAGAGCAGCCAGAATGATGGTCCGAGCACGGGGTGATTCCCGTAGGCGATAGTTTGAGATGGGTGGTCCCAGTCATGGGTCATCCAAGAGTGGCAGTTTCAGTTCGGGATCATCTAGTGGCCGCACTTACGGAGGTTTTAGACCTGGAGTAGGTTCCAGTGGAGAGTCTAACCAGAGTGGTAGTTTAGGAAACCACTCTGGAGATGGAGCAGCTAGAGGTGCTGAGAGACGTATTCCTGGAGGCAAATCTAATTTTCCCTGGAGATAGTGGATTTAAATGTCATTTTAGGGATGGATTGGTTAGCCAAGCATTATGCCTCCGTAGGTTGTTTTGGAAAGAGATCATGTTCCGTAGTCCGGGACGACCTGAGGTGACATTTTATGGTGAGCGTAGAGTCCTGCCATCTTGCCTTATTTCAGCTATAACGGCAAAACGGTTGCTCAGGAAGGGGTGTTCAGGATATTTGGCCCATGTTATAGACACCCAGGATAATGGATTGAGGTTGAAGGATATTCCAGTGATACAGGAATTGCCAGATGTAGTTTTGGAGGATCTCAAGGTTTATCACCTCACCGAGAGATTGAGTTCACTATTGAGCTCGTTTCGGGTACGAACCCCATTTCTTAGGCGCTGTCCAGGATGGCACTAGCAGAGTTAAGGAACTTAAAGACTCAGTTCCAGGAGCTGGTGGATAAGGGTTTCGTCAAACCCAGTTTCTCACTATGGGGCGCTCCAGTGTTATTTGTTAAGAAGAAGGATGGCACCATGAGATTATGTATTGACTACAGGCAGTTGAATAAGGTCACGGTAAAAACCGGTATCCGTTGCCACGGATAGACGATTTGTTTGATCAACTAAAGGGTGCCAAGGTATTTTCTAAGATTGATTTGAGATCTGGGTATCATCAGCTACGTATTAGAGAGGAGGATGTGCCTAAGACAGCTTTTAGGACGAGGTATGGGCATTATGAGTTCCTAGTGATGCCATTTGGATTGACTAACACACCAGCTGCGTTTATGGACCTCATGAATAGAGTGTTTCGACGTTATTTGGATCGCTTTGTGATTGTGTTCATAGACGACATCTTGGTATACTCCAAAAGTCAAAGAGCGCACATGAAGCATTTGGGAATTGTGCTGAAGACTCTAAGACGAGAACGGTTGTATGCCAAGTTCAGCAAGTGCTAGTTTTGGTTGGACAGGGGTGAGTTTCTTGGGACATGTGATTTCTGCAGAGGGTATTTTTGTGGATCCCCAAAAGTGGAGGCAGGTAGTGAATTGGCCACGACCCACTAATGTTCCTGAGATACGGAGTTTCCTTGGGTTAGCCGGGTACTATCGTCGCTTTGTGGAAGGTTTCTCTACCATAGCGGCACCTCTCACTCGTTTGACAAGGAAGGGAGTCAAGTTTGAATGGGCAGATGAGTGTGAAGAGAGTTTCAACGAACTCAGGACCCGGTTGACCACTGCTCCGATGTTAGCACTGCCCGACGACACGGGGAACTTCGTAATATACAGTGATGCATCCCTTCAAGGATTAGGATGTGTGCTGATGCAGCAAGGTAGGGTAATCGCTTATGCTTCCAGGCAACTTAAGAAGCATGAGTTGAATTATCCTACTCATGATTTGGAACTTGCCGCGGTAGTGTTCGCTTTGAAGATTTGGCGACACTATCTCGATGGGGAAACGTGCCAGATTTTCACAGATCACAAGGGTTTGAAGTATCTGTCACCCAGAAGGAACTGAACTTGAGGCAGAGAGATGGCTCGAGTTAATTAAAGATTATGACTGTACTATTGAGCATCACCCAAGAAGAGCTAATGTGGTAGCTGATGCCCTCGCAGAAAGTCCTCGGGATCTTTAGCTTATTTTCGAGAGTGGTATGTGCCATGGTTAGTAGAGATGAGGAAATTGAGAGTTGAGCTAGGTAGGGATGAGCAGGGAACAATGTTAGCTACTCTCTACGTGAGACCAGTGCTAGTAGAACGAATAATTGAAGCCCAGTCTCAAGATCCATTAGTTTGTACACTAAGATTAGAGGTGGAAAATGGCGGCAGGAACGATTGTTCAGTGAGAAATGATGGAGCCTTGATGGTAGGCACAAGGTTGTATGTCCCTAATGTTGAGACACTAAAAGGGAGATTCTCGAAGAGGCCCACTGTTCAGCTTTTGCTATGCACCCTGGCAGTACTAAAATGTATCATACTCTGAAGGAACATTATTGGTGGCCTTTCATGAAGAGACAGATAGCAGAGTACGTTAGTAGGTGTTTAATTTGCCAGCAAGTCAAGGAGGAGCGGCAGAAACCATCGGGATTGCTCCAGCCACTTCCAATCCCTGAGTGGAAGTGGGAGCACATAACTATGGACTTTGTGTTCAAACTTCCCGGACCAATGACAAGCACGATGGAGTGTGAGTTATTGTAGACCGGCTTACTAAATCAGCTCACTTTCTCCCGGTGAGAGCAAACTATACTTTGAGTAAACTAGCTAAGATCTTTATAGATGAGATAGTGAGACTTCATGGGGTACCAATATCCATTGTTTCTGACAGAGATCCTCGGTTCACGTCCCATTTTTGGACGAAGCTGCATGAGGCATTTGGGACCCAGTTACGGTTCAGGATCCTGCATTTCACCCCCGGGCAGATGGTCAGTCGAGAGGACGATTCAGACTTTGGAAGATATGTTGAGAGCTTGTGCATTACAGTTTAGGGGTGACTGGAATGAGAAATTGCCACTCATGGAGTTTGCTTATAATAATAGCTTCCAGGAGAGTATAGGGATGTCACCGTTCAATGCCTTGTACGGAAAACGATGTAGAACGCCTCTATATTGGGATGAAGTGGGCGAGCACAGGTTACAGGTGTCTGAGGATGTGGAAAGAACAAAGAAACAGGTGGGATTAATCAGAGAAAGGCTTAAGGCGGCCAGGACCGATAAAAGAGTTATGCAGATAATAGGAGGAAAGATCTTCAATTCGAGGTTGGTGACTGGGTATTTCTGAAACTGTCACCTTGGAAAGGTGTGGTGAGGTTTGGGAAGCGGGGAAAGCTAAGCCCTAGCTATATTGGGCCATATGAAATTGTAGAACGTGTGGGCCCAGTAGCTTATAGACTAGACTTGCCAGGGACTCTCTCCGTCTACACGATGTATTCCACGTATCCATGCTCCGGAAGTATATTTCAGATCCATCCCATGTTTTGGAAGAACAACCTTTAGAGTTGAGGGATGATCTAAGTTATGTGGAGCAACCTGTTCAGATTTTGGATTGGAAGATGCAAGTTCTTCGATCCAGAGAGTTTCCACTCGTAAAGGTTTTGCGGAGGAGTCACACCTTGGAGGAGGCCACTTGGGAGCCCGAAGAGCAGATGCGGGCCCAGTATCCTTACCTCTTCGAGTGACAAGTACGTAAATTTCGAGGACGAAATTTTCATAAGGAGGGTAGATTGTAACAACCCAAACCTTAATTAATATTTAATCAATAATTTATTAGAGGAGAAGACAATTATGCCCTTGAGATATTTTATTTGGTTTTAAGTTGAATTTTTGACCGGGAAGAATTTTGGAAATCTAATTATACCGTTGCGTGAGCGCGATGAAACGATTCCATAGACACGTAGTAGACTTGAATCGGACTTGTAACGAAGAAATTACGAGCTAATTACGAAAATGGGCTAAAATTGTAATTTTGGAAAAGTCAGATTTTTAAAAAAAAAAATTTGCTTCTCTCTCTCCTCACTCTCCTTCTCTCCCCGTGTCTCTTCCCTCTCCCCCCTCTGGTTTTCCAGCCACCTCCAAACCACCATAACCACCAACACACCCCACCACACCTCACCGGACCAGCCAAGAAAGCACCGCCGCCACCTCCGCAACCCAGCCCCACCTGCACCGCCGTTCAGCCGCCACGAATCTGCCCAGGAAAACCAGAAAATCGCGGCAGATTTTCTCCGATTTTCAAATCCCTCAAACTCCCTCATCCGGCCACCAAATCGGACAAATGAGGTATGGTTTTTCAACTGATTTTCATGCTCTAGCTGATGGTTGGGTAGGATTGGAGAGATTTTGAGGGTTGACAGGTTAAAATTCGAGTTTAGTTTCTGCCGATTTTGCGTCGCCAATTTCAGTCACTTCCGGTCATTTTTGGCCATAGTCCAAGAACAAAAGTGGTTCCAAATAGGGTGTATTACTTAGGATAGGAGTTTGGGCCGGCGGTTTAGAGATTTTCCGGCCGTCGGAATTTACTATTCACACCCACGCGCGGCCGCCGCATGGGCGGCGCGTGGGCCAGGTAGCAAGGACCACTCTTGGTCTCAGAACAATCCTCGTGTCCTCACGAGCGCGTAGGAATTCGCGGATCTCAATTCTGATAACGTTTGAACCCGAACGGATCTCGCATAGTGTGCGTTTTCGGGTTCAATACGTTCGGGCCGTTGCATCTTAGTCAAACTGGAGTATGTTGATCTAGGTAATTTTAGGATCGTGTAGGATTCGACGGATCATCAAACTGGAGTACGGGAAATCATTTGTCCATGCGATCGTGCGATCGTGAGCAATCCAACCGTCCAAAATCGAGACCATATTTTCAGGACATGTGTCCTAGGCAGATTGGAACCTCTAGGAATTATCAGATTAGAATTCTGAGGTCGTGGACCCCAAGGGATTCCGAGTTGACTTTTAGGGACTTTATCGCTTTTGAGTCCCTAGGTACTTCTAAAGCGTGTCCACTGAGTGGAAAAGCTAATGTGGGCATAGGAATGACTTTTAAAGTGATGCACGCACTTTTTGGAGCCGGGGGTCAGGGTTTTTAATTTAATATTATTTTCCTGAGCAGAGTTATTAATAAAGATTGTGTTGGTTATTCAGGCACCCGGGCACCAGGTGACCGCAGGAGGGACCTTCAAAAGGGTCCAGTTAGCTCAGAGTATCTGTGAGTGGACTTTTTGTTTTATAAATGATTTTATGCAATTTATTCTTATTATTTGATCTTGAATAAGTTATTCATTGATCATAGTGTTAACAGCTTAATTTATCGCTTTTTATATGTTTTAATTATTATATGCTTTTAAGCAAGTCAATTTATATGCTGCCGAGTGGGATATCCTTAAGGGATATAGGAAAAAGGGAAAATCTAATTAAATAACAGATTAAATGGCAGCAGAGTTCTTAAATAAATAAGAATTCATTTTATTTCTTTTTAGCTTTTCTAAAATATTATTTTCTTAGAAACCACCATAGGTACCCAAGATTAATAAAGGTTGCCTTCGGATTTAAATGGTTGCCTTCGGTTATAACGATGTCGACGGACATCCGGTGGCCTTCGGTTAGGTCAGCATGCTTGACACTGCCCCATGAGTTACGGGGATGCCCGAACCGTGAGGTGCGAGAATTGCGGATCAGGTTGACCTAGTGTCCCCTGAATCCTGCGAGATTGTGGTTTGGGTTGACCTTGCGTCACCGAGGCCTGCGAGAATGTGTCACTCTGGTGGCACAAGAAGGGAATTGATGGATTATAAAGGAATTGACGGATTTCTAAATGGGTACACCTAGGTGGTAGATTATAGTTGATTTTCAATGCTTTTAAGATTTCATGTTTGATAAGTATTTGAATGATTCTATAGATATAAATATGAATGCATTGATTTCAGTATGAATATAGATAAAAGAAATGTTTTAGTTTTATAACTATTTTTACAGAGGGGTTAGTATGTTCGTAGTTTATTTTCTACAGCTTTGTTTTTGGTCCACTCACCTTTTTCAATGTTTTACGCCCCAGGCAGTAGTTGTGTGTCAGTGCGCCACCACCGGGGCTGAGTCCAGCTTCCGCCGCACCTCTTGACGATGTAGGGTCTTGTTTAATTATTTTCTTCTTGTAACCTTCTGTATAGAGCTCTGATATTGCCCTAGTATATTTGTTTTACTGTTGGAATGTAAATATTTTGCATGCTGGCAGTTGGTGTGTATTTTGGTTGCTTGTGAAAGGTGTAACCTTGGGTTGGATCTAATTACAAGGGAGACTCTGCCGAATTTTCGGCAGAAGTCAAACCCCATTATGAGTTGAAATTTTGACTAGAAGGGCAATAAGGTCAATTGTGTCTGGCACTCGCAGGTGTCGGGCACGTACAGGGTTCGGCTCGGATTCCAAAGTGGAATTTGGGTCGGGTCGTGTCATTACAAGTTAATTTTCGAAGTTAGGTTTCAGCCGGTTTTCAGTTGGAATTTCCGGCCACTTTTTGGCCATTGCCCAAGAACAAAAGTGACTCCAAATTAGGGCTATTACCTAGGATAGGAGTTTGTAGCCAAGATTCTAAGTTTTTCCGGTCACGGAACAGGAACAAGCCACCATGCGCTGCCGGCGCGTGGGCAGTCCGGCATATGCCACATTTTATCCTAGAATGATCCTTACGTTGTCACGAGCGCGTAGGAGTTTACGGATCTCAATTTGGATATCGTATGGACCTCGAACAAATTTTACCTAATCTGTGATTTTCGGATTTGATGTGTTTGGACCGTTAGATCAAATCCAATTTCACGTATGTTGTTCCTGGTATTCCTAGGATCGCATAGGAATTCACGGATAGTGAATCAGAGCCCCGGATGTTCCGATTCAATGATTTAAAGTTTATGTTTTACGTTAACCGTTCGATCGTGAGTTTTGACCGTATGGTTGACCGAGCGTCTTCGAGACTTTTCCAGCGTGTGAAACTTGTTGTGTAGATTCAGCTGCACCAAAATGGATTCAGCTGCATCCTCAACTTGTGATACTCGCAAGTGCACGAGCCGTTCGGTAGTATAGCATATGTAAGTGCGAGGTCGATTCCACAGGGATTGGTGATTGAATGATCTAATTCATTTTTCCTACACAAAACATAAATGAAAAAAAAAAAGATCATCTGCATGTGGCACAGAGGTCCGATAAGGCTGCAGGTAGAGGAGTCCCACAATTTAACGGTGCTCCATGCGATCTCGGCTACCAATTTAGGCATGCGATTACTGGCGAGGACACGGGAGTGTGCCTCGCTGAGCGAGGAAGTAGCTTCCTTGAAGGCTATGGTGGCGGACTCCAGAAGCGGCTCTCCTGTGCCAATCAGCATGTGGAAGCATTGCAGAAAAAGAATGAGGACCACGTAGAGTTGCTGCAGATTCTACAAGTGCGAGAAAATAGAGGCATGCCATGAAGATGAAGATGAAGATGAAGATGATGTTGTTTTTGTTTTTTTTTTTTTTTTTGTTTTTTTTTTTTTTTAACTTTTTGTTGTTGTTTGTAATGCAGCCTTTGAAGTGAAATAAAAATGTGTTTTTAACACTTAGAAATAAACTAACTAACCACACCACGTAAATAAATACATAAACTAACTTAACAAAACAAAATAAAACAAAAACGAAACAAAAACAAAGACTATACAGAAAAGAAAACAAAGAAAATAAAATATATATAATAAAAAAAAACTTGATTTAAAAACACACGAATATACAAGCAACTCACGGATGACCAGTTAAGGGCCTCAGAAAACACAGCCAGGGGATCCGGGAAGGTTGGAGGGGTCACAATGGTCCCGCTTAAAACCCAAACTTCTTAGACACCGAAGGTGTCGCCTAAAGAACTCCTAGACACTGTATTGACGGAAGTGCTTCCTGGAGTTACCATAAGTCAGCTTATATGAAAAATCTTTTTGAATTTTTGAATTTTGGATTTTTAGTTTTTAAGATAAGAAAAAAAATAAGATAAAATGAGACAACAAACCATAAATGAAAATGAACTAAGTACTCTAAAAAAACTCAAACAAATGACATAAATTGTTGTACTAAAAGAAACAAACCAAGAAATAAACAGAATTTAAAGAAGAGAAATGATTGAAATGCTCCCCCTTGAAGCGATTAGGTCGAGTATGGATGCATTTGGAGGTCGCGACTTCTCCCACTGCTCCACACTTCCCATTCTTATGATTGAGGTTGCCATCTCTCTCCATTTTTATTAAGCTGTCATAAATTGCTAAAACAAACACACAAACTTGAAATGGAATTAAAAGGGTTAGGCAATAAAAGGAAAATCAACACACATCCAATTTCATGCTTCAAAGCAACAAGCAACAAAGTAAATTAAACTAGTTTATGAAGTTCGTTCTTTCTCAAATATGATTATCCATATGGTGTGTGGTTTTAATCAAGTATTCAGAAAAAGCATTTAGCTATGGTGTTTAGTCTAAACACAAATTCTGAACCCATTAAGAACAAGAAGAACAATAAAGAACCAAGTAGAATTTAACATGGTGTTTGTCTTCAATATCTACCCATTCATTCACTAATCAGTCCAAGAGTCATATGGTGTTTATGTAAACTTGAACAAAATATTTAATTAAGACCAAGTGAATGAAACCAGAAACTAGCAATAATCAACATGCTACTTGAACCTTTTTTTTTTGTGTTGTGTAAGCTGGGACTCAAACCCAGTTCTCTTGCTTGTCAGGCAATTGTCCTTGTCAGTTGGACTACAAACACAACTTGTCAATTAACGTCATTAACTTTAAAACATGAAACTGTCTAGTTATATACAAAAAATAAAATTAATAAAAAGTAGGAAAACCAAATAGAATCAAACAATATTACCGATCCCGGCAACGGCGCCAAAACTTGTTGTGTAGATTCAGCTGCACCAAAATGGATTCAGCTGCATCCTCAACTTGTGATACTCGCAAGTGCACGAGCTGTTCAATAGTATAGCATATGTAAGTGCGAGGTCGATTCCACTGGGATTGGTGATTGAATGATCTAATTCAGTTTTCCTACACAAAACATAAATGAAAACAAAAGAAGGAAAAAAGCTTTTGTACAACACTTGAGAACATGGAGACTTTTGGAAGAGAGGAGAGATATGTTTGAGAAATGGGGAATTTGGAAGAGAAAGGAAGGTGTTTGGGGAGCTTGAGGATGTTTGGGAAAGGAAAGTGTTTGGGAAGCTTGAGGATTTTGGAAGAGAATATGTTTGAGAGCATGGGAAATTTGGAAGAGAAAGGAAAGTGTTTGGGAAGCTTGAGGATTTTGGAAGAACATGTGTTTGAGAACATGGGAAATGTTTTAGAGCATGGAGAACTTTGAAAGATAATAGAGAAGTGTTTGGACAATTTAGAAGAAGAGAAAAGAAAAATGCTTGAGATTTATAGTACTAGGATCTTATTACAACAATTGAGAACTACAAAAGGGAAACTAAGAGAATTTGAGGGAGAGAAGGGAAGGGAGCTCTAGAGAAATGTTTGAGAGCTCCCCCCTTGGGGTGTGATTACAAGCTTAGAGAACTTCCCTATTTATAGGCTTAGGGGAAATGAAAATCTGAATATACAATTGAATTCACTAACCACACTAACTTCACCTAACACACAACACTTAATTCACCAACCTAACCTAACACACAATTGCATTTGAAAACAATTCCTCTTGTCTTTAGGCTTAGTGTTGCATCATCCACTTCAACATCTTTCAATTCATTTGGTTGCTGCAAAATTCCACTCAATTATAGGAATTGAATATGCTTCACCTAACTTCCCCACAATCAATAACACCTCATGCATATGTCATGCATGACAATGCATTGCAGTCTTCTTTTGGGCTCGTTTTGGGCTTGTTTCTCCATCCATAAAATTCTGGAAAAATATGGATCTTGAAGCTCTTTGTCTTATCTTTCCAAGCATATGCAGCCCAACTCAAGGAAAAATCCGGAAGGCCTTCAAATGTGATTTTTGGCCCAGTAACGCAGATGCTGCCGAATTTGACCTTAAGTTGCCAAAACATGTATAACTTTCTCTAGAAGATTCGGAATCATGAACCGTAAAATTATACAGAAAATAGACTTCCGTAGCTTTCCAATGATGTATGGCTCATTATCTGGTTCTTCTTGAACAAGTACAGTCCAATCCGTGAAGTTGGTTGATCTGCAGACACCATTTTGAGCTAACTTGTCTCCAAAATGCAATTAGTGAGTCTCAAGCTTATTACACTGAAACAAACACAAAACTTATTAAAAACACAAGTTTAACTCAAAAACATAACTAAATCATAAGTTAGAAGGGTACAAAATGATATGTAAATATGCACTGATCAAAACTCTTAGGTGGATCCTAGGAGTGTCTCGTTCCTCGTGCGTACTAGAAACCCGGGAAAATTAGGATTTTATTTTAAAGTCTTATTTTGAAGAGTTGGATTTTAATATCGTATTCATATTCTGAGATAGGCAATCCGACTCCGCCTTCAGAGCGGGCAGGACCCTCTCGAGGTCACGCATGTAACATCCCGACCCAAAAATTAAGACTATTCACCAATTAGTTAAATTGAAAATGGAAATTCAAATTTTGCCCTTGAAGTGGGGGGCAAAAATGTCAATTTTTATCCGGAGAGAGTTTGGGGCAGCAAGTGGTATTTTTAGGAAGGTTATTCTAAGCCGAGTCCGTAGACACGGAGTAGGCCCGATTCGGACTTGAAACGAAGAAGTTACGATCGAAAAATCGTTGAGGATTTAATTGATAATTTTCAGAAATTATTTGGATAAAATCAGATTTTTTTTTTTTTTCAGAAAACCTCATTTCTCTCTCCTCCTCTCTCTCTCGCGCGACTCCTCCTTCCCCTTCGACAAAAACCTCCAGCCACCACTTCACTGAGCCACCGGCGCCGCCACGCTGCACCACCGACCACAAGAACGGACCCATTAGAACCGCCGTCGTCTCCTCTCTCTTCCCGGCCAGCGCTGCACCTCGAGCCGCCGGAACTCGCCGGAAAATGCAGAAACTCGTCGGAAATTTTCAGAAACTTTGAGGTCTTCGTTCTCCTTCAATTCTCAACCAAATTCGACGAGTAAGGTATGGTTTTTGGACTACTTTTCGTGCTCTAGCTGCCTATGGGATAGGATTCCAGAAATTTTGAGAGTTTACAAGTTAAATTTCGAAGTTTAGCTACAGCCGGTTTTCAGTTGAAGTTTCGGGCCACTTCCGGCCATTTTTTTGGCCTTCACCCAAGAAGAAAAGTGGTTCCAAATTAGGGGTATTACCTAGGATAGGAGTTTGGAGCCAAAATACTATGTTTTTCCGGCCGCCGGAATATTGATCAAGCCACCCACGTGCGGCGGCGCGTGGGGCGGGCGCGTAGGCAGTCGGCAGAGGCCACATTATATCCTAGAATGATCCTTACGTTGTCACGAGCGCGTAGGAGTTTACGGATCTCAATTTGGATATCGTTTGGCCTCGAACGAATTTTACATAATCCGTGATTTTCGGGTTTGATGTGTTTGGACCGTTAGATCAAACCCAAATTCACGTGTGTTGTTCCTGGTATTTCTAGGATCGCATAGGAATTCGCGGATTGTGAATCGGAGCCCCGGATGTTCCGATTCAATTATTTAAAGTTTATGTTTTACGATAACCGTTCGATCGTGAGTTTTGACCGTCCGAATTGACCGAGTGTCTTCCAAGACTTTTCCAGCGTTTGAAACTCTTAGGTGGACCCTAGGAGTGTCTCATTCCTCGTGCGTACTAGAAACCCGGGAAAAATTAGGATTTTATTTTTAAAGTCTTATTTTGAGGAGTTGGATTTTAATATCGTATTCCTATTTTGAAATAGGTAATCCAACTCCGCCTTCAAGCGGCAGGACCCTCTCGGGGTCACGCAGCTTGGGACTACTTGTGAGTGGACTTTGTTTTCAAATAATAGCATGGTTTTATAATGAAATTTATATGCATGGAGATTTAAATGATTTTATGCAAACCCATCCTTTTGTATTCAATTATTCATATGTTGGAGATGTTGTGTTATAAAGTTATTTGCAATTTATATGGGTTTTGACATATAAGTATCTTGAAGTATATAAGTATATTATTGGGAAAGTGTTGGCTTGTTGAGATTGTGTGAGGTACTTTGGGGTGTTGTGAGATGAAGAAAAGTATGAGTTTAGAATGTCAGTATGGAGTGCTATAAGCACTACCCTGTGTACCTCCCCTGAAATTGGATTGTGATTATGGAAATTGGGATACTTGGAAATGTGGAACCCGGGGCATACCTTAACGGGGTGTCGCTAGACCCTTAATTGGGTAGTCTGCGCGTAGGACAGTTCCAGGCGTACGGGTCTTGATTCTTCGTCCGTACGTGCTGGGTAGAGTATCAGCCCCCATTGGACGACTCATCCCTAGCCACATGGACGTTTGAGGGCCGGATAAGTGTGAGCTAGTCAAACAATCCCCAGTTGGATTGTTTCCCGGTACAATTAGGTGTGTCGTATACCAATACTATATCTCTATTATATACTTATATATTTATATACAGCTATACATTTATTCTTGTTTTTGAGCGAGGATACTTCCCCGCTTGTCGTGCCAGCAGGCACGTGTTTCGAGAGTTTATTTTGAGATTTATATGGAAAGATTTGGATGGGTTGATTTGCAAGTTTCACTGAATTTCGGATTTTGCTCGGGTTTGAGCAAACTGTATATGTATGAATATGATGGTTTTTAATGTATTGATTTCATGCATGGTTTTCCAACGGTGGGGTTATATTACTTTGGTTTACATTGAACTAACTTTGTTTTGTCCACTCACAATTTTCTGTTTTGCGCCCCACGCCAGTAGTTGATTGGAACAAGCCGCAGGACCGTGTTTTGTGCTCCTGTTTTCACGAGCTTCAGCACTTGAGCCTTCTCAGGGCCTCTGTGCTATGTAAAATCGTTAAACTTCCTTCCCACTTGTATTTTCTTTGAATTCTGTTAGATGCTCTGTTATTGCCCAGTTAGAAATTGGTATTTTGAGGCCGGAGGCCATGGTTTGTAAACACTTTACTTTGTGTGATGCATGCTGGCTGTTGGGATGTAAAATAACTGTGTTTTAACAGGTTGAAATTTTTGGGATATGTCCTGTTTCCAGGGGAGACTCTGCCAAAATTTTGGTAGAAAGTCTCGGTTTTTAGTAAGTGGGCCCGACATCTGCGGGGTGCCGGATATTCAGACGGTCCGGCCCGATTTCCGAGGAAATCTGGGGCGGGTCCTGCTGCAACGCAGCTTGGGACTACTTGTCAGTGGACTTTGTTTTCAAATAATAGCATGGTTTTATAATGAAATTTATATGCATGGAGATTTAAATGATTTTATGCAAACCCATCCTTTCGTATCTAATTATTCATATGTTGAATATGTTGTGTTATAAAGTTATTTGCAATTTATATGGGTTTTGACATATAAAGTATCTTGAAGTATATAAGTATATTAATGGGAAAGTGTTGGCTTGTTAAGATTGTGTGAGGTACTTTGGGGTGTTGTGAGATGAAGAAAAATACGAGTTTAGAATGTCAGTATGGAGTGCTATAAGCACTACCCTGTGTACCTCCCCTGGAATTGGAATGTGATTATGGAAATATGAGATACTTGGAAATGTCGGAACCCAGGGCATACCTTAACGGGGTGTCGCTGTAGACCCTTAATTGGGTAGTCTGCGTGCATAGGACTTTTCCAGGCGTACGGGTCTTGATTCTTCGTCCGTACGTGCTGGTTGAGAGTTAGTTCCCCAGTTGGACGGCTCGTCCCTAGCCACATAGTCCGTTTGAGGGCTGATAATTGTGAGCTAGTCAACAATCCCATGTTGGATTGTTTCCCCGGTACAATTAGGTGTGTCATTTATATATATATATAATATCTCTTATATTATATAGCTATTCCCCTGTTCTTGTTTCTGAGTGAGGATACTTCCCGCTCGTCGTGCCAAGTGGGCACGTGTTTTGAGAGTTTGATTTGAGATTTGTTATGGAAGGTATGGATGGGTTGATTTGCAAGTTTCACTGAATTTCGGATTTAGCTCGGGTTTGAGCAAACTATATATATATGATTATGATGATTTTTAATGTATTGATTTCATGCATGGTTTTCTAATAGTGGGGTTATATTACTTTGGGTTAAATGAAACTCAATTTTCTGTTTTGCGCCCACAGCCCAGGAGTTGACTGAAACGAGCGCTGAGCTGTGTCGTGTGCTCCCGAATCGCGAGTTTTCAGTACACCGAGCCTTCGTAGAGTTCTATACTCTGTAAATCCTTAAAACTTCATTTTTGTTAGTTTGTTGAATTCTGTAGACTTGCTCTGTTATCGCCCAGTTAGGATGTGATTTTTGAAGCCGGAGGCCATGGTTTGTAACACTATACTCTGTGTAATGCATGCTGGCTGTTAGGTTGTAATTATTTGTGTTTTTGATAGGTTTGAAATTTGGGTTATGTTCTGTTTCCAGGGGAGACTCTGCCAAAATTTTGATAGAAAGTCTCGGTTCTTAGTAAGTGGGCCTGGCATCTGTAGGATGCCGGATATTTTAGACGGGATCCGTCCCTTCCGAGGAGATTCGGGGGCGGGTCGCGTCAGTCACATACAACATAGGTATATCCTTTCGGACTTGGCAGTTCTCTTTTGTTTTAAAATATGTAATAGATAGTTCTCTTTGAACTAGTTTGATTTATTTTCAACATTCATTTTTTGTTAGACTTACCGGTTTTACTGTTGGAAATAATAAAGTCCTCACCCTTCTTAGGCAAGAAAAGAATTTACTTGGGAGATATTCCTCACCCAAATTCACAATCACTTGATCAAAGTCAATAACTTGGGGTGCAAGTTATTATTTTTCATAAGTCTGTTAGGGTTTTTAACCATTAATAGTGGCACACTCTCACACAAAAGAAAGTTGACTTGCTGTCCATCAATGCTTTTCGGGTCAATGGGGAACTTTACCCTACCACCACAGGAACCACATCATCACCCAAACAGCCCAAGTCTATCTCCTCTCATCCATATACTTTCCTCCTTCCACTTTGAGCCTCTCAAGTTTCTCAGCAAAAGTTGGATTTGACTTCTTCTTCACTGCAAAGATTTCTCCATTGCACTCAAAGAAATAACTACAAGCCCTCTAAAAACCATTTCCAGGAACAATGTTCCAAGTCCCCAGTTTAGCATCGAATGTGGCAACTTTTCCATATGGATCAACACAATAGAAGCATCCCTTGTTATAGATTGCTTGGATCAAACCACCAAAGAAGCTTGGATCTCACACGAAAACATGACGGGTCCAAGTTTCTTGTCCCACAAGCAAAGTCTCAATACAAACGCCAAAGACGCTGGACATTCTATAGGTGAAAATAGTGCAATCAGGGGAGGTAGGGGGAGGCTGAAAACCCCGCAGCAGTGATAACGCTGTCGTGGTATGGGAGGTTGATTCTTTGAAGCGTAAAGGGGTTGAAGAAGAAGAGGGAGGAGGTGTTGTGAGATTGTATGAGCAACCAACCAAACCCGGATGTGAGACACTTCGTTTGGTCCTCAAGTTGCCGAAATTTGACGAGCTTGGAGTTGGAGGTATGGTTTTTAGGGTTTAACCAGGCATGATTTGATTCCCAGAGAATTCTCCAAGCAAGAACAACATGGGAATATTTTTGTTTGTTTCCTCTTCGTGATGAGATTTATAGGGACAACCCATTATCGACACAGAAAAAATTGTAAACGGCAAACAAAGAGAAAGGAAAATCTTCGAGGACTGATGAGTCTAGCAGAAAGTGATACATACAATTCTACAACTTGTTAAGAATTGAGAGTAAAATGGACAAATATATAGAGGCTTAATCCTTTCCCAACTCCGAAAGGAAAATATAAAGTTAGTCGGATTTCTTATTAGGTGAGTAAAGTTTTGCCGAGGATAATTGTTGTGAATTGGTTCATCCGTAGTTTCTAAATTCTAAAAGGTTTTGCCCTTCCAAATTCTGTCCATATGAAATGAGGAGTGAGGCAAAACCCGGGATCCTTCTAATTTCTTTTCTTTTATACAAGCAACAGTAGGGATCTATCTGATTCGACATGTCAATAATATTAACCTCGAATTGTAATTTTACATTGAAAACTCAATATTTATATATAAAAGTTAGGGAAGAATGTCTTAGAGTTGATCTCTCAAATAGTCTCCTCACTTTAAACTTCTCATTGTAGTCTCTTCCTCGCAAGAATTGTCCAAATAAGAGACTTTCATATCAAAGCGAGGTCCAAGCACTATGCCAAATTTCACTTTCAGTAACACTACATAGGCATCGGTAAAACGGAAATCGATGCTATTAGGACATCAGGTATCGATTTTATAAATAACGATACTAAACAGGTACAAAGACATTAGCACGAAGTTTTGGTTTTTTATGGCGATGCCTTTGATTCCCTTTAGCATCATCTCTCATAATCATAGATGCCTAAAGTGATTTGCCCCTCTCTTTTTTTTAAGTGGTACATTTTTTTTTAAAAAGCCACCGTTGCCTAAAGGGTAGTCAACGCTAGTCCAAAAATTTTCACTCTCTCCCTCTCAAACTCTCGCCCTAACTTCCATCTCCCTCTCAATTTTTCCAATCCTCCCTCGCCCTAACTTCCATCTCCCTCTCAAACTCTCTATTTCTTCTCTCTCCTCCATCACTGCTTCTTTCTCTCTCAGAGTTCAAATCGTGCTCTGCGTGTTGCTCTCTCTCTCTCCCTCAATCTCTCTCTTTAATCTGGAAACTTCTTAGCTGGTGCACTCTTTGAACTTGATTTTGATTTTGATTTTGAGTTCAACTTTGATGCTGATTTAGGGTTCGAATGTGTTTTTGACTTTGATTCATCTCAAGACCTCTAAGGTATTTTCTTTTTGTTCTCTCACTTGATGACTCTGGATTTGGGGTTTCAAAAGCTAAGCAATGGAAGGGCGGATTAGGGTTTCCAAAATTGAGAGAATGATGGCAATGGATTTTGATTGGTTTCACCCACTACTCCGGCGTCGACTTTTTGGTTGATCGAATGCATCTTCGATGCTTTTTCTTACTCGCTCTCACGACTTCTTAGGCTTTCCTATTGTGTGTATTTAACTGGTTCATATGATGCTGTTTCTTCAGGCCTTCATTCAGAACTTGGCATTGTTTCTCACTTCATTTTACAAGGCAGGTTTTTTCTTTTCCAGATGAATATGTTGATATATTGCCTTGCCTTCACCAGCCGTATTTGGATATGATAGTTCTGCTGTTTGGTTTATGTTGTGTCAGGATCTTTAAGCTTTATCTATTGTGTTGTCTATAATTATTGTTTACCCATCCATAAAAGAGTTTGCGATTATGATTAATCTTTAAGCCTCCAATGAGGATGTTATTAATTGTCTCCTTTTCTTTTTGCAGTCACATATTCGTGTGCTTGAATTGAAACCACACAACAGAATATAGCCACATTGCTGATGGGTCTTGAATATCTAATAAACATCTAATATGTGGATGACACTGGAGTTTTTAAGGTATAATTAATTATGATGTGCTCTCTAGCACCCACCCGAAGGCCCTATTTGGCTCTTTCTCTCTCTCTTCCCATTTGAATAATGAAGTGATAATTTGACTTGGAATTCGTTGTTTGTTCAGCAGGTTTTCTTGGAATATTAGAATTCCTTGGTTTTGGAACTATTTGAGTTGCATAATAATTTGGATAATCCTGCAGCAGTTGCAAATATGATGGGGCTGCAGGTAATTTAGATACTTTTATCTTTGAAAATTTTGTTGGTTTGAGTTTTATGTTTTCTACTTTGTATGAATGCATCCTCAAATTTTACTTGAATCCCCCTGTTTTTTCTTTAGTCTATATTGACCGTAACTTATCTTTTAATCTCTTTGTAGTTGAATAAAGCTGTATGGTTTGAAATTGGTAGTAGATAGGTAAGTCTTTTCTAGGTTTCCATCAACGAGAAGGTTTTGTCTAGGAAAACACCAATTTATCATCTCACCACTTGCAAACCTTCCATATTGAAAGAGACTGACTGCTTTTTACCTTTGTGATGATTTTGTTTAACTGTATGTTTAGCTAGAATGGCTGTGGACTATATAACTCAAAGACCCAAAGGATTCGGTTTTGTCACTTACAAGTTCAGATGTTGAGGCACAAAAAAGCTTTGAAGGCCATGAATGGCAGTGTAATTTCCTTCTTCCCTATGGTTAAAATTTTTATTTTTATTTTTATAAATGGGCAGGCCTCCTTGCTGTGATAAAGAAGGGGTCAAGCAAGGACCTTGGACTCCTAAAGAAGATATCATTTTGGTCTATTACATTCAAGAACATGGTCCTGGAAATTGGAGGGCTGTTCCTACCAATCCAGGTTTATTTTCTTTCTCTTTTGTTTCTTCTCTTGAGTAAAAATATACTTGGTTTTCACTTGATGTGCCAGTTTTGTTAGCTTCTGTATAATTTTGAGATGAAAAGGCAGGATATTTCATTTTGGCGCTGCATTTAAATTATTAAAAGTACAACCATTTTGGTATTTTGTTAGTGAAGCATTAGGGTGCGGTGATCGTACTATTTTGGCATTCAACTAACACATCTTTGTTCTGAATTTGCATATGCTATGTCTCTTTATATCTAAATGCATATCCTAATTCTTCTTATTACGTTTTTCTTCTTTTTGTTCTCACTTGATATGGTGAGGTCTGGTTGCATATGGTTCACCATTGACTCGTATCTTACTCTTAAGAGAAAATTTTGGCTTACTCTCTACTCCATCACATAATCATTTAATTCCTATTTGAAACATGAAGTGGGATCCATTTAATGACTTCTTGTTATCTAATTAGATTGGTTGACAAATTAGATTTTTCTTGTTCACCAATATGATTTGGTAAATTTGAAGTGACAACATATCTTAAGAAAATTTAGTACCTTGCACTTTTTAAGCTTATGTTCATATTTCTGTTGTTTGTGTTTACATTTTACATGCTTTTCTTTTTCTTTTTTCAGTGTAGAGCTAGATGGAAAGACAAGTACACCTAGATGGAATTGGATGAGGTGCGAGAAGAATTGGCAACTCATGTCCTATAATGGCTTTTTGATTGAACGAAACATTCCTCCTTCATTTTACATGTCTTTCTAGCTAGTATTTTGCATATATATAGACAAGTATGGATAATTTGTGGTGTGGAGCTGGAATAATTAAGTAAAGTGTGATGTGAAACAAGCAAAATACCTACCCTTTTCTTACATAAGTGATGCCCATTATTTATAACAACTTCAGTTTTCCAGAAATAATTGAAGTTGAAAGATAAAAACAACCACCAGACATCTATATCACTGATGCTTAAAACGAGAAGTATCATTAGCATTTATGTAATCACCAACACTATTGGAGGCTTTTTATTTATGCAAAATAAAAAAAGCGATGATGTGTAATATAATTCACAACACCATTATTTGTTTCTACGATGTTGTAATTGATAATAAGCATCAGCATAGTAGATGTCACTAGATGCTGTTAGATCTCTTTAGCCTCACCCCTTTTGAAACTACTGATGCTTTTTTCAGGTTTGGGTGTAGAAGTCAATCTTTTTTTGGCATTCGGAATTCATTTACGCATCGGAGTTTACCAAATATCCGATGCAGTAAGTGACAAACAGCGGACGGAGAAATCCGTTGCCTATTACATAGGCTTGAATACCACGGTATTTATGTGTAATAGGCAACGGATTTTATCCGTTGCTAAAGCCCTTTTTTGGCATAATGAAGGCTTATGCCTTGCCTTTGGCCCGGCCCAATATTTTTCCACTAGACTAGGCAGACTAAGCTTTATTGATCTAAGGCAAGAGTACAAGGCAAAATCCACAGGCAAGAAGCCTAACTAACTACTAAAAATCATATTAGGCTAATTAGCCATAATTGTTGCCTAAAACGCCAAATGAGCGCCATCAGATGGTGGTTGGCTATCTACTCGATATTTCAAGTCATTTAAACGTAAGAAAGGAGTAAGGTCTTAAATATCGGAGGTATCGGAAATATCGGAAGTCAAAAAACACGGAAATATCGCAGAAAATATCGGGATATTATCGGTATGGAAAAAATTGAATAAAAACCACCGAAATTGTAAGAAAAACTTGGAAATTTTTATTGAAACTTTGCAGGATGTTTATTTAGTCAATTATCTATTAGTTTATCACAAAAAATTGGAAGGAAATGCATTGCATGATGGATTTAACTGATTTAAGTTGATTATATAGCGAGCTGGGAAAACACCGTAAGTGTAGAAAATATTTAGTAATTAATGAAAGAAGATTAAACACACCATAATCATTTATATATAATGAATTACTACAATATTTTACACTTTATACATTGCATGGTAAGATACATGAGTGACTTAGTACCACATAGAGTTCCTATATGAGGTTCAAAATTTTCACTATATTCATCATCTCTTTGTGTAGAGTAAGTATATTTTGAAGAGTAGTCATCAAATGATAAATCCCCAAAATAGTTTTGCATGTAATTGTTAACATGTCACCCATATGGATCCGAGATTGGTTGACGTTGTTCATAAGCAAAATCATTTGAAGATTGAGTCTCGGATTCTTTCCATGAGTCGCTTGATTCAATCCCAACAGGAATAAGATATGAAGGGTAGGGAAATGGTTGGTTATGAGTATAACCATAGTTACTACTCATCTCATGTGAAAATTTGTTTCTTGCAAAAAGAATTCAAAACAAAACCATGTATATATATAAATATTTTAGTATTTCACAAAAACATAAGTGATATGGTGGTTAAGGTGTTGAAGGAGTAAAATGGTTTTCACAAATACCATGTATATAAATATTTTTGGGTTTCATATCGGGATATTATCAATAATATCTCGATATATTGCCCAAATCATTCATAAAAATGTTGAAAATATTTTCCCGATATTATCGGGATAATATCGGGATAATATCGATATAATGACGATAACACTATGGTTAGTTGTTAAAATATCGGACCCCTAAAAATCAGATATTATCGGGATAATATCGGGGATATTATCGATATTTAATACCTTGGAAAGGAGCAACATATATACTCCTGGACCATTAAGTCAAGTCTATGAAGTCAGTCAATGCAACATAGTGCTTAGAGTTTTTCTTTCTTATTTGTATTACTAATAATCATGGCTTGCTTGACTATTAGATCTATTTCAGAAATTTTTGTTTTCAGTTTTGGTCCACAATTAATGCATCCTCACCCAACAAATAACACTCTACAGCTATATACATAAAACACATAAACACTAAGTATGAACACGTAAAACCCTACGGCCATGTTTGGTGCTTATAATTGGATTGAAATTGATAACTCACAAGATTCAAGCTATGTTGAAGTTAGAAATGAAGGTAGAATTGAAGGACTTTTCTTTATGTGGGCATTAAAAGAGATTAGTTACAAGGTGTATATGTGGGGATTATCAATGGCCCAATACCTTTTTTTTTTTTGGTAATACCAAGTGAGCAACCACTTCGAGTCGTAGACCTGAACGGATTTGACTCTCCCCAAAGGGTGTTTTTCACAAGGTGGGATTCGAACGCTGGACCTCACTGAGGCCAGCTAACATTCGCCCACTTGCAGGCCTAGCCAGGATATCCACTAGACCAAACCCCTTGGGTGGCCCAATACCTTCAATTTGTACAAGATTTGAAAGTTTGCCTCAATACTATATGGTGTTCTATGAAATAGTTTTCACATATAGAAACGTTTGTCTAAATTAAAAGCTTCAATTTTGCATAATCTACACGCACATTAGTGATGGAGAGTGGAGCCTACAAATTGAGAAGTGGTTAGAAGGCTACAGATATCATGAACACAAATACAGTTGAGTCTCCACCACTCACATGTCTTTGTGGAAGAAAAGTCTAATAGGGTGTGTTTCGAGCAGTACCGTGCTAATTAATGCAACGTTTTCTGCAAGCTGTACCAAAATTCTGTAATTTCTTGTTGGAGTTTTTTAATTTCCGGTCCATTGAGTGCATCTTTGAGTCTGTGGCTCCATCTATAAAGAGGGAACCTCAGAACTTGGAGAAGCAGTGCCTCTTTCCTTCTCAGCTCACTTCAACTTTCGACCTGCAAAAATTTGCACAATGGCCAAGTCAAATGTAGTTGGCAAAAGCCCTTCCATGGTTTCCATAATGCTGCTTTGTGGTCTGCTAATGGCTACCCTTGCCACAACAGGTTGTCTACTTTCTTACATAGACAAGAAATAGGAAGATAGAAAAACATGGGAATATATTATTTTGTGCTTTTTCTTATTTTTTAAATTATTGTTGATTGTTTCTTTAATTCTATTATTATTATTTTTACTTGATATAAATGTAAAACATGCACATCACCGGAACTTTGTCAAAAATTTCTCTTAGATTGTAGTATATATACACGTTTACCTTGTATATACATGAGACTTCCAAGTTTGTAGTGCCTTAGCATACATTTGTTTTGTTCTGATACAAGCGATATATAGTCTAATTAAAGGCTTTCGCTTGTCTCCTCTATGTATATATGTACTTAATTTTTTCAGCATATATGGATGCTATAAAATTTCTATTCATAAAGCGAAAATAAGAAAAACTGACATATATATGAATCCGATCATGCAGAAGCAAGGATTGGTGTTTGTTATGGAACACTTGGAGACAACTTACCTCCACCAAGAGAAGTAATAGCTCTCTACCAGCAATACAACATCCAAAGAATGAGGCTCTATGCTCCTAACTTTGACGCACTCCAAGCCCTCCAGGGCTCCCCAATTGAGCTCATTCTAGGTGTAGAAAATGAGCGCCTTAAAGACATTTCTTCTAGCCAAGGCACTGCAGATGATTGGGTCCAAAAGAATGTCCAAAGCTATAGCAATGTCAATTTCAAATACATTGCCGTTGGAAATGAAGTAAAAGCCTCAGATGCACCCTTTGTTGGCCCAGCAATGGACAAAATTCAAAATGCAATTTCTAAGGCTGGTCTTGCAAATAAAATCAAAGTCTCCACTGCGGTTCACCCTGTAATTCTTGGAAAATCCTTCCCTCCATCAGAAGGCTCATTCGGGCAAGACTATCGTCCATTTCTGGATCCGATCATCAGCATCTTAGTGCGAAACAAATCTCCGTTACTCTTTAACATGTACCCGTATTTCAGTTACATTGGCAATCGCAACGATATTAAACTTGAGTATGCTCTTTTTACATCTCCCTCAGTTGTAGTGAATGATGGGCAGCTAGGGTATCAAAACCTGTTTGATGCACTCTTGGATGCGACTTACTCAGCATTAGAGAAGGCTGGAGGCGGTTCTTTGGAAATCGTTGTATCAGAGACTGGTTGGCCCTCGGCTGGCGGGGATGGGACAGTGACAACGAAGGAGAATGCTGGAATTTACAACTCAAATTTGATCAAGCACGTGAAGGGAGGGACGCCAAAGAGACCTGGAGTCCCCATAGAGACTTATATATTTTCCATGTTTAATGAGAATCAGAAACTTGGAGAAGAGACTGAGAAACACTTTGGGCTGTTCTTTCCAGACAAACAGCCTGTATATCCCATTGATTTCAATTAAGGGTGGAAATTCTAGTGTTCTAAGGGTACTTGTAACCCTAAATAAAGCTAAGTGTCTTCTGATGTAGGGGCAAGTTTTTTATTTATTTATGAAATCTAAGGCAAAAGCCAAATGTCTTGTGATGTATCCAGGGGAATATATATATATATATGTCAACCACAAAAGCTCGGTAATATTGTATCACTCATCCTGTCACGACTTTCTTTGGTTGACCTGGAATCTCGGATACCAAACCAAACTGTAATGGGATGGGAAAACGTAATGAATAATGTGAATCATAGAAGAACTCAACTCACACAAAGATATGTTCAAGAAGAAAACTTATTAGTTTTATGGATAGTGATAATCATAATGATGATGAGGGTACTCTATCAGGGGATAAAGGTTCTCTCTAATCGCCTTGGCAAGGTGAGGGGAGGGCAGGCTACTGGTTAGTCTGACGACTTTTGCCCATATGTATAGAGAAATTCGCCTAATTTTCTCGGCTCGTGTCCCATTTTAGTATCAATAATAAAATATCATTTTTTATCACAGAAAAAAACAACCTAAATATACCCTTTTGTTGGCAACCTAATTACTAATAAGTGATTACAATGGTATCTTAAGTAGCCTAGCAATGAGTAGCTACATGCATTTCCTCTCCATTAGCTAGTGAAAAATTTCCAAGTTAAATATATAATTCCACAAAAACTACAAAAGATTTCGTACAACTAGCAGAAATTGTTGCAATATTAGTAATCTTCCACAAAGACAAGTGGTGGAGATTTAAAGTGTTATGGTCTTCTGATCATTCTCCTTTGTAAACTCCAGAATGAAAAATGTTGGGGGGTCCCTGTAAATTAAATGAAAAATATACTTAATTTTTATATGCGAACAATTCTATCAAAATTAATTATTTATATGAGGGGATTTTCAATTAGGATATGAGCAACGAACTCAAAATTAATTGTCAATAATAGCCAACGGATCTAGCCTAGTAAAAAAGGACCTTAACTTGTAGTGGTCTCAAATTCGAATTCCTATTACATTCTTGTAGAGTGTGTGAGAAACCTTTCTCCCTCTAATAATTTATCTTGTATTCAAAACATCATTTCAATTATTAATCCGAACCTCTTTGTACGTTTCGAGTCACTCTTTCTACCATCACTTAATACAAATGCTCACCCTTTACGTTGTAATTTCTCAGTAAATTTTTATAATATCCTATATTAGATGAACCACTATAAATCACCCCTTTTAACATTTGTTAGCCCAAAAATAATGTTTGAACTCTTTAAATTATCGGAGAATAGTCCTCTTGGGACTTTCTTGGATTTGACTGATTGATAACTTGCTTTTTGTTGGAATTTATGTGGTGTATTTTTCTTCCTCAAGGAATTTAAGGGCTCGTTTAGGAGTGTTTTTCAAAGGATTAAAATCGTTTTCTGACAACCAAAAGCGCTTCTTGTCACGACTCGACTCCCCTAGCACGATATTGTCCGCTTTGGGCCCCTCTCTCTGCCCTCACGGTTTTGTTTCTGAACCCTAAGAGCTCACGAGCAACTTCCCAGTGGGTCACCCATCCTGGGATTGCTCTGGCCCCAAACTCGCTTAACTTCGGAGTTCCTAAGACTCCAAAGCCAGTGAGCTCCCAAAAGGCCTCGTGCTAGGAGGAGAAGTGCCCACACAATTAAGCACTTCACCTTTCCCTCCCCGAGCGATGTGGGATTGCTCACCGTTCTTGTTTCCCCAAGACAAGGGTCTTGCAATCCATCCCCCTTGGGGCCCAGCGTGCCTCGCTGTCACACTTCCAGTCGGGTCCAGCTCTGATACCATTTTGTCACGACCTGACTCCCCAAGCACGATATTGTCCGCTTTGGGCCCCCCTCCGCCCTCACAGTTTTGTTTCTGGGAGCTCACGAGCAACTTCCCAGTGGGTCACCCATCCTGGGATTGCTCTGGCCCCCAACTTGCTTAATTTTGGAGTTCCTAAGACTCCGAAAAACGGTGAGCTCCCAAAAGGCCTCGTGCTAGGAGGGGAAGTGCCCACACAATTAAGCACTTCACCTTTCCCTCCCCGAGCGATGTGGGATTGCTCACCGTTCTTGTTTCCCCAAGACACGGGTCTTACACTTCTGACGGCATTTGACAAAAAAGTTTAGAAGTGTTTGTGGGCTATAGAAGCGCTTTATGGACAAGCACCTGTCATGTGCTTCTTCAAGAAGCACTTCGATTTTTTTATAAAATTTTCAACAACTTTATAATAAAAGCGCTTTTGTTAGAAGCGCTTATGAGCAGAAGTGCTTCCTAAATAAGCAGTCCCAAATGAGCCCTAAGTCTCAAATTTCCACATACCAACTGTGAAGCAGGATGAGATAGTACAATAAAACACACGACATTTATGTTGTCCTTATTTGCATCATCAAATTTTAAAGTCATGCATATGCTAAGTTTAATTTGGCAACTTGTGTAGACTAGTCCCTACAAAACTGGTTGTCTTCTACTTTGGGTGGTAGTGTGCCCCTTGGGTTGGAGGTCCATTATCCCTTCACATTTTTTATCTTTACAACATATTGTAAGGGAGAATTTCATTCAAGACACCCTAAAGTTTTCTCTTATTACAGTTAGAGCCCACATATTTGATTTATTCCACTAACACACTTTGGGCTCGTTCGGTTCACAAAATGAATTGTTTAGAAATGTGTTTCCGATGCCTATTTTCAAGGGATCGAAAGTAAATCATTCCATGTTTGCAAGTACTGGAAAATGATAACTAGGAAAGGAATTTTAATTATGTTTCCATGGTTTGTATAATAATAGGAATTAAACTTTGCTTACTTTTATGTTTATTTTAATTATGAGTTTATGAATTTATAGATGTTGTTAATGAATTCTCATTCGCTAATTGAATCTATTCTTGATGTATGTTTTTCTTTGATTGATCACCTTTGAAAACATGCTTCTTGAGGTTGTTAGGATTATATGTACCCTCATGTCTTCCTAAGAAACAAATGGATGAAGTAAGAATCTTCCATGTGAATTGGTTTATTGAATGCTTAATAATGTAAAAACACAATTCTATTAGGGTTCTTGTGATATTCATATTTGTCACGATTCGACCCCCTAGCCAAATATTGTCCGCTTTGGGCCTCCCCCATCATGGTTTTGTTCTTGGGCTCAAGCTAATGCTATCTTGCCCAAAAGGCCTCTTGCTGGGAAGAGAAGTACCCACACATATAAAACACTTCACATTTCCTTCCCCAAGCGATGTGGGATTGCTCATCGTTCTTTTTTCCCTAAAATACAGGTCTTATAATATTCTCTTTGAACTTAATGAGTTTTCCATATAATTAATTTGAAGCACACCTAGATTGATTATATGGAAAGCACGAGTATTGTAGCACTAGCCCCACACTTTACTTATTTTAGAGAGATTCAATGCGTCTTGAGCCACTAAACCTGGTCTTGATTGCAAACATCTTCATCAATATATTTAGAGTTCATAACTTGATTGTCCATGGACATGAGTTGGATTGTTTAGGGTGAATTCTGAAAACCCTAGTGTTTCTCATCATTGTAAGCCACATTTTGATATTCATTTTTTTCAATCTTGTTAGAATTAGAGTTTGGTTACAATTTGAGCATTAGAATTAGGTCACTGTGCCTTTGCTATTTGAAACACTATGTGTTTTCTCCACCGAATTTTGCTCACTTCAGTCCAACCATATAAGGAACGCAAAATTTGGATAAACGGTTGGAAAGTTATAGGTCAAAAATTGGATAGGGGTCGAAGCTGAAAACGGGGGAATTCATCTCTGCACTAAAATGGACTGGTCGACCTTCAATTTTTTTCAAAGTTAATATTTGTTTCAAAATGACTGGTCGATACTATTCACTCGACCGATCGGCTACTGTTCACTTGGTGATAAACAAGTGATATAGTAGTGATTGAATTTCCTAATTGTGTTTATTTTTGTTTTCTTGTTTTGTTTAATTTCTTCTACTTTTCTTTACTCATTCCTAGTTCTAATTTGTATCTTATCTTTGTGTTATGTTAAATAAGTGTCTTTACGTACTTAAACTAGAACTTTGTGTAGCTGACAGTTCCTTGTGGGATCGACCTCGTACTTACAAATCTATACCCCAATAGATTCATACACTTGGGGGTATTTATAATTGGATGATTAGCACATTAATTTGTGTCAATTATTAATACAACAATGGAGAAGGAGAAGAAGAAGTCAATGGAGACGGGTCTTGATGTTTGCAGGAAACCAAGGTGACCAGTCTAAAATTGGGCAGTTGGGAAGTGGGAAGGTTGAGTTTGCCTGAGTCGATGGAGAAAAGGAGAGGGTTTTTGATGAAGTTTCAAAGGGATTGTGGATGAAGGGCACAAAAGCCTTTGCATGACTCTCTCTGTCGTTTCTCTTTCTTTCCTTGGTTTTATTATTATTATTTATTTTATGTTTATAATTTTTTTTTTCTTTCTAATTTTAGTTTTTTGAATGTTTTATTTATATTTTAAGCAATTTAAGTTTAAGAAGGTGGGTCCCTCAGCAATTAACGAAGATTTTAACGTTAAGGCTAATGCCAGAATCAAATTTTAAAAAATTGAAAAGCTTAAGGTATATAATCGTTAAAACTGGGAGTGTAGGGACAAATATACCTTAAGAATAAGAGTTCAGGACATTAAATTAAAATTAACCCTATATTATATCATGTAAGTTATAAAATTCATGTCACATTCGAAAATTGATCTTTACAACTCTTGAGCAATTGTTCCTTTTTTTCCCCTTTCTATATTATTAAGGATTATTGAAGTGAAATTTTGCAGACGTACGGGATTGTCAATGGAATCCTCGATTCCTAATAAGTTCCTGTCCTTTTCTATATCAAATGAACAATAAACATTATTTGAACTCTGCAAATCGTTGACCAAAAAAAAAACACACTCTGCAAATCAATTTGATTTCATCTATAACACGGCTCTTGCCGTCTTGTTTTGATATGGGAATGCTAATAAGCCTAACAAATCCAAGAAATTTAAACTTATTATATACAAATGTTCACCATGCGTGCATTTTTTGTCAGTTTAGCATCTATCAATGTATCTTTTCCGAGTAGCATCCATTGAGCATGCATGATGCATGACTTGCACTTGTCTCCTAGTCGGCAATCAAGTCAAGCCGCCCAGGTCCAAGTCCAATTCGACAAGTAGTTATTTCATGACCACGACATTGCTCACACGTTTTGGTCATGCTTGCGGCCTTTTCTACTAAATGATTGATCAAAAGATTTACAGCTTCCTAGAAGGGGTCTTAATTATTTGTCGGAGGATGGTTTTATGACCTTTCTTTATAAATTTTGCAAGCCCCCTTCGTAATTTGAGTGGTCAAGTGTAGTTACATTTGTACTCCTGTGTTCAGATTTTCAATCTGTTAATAAGTGCAGTTATCTTCATTCTCGTGTTTAGATTCTCAATCTACTAATATTGCTTGTAAATAAAAAAAAAAATCTATACATATCCCAGATGACATTTTATTGGTCATATTGCATAAGTACAAAAGTTTTGGTACAACTTGCATAAGTATGTGACCTTCTTATTGGACTTTTCTTCCTCAAAGACAAGTGGTGCAGATTCATGTCTTTTTGGTCTTCTATCTTTGTAGGCTCCAAGACATTCAAGTAACCCTTAATAAGTCTCAAATTTCCACAGACCAACATCATGAAATTTGGAAGTCGTCGTTTTGCTAAATTAATTTGGCTGCAACTACCTTCAATTATATTGTCGATTGTCTGACCCCGGACCACAAAACTGTTGGCGAGTCCTTACTTAGTTAGGATTTTTGGTTCCTTATTATGTTAGGATTTTAGTTACTTACCTATTTGTCTAGTCCAATTATAATTAAGATTTATTTTCTATTGTAATTTAGATTTATTTCCTATTTTATTTAGGGTTGTACTTATATAAATACCTCCATATTGGAGAAGAATAATAATATGAGCGTATCTTAGCATAACTGAATATTTATCCTACTTTGTTTGACAAAACTCATTGCCTTCTACATTTGTTGAACTAATATGGTCATCTTTGTAAAGAGAAAGATGTCGGAAGCTTTGATGCTTACTTTAGCTCCATATATATTGATTTATCTATTATTACATTTTTTTTTTCCTTCTTAAATTATACTATGTAAGGATACCAATATGCTGATCTACTAGGTCTATCACTATACAAAAAGGGAAAAAGACGACCTAAAAACAACGACGACATAAATAAATACCGTCATTGTGTTTAGAAGGACAATAGTAACAAAAAACCGCCGTGGATAAGTAACTTAAACACCTAAAAATTGAGATCCGCTTGGGTATTTATAAAACACGATGTACCAAACTTAAAAAGCATCGTCTTATTAAACATGTTTTCTCAAGATGTAAACTCTTAATGATCGGTTCATAATTGTATATCATTTTGTACCCTTCTAACTTATGATTTGGTTATGTTTTGAGTAAAACTTGTGCTTTTAATTCATTTTGTGCTTATGATTCAGTTAATTGAGATTTAGGTAACAATGATGATTTTGGATAGGAAATGATGCAATCCATGCATGTTAAGGCCTGATTTGGGTGAATGGAAGAAGAGCTTAAAGACAAACTCATTTTAGCTACAACCCATTTCCAGCCCAATTTCGTAGGTCAGCTTCTTGGACTTGGATCAGTATGCTATGGGGCTTGGATGAGGTGACGATCTTCATGAAACTTGTTCCAATGGGTGTCTACTACAACATATCCAAATTTCAGCCCAATTGGACATTTGTGGAGTGCTCAGTCCGTCCAACACTCAACCTTGCTCAAGAGGATTTCCAGCAGCCAGCTTTTTGCCATGTGCCTCCTTTTAGCCATGTGCCTCTCCCTAGCTATAATTGAATTTATACTCAACATAATGAGTGAAGTGGGGAGGCATTCCAGCTATTAAAGAGTCTAAAATAGCATATTTGTGAAGACAAAAATACATCATGGCAAAGGGGACAAGGAAGAGACAAAGGTTAAAGTGCCATGGTGGAAAGGAGAGAGAGAAGAATGAGGAATGATGAGAGGCATTTTGCTTCAGCCTTTAAACATGGGAATTCAATTGGCATATCACTTTGGAGCTGGAGATCAGTTTTTGAGCTACTAAAGAGAAGCATGTGCATGCATGTGAAGCAAAAGAAAGAAATGAAATGAAATGAAGTCAATTCCAGTCCCTGTTTCCGCAGCCAACTTGCAGTGGCCAAAACGTACACTTCTACTGCTCCGATGCGAATACTTTCTTCATATAGGTTGTTCCAATGGGTGTCTAGTATAACATATCCAAATTTCAGCCCCATTGGATACGTTTTGAAACCTCAAGCCTTCCTACACCAAGTCTGGTTCAGAAGAATCGTTTTTTCAGCAAGCAAAAGGCAAACCACATGGGTTGACAGCAAAAGGCAGCCACAAATTGAACACATTTGATAACCCATGTGAAGAAAGCTGGAGGTGCAGCAAATGAAGTATGGGATGGAGTTGATTCCAACCACACTAACATGGACAAGATGAAGTGGGAATTATGGGTTGTATTAAAGGAGGAATGGTGGTGTTGCATTTCATCATGATGTTCCTCCCTCTTAGCCCTATAAATAGAGAAGCCTTCAAGCTTCAAAATACACCCCAAGGGGGGGAGCTCTCAACACTTCTCTAGAGCTCCCTTCCCTTCTCTCCCTCAAATTCTCTTAGTTTCCTTTCAAGTTGTCAATTGTTGTAACAAAATGAGTTTACTAAATTTTCCTTCAAGTTTTCTTAGTTCCACTTTACTTTCATTTGTAATGTACATTCTTTCTTAAGTATTCAAGTTTAATTAGTTTCCAAGTTTCGATTATGGTTTTTGTTCTTATTCATTATGCTTATAAGTTAATATGCTAGTTTGAATGATTGATCACCATTTAGGTTTGCATGTTAGCTATCTTGGTTTGAATTAAGAGTATACATCATGCTTTAATTCGAATTGAACTATGAATAGGAAGAGTATGTATGGACATTCGACAACAGGGATTAGATACATGCTTGGTTGTTTAAATTGTTCTTCTATGCTTAATGGGTTCCTAATGCTTAGTTTTAGGTTAGACAACAAATGATCAAATTAGGGAATTAGGAACACAAGGTTTTGACCAAACACCATGGCTTAATCATACTTTAGCTAGAATCAATCCGTTAATCTAATTGAACTTGGGAACTTATTTGCTTAAGTTATTTCTTTTTTTCTTGTTTTATTTATTTTCTTTTTCATTTCTGTTTTGTGTAGGGGAAATGAATTGGATTATTCAATCACCAATCCTCATGGGATCGACCTCGCACTTACATATGCTATACTACCGAACGGCTCGTGCACTTGCGAGTATCACAAGTTGAGGATGCAGCTGAATCCATTTTGATGCAGTGAATCCGAAGCAACACTTAACCCCAAAAACAACGACAGCAGGTATGAAGCTACCGACGTAGAAAGTAAAGATGATGTTTTAGCAAAACTGCAACTGTGTTAACTGCTAGTTAAACACGACAAAGTATTCTTAATTAGCATCGTATAATTTTAATGGAATCCACGTTGGTAGATTCATAATCAGCGTCATATTAAAGTCATATACCACGATGGTAAAAATAAATTTATCGATGAATTATGATGTCATGTACTACAACAGTATTTACTACATTACTGTTGTATAGAGTAAAAGCGAACCACGACACTAGTAGCGTAGATAACGAAGTCTAAATGTAAAAATATCCACATGATATTTTTACTATTCCAAGACGTATTAAGTTAGTACACCACGAGAATCTGTATAAATAAAAGGTCGTGGTAAATGTCATTTATCACTTCATTATTTATAATATAACGTCAGGTTGTTTGTAACTAATCACGTCAGTTTTACCTCTAATTAGATGAGAAGTGATAAAGAGTATTTACCTCTACTAGATAACCAATACTCTTAACCACCTATTTCTAAGTTTGACATGTGTTATATAAGATAACCAATAAGTAAACATTTACAATAACTAATTTAGAGGATTCTAAGTTTTGTTGTCATAAATTATTGGAGAAGGCTTTATCCATGTGTGCCGGATTGCAAATGAGGCTGCTCACTGCATTGCTCGCGTTGCTTTACATATTGGAGTGGTCATCTCTTGGTTCGAGGAACCTCTAGATTTTTTAGTTGATGTTTTATTTGAGGATTGTAAGGCATCTCTAGTCATAGAGCTAAATGTAGTCCGGGGCTATAAATTTAGTCCTCTAAAATATTAACTTTTTAAAGAATAGTGTAGGGTTAAATTTTTCCATCTCCAGCTATGCAAGGCTATTCAGGGTCCTTCATATTTTATTATTTTGAGAAAAATTATGGTACAACACTCATACATTTCACAACTATATATTGTTTAATTTAATTAAACTACTATTTAGAGACAATATTCCATATATGACACATATACATTGATAACATTTAAAAAAGCTATTTTGACAAAAAAAAAAATCCTAATGGCTAGCTGACGTCAGGCACGTCTTTAATATTAGTTGTTGGATATGCATTTGCACGAGATGTTTCATATTCTTGCCCACACATAATAATTTCTCTTCTTGAAAAGCACATGTATGGGGCCCACAAAAAAATTTGGTCTTGGCCAAAGCTAGGCTACAATTGGCCTAGTTGGAGGGCTAAGGCTACTCGGTTAGACCGAAGACCAAGCCCGTATGTGTAGAGAAATTCGCCTAATCCTCGATGACATTGCCCGAATTTTGTACTAGTTACACTTCCTATCAATAAAATCCTATCGCTATTCTCAAAAAAAAAAAAAAAACTAATATTCAAATGGTATACTGATGATAGATAAATTTGATATTTATCTTCCAATTTTATCCTAATCTTCGTCAACCACTATATCATTTGTTCCATTATAATTCATTCCTTTATCATGGAAGACAAAAATAAATTATAAAATTGTCAAGATGAGCACCGATGATGAACTAGAAATTAACAGATTAATACATGCTCTTCTTCTTCCGTTTGTTTTTTTTTTATTGATGAGCACCGATGGTGTATCCAAATCCTAACTGGAAGTTCGTCAAATAATTGTATTTGGTTTTGTATCAGAACCCTAAAATATTCCAAAATTTCAAGTTCTGCAGGAATATTGGATTGGCTTGGCTAAAATTTCTATTGGTTTTGCCTTTGAGGAATATGGGGTACGTACGTAGCAATTGAAAAGGTCAAAGAGAGAAGCAAACCTTTCTCGAAGCTCACGTCCACCTTGCTGCTTAATTTGACTGAATTTTTTCATGGGAGATTTACTATTATACTCAATATAGAAATTCAAATTATATAAAAAAATTATATAAAATGGACTTTAGAAACACACCCAAACCCATTTATAGCATAATAAAAAGACTTTTAACTTCTTTTAAATTATAAAACTACCATTGATTTCTTAAAACAAACCAAACTCCAAAACCTCATAAAAAAAAACCCAAAACACTCAATAGGACATTAAAGTAATTTAATAATCAAAATTAAATTCAATAGGGCTAGCTATCATTTTTTGGGTCTTTTTTGGGTTTGTTTATAGAAATTAAATGGTGTAGAATTTATTTATAGTTTTAATGCTAAGAATGGATATATAACTAAATATCTATTTTTTCATTTTTCTCTTTCAAGACAAAGACGAGGGAAACAATCCTAGTGTTAGTGTTGGTTTTAACAAAGAATTTAGGTTCTTTATTAGATTCAATTCTTGCATCATAATAAGGTATATTTGAGTTATTTTATTATAAAGTATTAATGAAGTAAACCATTAGAAGAGTAAAAGCCAACAGTTTTGATAATTATGAGAGTTTAATATTTCGGTAACAGATGCTCTTATACATTTTATGGAATTAATTAATAGTTACTTTTTATTGTTTAGATCGTGGGGAAGGATATATTTTTTTTTAATTGAGTGAAACGATGTTAATACAATGTTTGTCATCATGTCTCCAGTGGAAGTCGGCATATATGCAATGTACCAAACTTTGAGTCTCATTTTTCCACATACAATTGTCAAGGATGAGCACAAATACCATCTCATCGCATGCCATTAAATTTATATTGTCTTTATTAACATCTCGAAATTTGGAAGTCAAGCGTAAGCAATACGAATCGCAGCCTCTATTCTAAAGACTGGTCTGGCCCTACTCACACACTATCTAGGCTTCATTTGTCTTATATATATCCACCACAAGTTAATTAACTGTAAGATGAGGCTTGAGACATAATGGCTTATAGCTCAGGTCATTAAGAGTATTTATTCTGGGTCTTAAATTTGATTAATTCTCCGTCTTCATTATTGCTTGTATAAAATAAAAAGTGAATTTGAGGCCATTGAAAGATTAATGGGTTTATCCATGATTAAACAAGGCAACCCTCATGAAATATAATGCAAATTAAGCACAAAAAATGCATTAGAGGAAGATGGAAAAGATTAACAAACACTTGACCAAGGGACTATTCTTAGTCGTTGCAGGCTACTCTCGGATATCTATAAATTAAAGAGCAAGAGGCAACATGGAGAGGCACACTTGCAATACTTCTTAGAATATCTATCTTTTCCTTATTATCATGGCGAAATCCAATTCATCTGGAGGCCCTTCAATGATTTCGATAGTATTTCTACTTGGGCTGCTGATGGCTAGCTTTGAAACAACAGGTATATATCTCTCGCACAAATGCACCCACACCCACACCCACAAACATCTGCAGGCATGCATGCCTGATGCACGCACATATGTAGACATGTATGCCTTATGTGTGTATATGTGTGTGTGCTCGTCTATGAATCGAGAGCTTCTCCAATAAGGATTTGTGTTAAGGACTAGTTGAAGAATTTTAATCTCAGCCATCCTTTAGATATATATAGTGAGTTATATATTTTTGTTCATATATACCATACATGTGATTCAATGGGTGAGATTAGAATTGTCAGAATTCTCGATCAAAACAAGACCCACCAGTACTCTCCTTCTTCCTCCCCGAATTATCAGAATCAACCCCTCCATTAGACGAGAACCCCACTTTCCTCTCCCCCTGTCTGTGAAATTTCTGATAAAACCCACCACTGAATCTTCGTCCCTCAAGACGACACAAAGAACTCTTGTTGGCGAGTCTTACCCAAACCACAGAGATGAGACCTGTCCTTGGAGAGATCACCATGACTCAGGCAGATCAACTTCTCCTCTTGTGATCTCCTTCGGGAATTTCTTTGCAGACCCATCTCTGTTAGTGACTCTTAGGAGGAGGCTTCGTTTCTTGGAACTTAGTGAAGATGGGGGTTTTGGTGGATGGTTTATGCATCTTTCTAGAATTGAAAAAACAGAGGGTTTTGTGGCGAGGGTCGGGGCTGCTTAGTGGGGAGGCAGCTGGGGGCTGGTTTTATTTTTATTTTTTAATTATTTTAAATTATTATTGGTGGTGGAAAATAATTCATGTGTATGACATTATAAAAACACTCGTGCTGCCACGTAGTCAAATGTAATAGACTTTTAGACGGAGTTGACGTTTGGGGGCAAATTAGACCACCAAAATAGGGTCAAGCGAAAGTAAGTTGGCCACTTTGAGTTTCGAAGAGCAATGTGAGATTTCACCCAAAGGGCATTAATGTAAATAAGCCTTGAATATATTCATGATCATTTTAGCGACAAATTATATTGTATAAATCTAGTAAACTTTTCTCCAGGATCATAAAACCTCATTATAATTTCTTCTTCAATATTGCAGGAGCCCAAATTGGTGTATGTTATGGAATGCTTGGAGATCGTTTACCACCCCCATCAGAAGTTATTGCTCTGTACAAGCGAAATAACATCGGAAGAATGCGACTGTATGATCCAAACCAGGCTGCTCTAGCAGCCCTTAGAGGCTCTAATATTGAGCTCATGCTAGGCGTTCCAAATGACAACCTTCAAAGGCTTGCCTCAAGCCAAGCCAATGCAAATACTTGGGTCCAAAACAATGTGAGAAACTATGGCAATGTAAGATTCAAATACATTGCGGTAGGAAATGAAGTCAAGCCTTCAGACTCCTTTGCACAATTTCTTGTCCCGGCCATGCAAAACATTCAGAACGCAATTTCTAGCGCTGGTTTGGGAATTAAAGTTTCCACTGCCGTAGACACTGGAGTGCTTGGAAAGTCCTTTCCTCCATCGAACGGAGAGTTCAAGTCTGAATATGGAGCACTTTTGAACCCCATCATCCGCTTCCTAGTGAACAACAGATCTCCGTTGCTGGTTAATTTGTACCCTTATATCAGCTACAGCGGCAACACTCGTGACATTCGTCTAGATTATGCTCTCTTCACAGCTCGATCAGTTGTGGTACAAGATGGCCAACGTGGCTATCGTAATCTTTTTGATGCCATTTTGGACGCTGTTTATGCCGCTCTTGAGAAGGCGGGCGGAGGGTCTTTGGAAATTGTCATATCCGAAAGTGGTTGGCCATCAGCTGGTGGAACGGCAACAACAATTGATAATGCAAGGACTTATAACGCAAATCTGATTCAACATGTGAAGGGAGGGACTCCAAGGAAGCCCGGAAGGGCCATAGAAACCTACATCTTTGCAATGTTTGATGAGAACAGAAAGAACCCTGAGTTTGAGAAACATTGGGGGCTGTTTTCACCAAGCAAACAGCCGAAATACCCAATCAATTTCAACTGAGTAGCTAGGCAAGTTTAGTTGTGGTTAGCAATCTAACCACCAATAAAACTGCAATAAATATGTTGTCATGTATCGAATCACGCATGTACCCAAATAATGCTCACATAGAGCAAATAATCTTATAAAATTACCGTAACTTAAAATTTATGTCTTTTCTTAGCAATATTGATGCATTACAAATGCCATTATAATCTCATTATGTTAAGAACTTGTTAAAGACAAATTACATATATGGGTTTAGATAATTTATTCTAAATTATGGGTTTATATTGGCTTAGGGGATGTGCCCCGAGTTTAAATCCTCCTTCTCATAATTTTAGAATAAATTAATAAAGTAAAATATTACTTGCATAAGAAAAGATAATATTTAGGTTGAGATAGATGTTAGTTGGTTATTTCATAAAAGGATATAATTAATACTACCCCGACTTTTCTCCCATCTTTTCTGTCTAACCTATATTACACATTAACTCCCATTCAATTTTCTGCACCCATTCTATTACACCCTTTCGTATTGCCCCATCTTGTATCGTTGATTCGTCCATATTAGGTTTACTTGGATTTTCTTATTTACAATTACAATATAAGAGATTTACACTAATACCCTTGAGGTTTTCGGTCTTTTCACAAAACTCCTTAAGATTTCAAAAATTATATGAACACTCTATGAGGTTTCAGATTATTTTCACAAAAACTGCTTAATTAGTCCAAAAATTGATGATTTCATTATAATAAAAAATGCAAATGACAAAATTAACCTCACTGAATGCATGTGCAATTAATCTCAAAAACTAACTTTGTCATTTGGAGAAATCTTTATATATATAAAATCATCAATATTTGAATGAAAAATCGATGAAAATGGGTTTTGGTAAAACAATTTAAAACTTCATGGGGTGTTCATGTAATTTTTGAAAACCTCAAGAGATTTTGTGAAAAAACTGAAAATCTCAATAATTGTTGATATAAATAACTCAAAATATAACCCTCCTGCGCTCAAAGAGCAGAATACATGTTGAACTATTACCCTAAATTGGTGGTCTCCAATTTACTTAATCAAATAAGTACAGTAATTTGTGTGGTTTTCTTGTCTCATAAGGTATGTTCGACCCTCTCCTTTGCCACCTCATATCTCTCAACATCTTCTCGTCCTCCTGTCACGTATTTTATGTTTGCCTCTGAAGAAACTTTGGGTTAAAAGAATAAAAACACATTTAATTTAAGTTTATTAAGTGAAAAGAATAAAAGTACAAGGAGAACCAGAAAACAAAACTACCCGAAGGCAGGCTTGGCCTCATGATGAAAGTTCAACTAAGACGATAGTTATGACACATAACAAATCTTTGTTACAGAAATCCCATTCTAAACGCAGGAGCCTCATCCCACGAACCAAACCTAGTAACAGCCCTGCCATGATTAGCCAAGGCCTCATTAGTCTCACAAAATGCATCAGAGAGACGGAATAAACAAACATTTGTTGTTGCAACAACATAGACAGTTGAAATTGGAGCCTCCTGCAAGAGATCTTGAGCAGGTGCAAATCTCTTTCTCATCTCTATAAATTAAGGAGCAAGAGGCAGCCTTCAGAGACGTACACTTCGAATATTCCTTAGAAAATTGTATGTTTCTGACCATGACTAAATCGAATTCGGCATCAGTTGGCAGACGCCTTTCTCTGATTTCCATAGTACTTCTACTTGGGCCGCTGGTTGTGGCTAGCTTGGCAACAAAACAACACACAGGTATGCATATATAATTGGCTACTCTGTCAATCTAACTGCCAATTTAGCTTCTGTTTTCCTAGCGTATCATTCATCTGACCGATTTTCTTATAACTCGTGATTAACGAAAGCCAATGCACAGTGAATAACAACATTTTTGTGTGTCTATTTTTAAAAGATAAGGACCAAACTGTTAAGCAATATTAATTCCTTTTTCAATGTAGGTGCTCCAATTGGTGTATGTAATGGAATGGTTGGCGACGACCTACCACCCCAAGCAGAAGTTGTTTCTCTCTACAAGAAAAATAACATCCCAAGAATGCGACTTTATGATCCAAACCCAGCCGCTCTAGAAGCTCTTCGAGGCTCCAATATCAAGCTCTTGCTAGGCGTACCAAATGAAAACCTTCAATATATTGCCTCAAGCCAAGCCAAAGCAAATGCATGGGTCCAAAACAATGTGAGAAACTATGCCAATGTGAAATTCAAGTACATTGCCGTAGGAAATGAAGTCAAGCCTTCGGACTTCTTTGCACAGTTTGTCGTCCCAGCCATGCGAAAAATTCAAAAGGCAATTTCTCTTGCTGGTCTAGGAAAGAAAATTAAAGTTTCGACAGCCATGGACACCGGAGTACTTGGAGAGACCTTTCCTCCTTCGATAGGCTCATTCAAGTCTGAGTATAACGCACTTTTGCATCCCATCATCCACTTCCTAGTGAAACACAAATCGCCATTGCTTGTTAACTTGTACCCTTATTTTGCTTACAGTGGCAACACTCAAGACATTCGTCTTGATTATGCTCTTTTCACAGCTCCATCAGTTGTGGTACAAGATGGGAACTTTGGTTATCATAATCTTTTCGATGCCATGTTGGATGGTGTTTATGCTGCTCTTGAGAAGGCTGGCGGAGGGTCTTTGAAAGTTGTTATATCAGAGACTGGTTGGCCATCAGCTGCTGGAACAGCCACAACAATTGATAATGCAAGGACTTATATATCAAATTTGATTCAACATGTGAAGGAAGGGACTCCCAGGAGGCCAGGAAGGCCCATAGAAACTTACATCTTTGCCATGTTTGAAGAGAATAGAAAGACCCCAGAGCTTGAGAAACATTGGGGGCTCTTCTCCCCAAAAAACAGCCTAAATACCAAATCAATTTCAATTGATTCGCTATAGGTAAGTTTCTTGTGACAATAAAAGGGAAGTTGTGGTTGCCAATAATATAACAAATAAAAGATTTTCACAAGTACCCATGTACCCAAAAAACAGCTCATACAGCTCATACGAATTATAATTGAATGTATTCTTTGTATGTATCTTTGGGTTTAGTTGCTACTTGCATTGCATATGCAAATTCATTTTTAATTACTGCAATAGAAACGTACTAGCTCTTAGTTTAGTTGTATTTTCTCTCCGAATGTTGGAAAAGATTCCGAATTCAAATCCGTTTAAGATCTAATTTGTAAACTTGTGCTATAAAAAGTAATCAAATATGGTAAAACCGCTATCCTTACAACATGCCGTTGTATTAACATTTATTTCTAGGCAGAAACATAAAGTCTTGCGGTTGCCTTTACTAGGGCTGCAAGTGATCTTTTATTTATGGTTAAATTCCATACGAAAGCTCCCTTGATCTCAGGATACACTGAGTTCACATTCTTAATTGAAATCAACGGAATATTTAGGAGTTTTGTCGGGTAAAAAGAGCCCCCAGTGTTTCTCAATCTCCGGCCCTGTTTTTTTATCCTCATTAAACCTGGCAAAGATATAAGTCTCTACGGGGCTTCCAGGTCTCTTCGGAGTCCCGCCCTTCACATGCTTAACCAAATTTGAGTTGTAAGTTCTCGCGTTCGCTTTTGTGGTCACTTGGCCATCGCCACCTTCTGAGGGCCAACCACTCTCCGATACGACAAGTTTGAAAGAACTACCTCCGGCTTTCTCTAATGCTTCATAAACTGCATCCAAAATTGCATCAAACAGATTTTGATATCCAAGCTGACCATCCTGTTTAAGTTATTTCAAGCCTTTATTCAAGAATACTAACCTGGATCAGACATGGCTTCAGTAGGTAGGATAGATCTTCTTCTTCTAGGCAGTCCTTAAGCTCTTTCTCTTATGGGGTGAGATTTCTGCATGAGTAGGTTAGATCGACTGCTAGAGAAGGGAGCTCTGTTTATATGCATTTACTTAAGTTTCCTGCCCATTAAGAAATACTTAAGTAATCCAGATTGCATTAGGATAATGTGTTTCAATCCATATGGAATTAGGAATTCTCTAAGTTCTTTTCTTATTAAAACACTCTTTAGAAAAGGAACCGCAAATAATGTTTGAGTCTGCACTCCTAGATCAATGTGAATTGCCAAATCCTTATAGGATTAGAAGACCACATTTACATAAGACAAGTTATTGTCTTACAGTCTCCCACTTGGTCAATAATCACAAAGCAAATTTCACTGATCACTTTAAGGCCTTGTGGAGTTTCAACTAAACAAAATTCCCACCAAGCAACTGTCAGTTTTGGAAAATTATAAGGAATTATCAAGGCTTATTGAACATACAGTTATCGAAACCTTTATAATCACACTTAAAATTTTCCAACACTACATGAAGCTTCGATCAAGATTAAAACTTCAGAGTAATCATGAAAAACCTGGAGGTGCTTAATTATATCATGACTACTCTATTGTCCCTGCAAATGACTACCAAGGTCTTGTCTTTGAACAAACAAAGACACAACTATCATGAACACAAAACCTGTATAGCTTCTCTTTATGCTAGCATTGCTGTCATAAATATGTGTTCAAGCAATTATAAAACAATTCCAATAATTAAACTGAATATAAAACTTTATTAACCTCAAGTCTGAAATCATCCATTGTAACTCTACTAGTTAAGCAAACAGAAACAGAAACAAAACTAATTAACAAATGCTGAACCAAAACCAAACTCCCACTGATGCTCCCACTGTTTTAGCCACTCAATTCAGTTGTTAGTCACATTCTAATCACATGTCTGTGGAACACACCATTAGGCAATCCTTTAGTGAGTGGATCAGCAATCATGTCGTTTGTGCTAATATGATCTAATGTAGTGTATCCATCTTTTATTTTCTCCTTGACAGTAAAGAACTTAACTTCTAGGATTCTTGAAGCTTTGGTCCTTTTGTTCCCTTTTGCAAAAAGAACTGTTGCACTGTTGTCATTCCATAGTTGTATATATAGGTCTGTCAATTGACTCAACCATATTTAGACTAGAAATAAAGTTCTTTAACCACATAGCTTGAGAGGTTGCTTCTTAACAAGCTAGAAATTCAGCCAACATAGTTGAAGCAACTGTGAGAGGTTGTTTGATGCTTCTCCATGATACTGGCAGCTCCTGCAAATCGAAAAACAAAACATGATGTTGATTTTAGATCATCTTTGCATCCTGCAAAGTCTGCATCTGCAAAACCTTCCAATTCCAATCTGTCGCTTCTTCTAAAAACCAACTTATAACTCTTTGTCCTCTGCAGATATCGCATAACTCTCTTACCTGCAATCCAGTGAGCTTGTCCAAGATTTGACTGGAATCTTCCCAATACATTTATAGGAAATGCTATATCTGGTCTTGTGCAGACCTGCGCACATATTAGACTCCCTACCAGAGAGGCATAAGGCTTGTCAGCCATCTCCAACTTTTCTTGATCAGTTTTAGGTGCCTGGTCTCTCCTGAACTTGTCTCCCTTCGAAATAGGCACATCTGTGCCTGCACAGTCTTGCATATTAAACCTATTTAATATCTTTTCTATGTAAGCTTTCTGTGAGAGACCTAGTAGACCCTTACTTCTGTCTCTACTTATCTCAATTCCCAATACATAAGAGGCTTCTCCCAAATCAGTCATGTCAAAATGCTTAGCAAGGAATGCTTTGCAGTCATGCAACATTGACTTATTAGTGCAGGCTAAAAATATGTCATCAACATAGAGAACTAGGATTATGAAATGACTCTTACTCCTCTTCATGTAAATGCATTCATCCAAGATATTTTCTGTTGTTCGGACTCCGTGATTAGGCGATGTGTTCCCGAAACCGAATTTCAGTCTATACTAACATTCTGTCACTCGAACGCATGTGGTGGCCACTTTGGAGCCAAGAAGACAGCATTAAAAGTTTTGCAAAGTGGATTCTTTTGGCCAAGCTTGTTCAAAGATGCCTCACAATTCTGTCTATCTTGTGATAGGTGTCAACGAATGGGTAACATTTCATCTCGAAATCAAATGCCTTTAAATCCAATTCCAATTGTTGAAATATTTGATGTATGGGGCATAGATTTCATGGGACCATTTCCTTCATCTCTTTGGAAATCTATTTATTCTACTTGCGGTTGATTATGTTTCAAAATGGGTGGAAGCAATTCCAACCAAATCTAATGATTCGAAAGTTGTTCTTAGCTTTCTTCGAGCCAATATCTTTTGTAGGTTTGGAACACCGAGGGCCATCATTAGTGATGGAGGATCCCATTTTTGCAATCGATCATTTGAGACCTTACTCAAGAAGTATGGCATAACTTACAAGGTGTCCACCCCCTATCACCCTCAAACTAGTGGGCAAGTGGAAATTTCCAACAGAGAGGTGAAGCATATATTAGAGAAGACTGTTGGTCCTACTCGAAAGGATTGGTCTATGCGCCTTAACGATGCTCTCTGGGCCTACCGAACTGCTTTCAAAACTCCAATCGGTATGTCTCCTTTTCGCTTAATTTTTGGAAAACCTTGTCATCTACCCGTCGAGCTTGAACATAGGGCCCTTTGGGAAATTAAAAAGTACAACTTCGACATGAAGGAAGCAGGAGATATCAGAAGGTTACAACTGAGCGAACTGGACGAGCTTCGCAATGATGCTTATGAGAACGCAAAAATTTACAAAGAAAAAACAAAGGCGTTTCATGATAAGCATATCATTAGAAAGTCGTTTGAAGTAGGGCAAAGAGTATTACTCTTTAACTCTAGGTTCAAACTCTTTCCAGGTAAGCTTCGTTCCCATCGGACTGGCCCATTTGTCGTTACTAATGTCTATTTCTATGGTGCAGTTGAAATCCGACCAATCGGCATAGGAAAGGAATTCAAAGTTAATGGGCATAGGTTGAAAATCTACCATGAAAATGCTTTGCATCAAGAACATGAAGTGCTCCACTTCATTGATTTACCTACTGTGGTGCAAAAATGAGTTGGGAAGGTAAGAGCATCCCCAATGATGCTCTATATTTCTTAGCTAAAATTTAGCTAAAAATATAAGAAAGCTATTTTAGGAGCTCTCTAAAAAATTTCAACTCCAACCATACTCCCTAATTTGGAGAGTCATAAATGCTATAACTCTTTTTTGATTGGTCCATCTGTATTAAAAAATAAAATAAATAATAGTTAGCATTAAATAAATATTTGAAATACTTATTAAATAAGGCAGCATTAAATTATAACGAGCCATTAGGAGTACTTTCTCTCTCCTCAGATTTAGGAGCTCCTAGAGAACTCCCTATTTTAGGAGGTGGATAGGGAGCATGGTTGGAGTTGCATTTTTACAATTCCTCCCTAAAATTTGTCTAAGGATGTGGTTTAGGGAGCCCATTGCGGATGCTCTAAGTCCTTAATCTAAAAATAAAAATAAAAATAATAATAATAAAAAAAAAAAGGGATAAAAAACGACCGGTCATACCTGTTTTGCGACCGGTCGCGAGACGAGCAAAATAAAAATTTGATTCCCCACAAAACGACCGGTCGCTTTTGTCGCGATTTTTGTTTTTTCCCATCTATTTTTCTTTCTTTTCTCTCTTCTCTCTCCTCACTTCTCCTTCTTCCCAGCAACAAACCCTCCCCCCCCCCCCCCCCCCTCGACTCCTCTCTTCTCCCTCCCTCTAAATCACTCAAAACCCACCATAATCTAACCTCAAATCACACTTTTCTCACTTGTTTTTTTTCGAGTAGAATCCGTTTTTGGCATCTATTCCTTGAAATTTCAAGTGTTTTCATCAATTTTGGAGGATTTTCAGTTAGGGTTACTGTTCACCGAAGGGAAATTTCATTTTTTTTTTTTTCTTTGAGTTTCCTTTGATTTTCTTACTCTAATTGGTTTTCTTATTGTTTATTCTTGTTTCTAACTTGTTTTTCTTTGTTTTTGTTTTTTATTGTGGCTTGTGGTTGGTTGTGGGTTTTACTCAAATTGGGTATGATTTCTCACTCTCAATCTTTTAATTTGATCATTGTTGTCGATGATGATGCTTGGTGATGATGCTGATGATGTTCAGTCGTTTTGAGAGTATTGTACCCCTTTTGAACTTTCCGTTTATTTTGTTTTTGGATTTTATTTAAGATGGTTGTTAGTTTGATTATTTCAACTTTTATTGTTAGTTCAACTTTTTGTTTGTTTACTTTTCCTTTTATTATGTGATTATCCATCCCAATTTTTCTATATGGCCACTACTACAATTTTAGCTTATACTGACAACCTAATACTGGCGAATGAGCATTTCAGCAAGTATTAGAACCCATTACTGACTAAGTAAAGTGATTTGTCATGACTAAATTATACTGACGAAATCTTTGGTCATTACTACTTTTACTGGCGAGCCACAGTGCTAACAGCTTCGAGGGCAGGAAATGAAAACAGCAGGCGCCCAAATTTTTAGATAGCGGGAAGCCAAATTTTATCACTGACAAGTTGCTTTGCCACTACTAGACTTAAATATATTTTTTTAACTTTTTGGTTACAAAAAAAGTAACTCTCAAAACTCTCTCTACTCCAAACGAACCATCTCTTATCTCTCTTTTTTTCTTTTGTTTTTTTGGTTTTGCTCTCTGTGTGTCACTCACTCTCCCTTCTTCCTTCCTCTCTTTTTTTTCCATTGAAGAAATCATTTTCTTCCTTCGAGCTATTGGAGTTGGAGGTATGGTGTGGTAGTGATTTACGTATATGCTGGTTCAAATTGACAGGGTGATTAAATTTGGGGGTTTTCTTTGCTCTTTTCAGTTGTGGGTGATTTGGTTCTTCTTCTTGAAAGAAGGCCCCTGTTCTGGTGAGACTTGTGTTCCTATTTTTTTTTTGTTTGATGAGTCTGATTTGTGGGGTATGTATTTATCTATTGCAAGATTGTTGAATGTTTTTTGGAAACTTAAAATCCAGGTCTGTTACCGTTTTTCCCTTATCTATTATATGGTTGTTCTTTGATTATTGTTGAATAAAATTGTTCGTAGTAGTGAGAGTATTGGGCCTTTATATATGTCTGAGTTGTTCTCTTATTTTGTTTTGGTTGACTTGTTATTTGTTTAAGCACCTAGAAAGTTTTTTAAAGGTAGTTATATTTATTTATGGTTTCTTGTTCATTATTCTTTATGTTCTTTTATTTTTTCAAGTACATGAAAAACAGAAATGTAGAGATCCAGAAGACTATTGTCCTAAATTTTTAATACATAATGTCATTGTATTGGGCTGCTTATTATATGATGACCACAATTGGATGGAGAAGATAAACTGATATATATATATATATATAATTTTTTGTTAAGCTGAAATGCAGGAAAAGTTTAAGGGATTAATTGAAGATGAATGTGCTGATAATTTAGAGACACGAAGAAGGGCTTATGTCGAGACAATGGGTCTTGAGACAAATAATAGAGTTCGTGGTGAAGGACTTGGGGTGAAACCCTATCAGGTTCTTGGATTCAGACGAAGGCAATGGGTCTTTTGTAGTACTGGTAGAATATTTCATAGTTTTGTATAGGTTAGGCAACTAAGGTTTTTGAACTCTGATGTAGGCAGACCTTTGTAATGTTTGAATATTGTAATCGACTTTATATCATATTTTATAAGGATGGTTGTTGTATGGTTCAATCTTTGACCATTTATAATAGTGTACTTATAATTATTGTTACAATTTTAGTATATCAATTAAATTTTTAAAGAAAGAAAATGTATAGATAATATTACAAAACAAAAGGCATTTGAAAGAAAAACATATTTAATGACGCATCAGCTCACAAATAAATTGACAATAATCTTGACAAAAGCTTGTTTAATACTGGCAACTTGTTTTGTCAGTAGTAATTTGGAGTCCTTTATGACTGGTGTCAGAGACAGACCTTTACTGACGAATAAGTTGCAAAAGTTGGTCAGTAATAGTAGTCCTGACGGAAGAATTACTGACAACCCTCATTTTTGCCACTGCACTCGTTCAGGAAGCCAATCCTGACGAAATTCCGCCAGTAATAGAGTTTCTACTGACCATAGATGGTTGCCAGGACAAGGGAAAATTGTAGTAGTGGGCATTGTTTAATCTTAAATCTCCATCAGTTATAAACAGTGTTTCATATAAGTTTGGGAAGTGCTTTCAATTCATTAATGCACAAACAGGAATTTGGCTCTAATGGTTATTCATTTCATAACATGTGATTACATACACAAATGTGAAAATGCGTACATATAATTCCTAATCACATGTTTCTTTTGCATTCTGGGCCACCTGTGGCTTCTGCTAATTGCCTCTATCTGCTCGCACTTGTGGAATCTGCAGTAGCTCTACATGGCCCTCAAGTTTCCTCTGCAGTGTTTCCTGATCGGTTCATAATTGTACATTATTTCTTACCCTTCTAGCTTATGATTTGGTTATGTTTTTGAGTTAAACTTGTGCTTTTAATCCTTTTTGTGTTTATCTTTCAGTTAATTGAGTTTTAGGTAACAATGATGGCTTTGGAGAACATAATTCATGCAATTCAAGCATGTTAAGGCCTAATTTGGATGAATTAAAGAATTGCTTAAAGATAAACCAATTTTGGCTACAGTCCCCTGCCAGCCCAGTTTCGTAGGTCACATTGCAAGCTTTGTTTCAGCAACCTACACAGCTCGAATGAGGCAGCATTCTTCATGAAAGTTGTTCCAATGGGTGTGTACTATAACATATCCAAAATGCAGCCCCATTGGATACATCTGGAGTCCGTTACCTAGCAAACATCGAACCATGCTCAGGATGGATCTTATCAGCGCGGAAAATGAGTTAGCAATTTGTTTCGGCCTTAACTTCTTCCTCCGACCTTGGATTGGGCCAATACTTGTGTGGCTGGAAAGAAGACATTCTGAACTTCAATTTAGAGTGCTTAAAGTCCTAATTCGATTAAGCGAAGCCCAAGTTGTAAGCCCTTGAAGTTGATGGTCATGCTGACCTCAGCATGTGCTGGTTGGATGCTTGGTCATGGTGAGCTAGGCATGAGCTATCATTTCTGGTTGGAAGCTTGGTCATGGTGACATGAAGATGAGCTAGGGCTGCTGGTGGGATTTAGTGGTGAAGTGCATCAACCATTGAAGATTTTCTAATACAAGTGCATCAACCATTGAAGATTTTCTAATACAAGTGCATCAACCATTTCAGATTTTATAATTCAAGTGTTGTATGCATTAGTCTTTTTGAATTCAGATTTTCACTTCCCCTAGGCCTATAAATAGGGAAGTTCTCTAAGCTTGTAAACAAACCCCAAGGGGGGGAACTCTCAAGCTCTTCTCTAGAGCTCCCTTCCCTTCTCTCCCTCAAATTCTCTTAGTTTCCCTTTGTAGTTCTCAATTGTTGTAATAAGATCATTCTAGTAAATTTTCTTTGTACTAAATCTCAAACACTTTTCCTTTCTCTTCTTCTAAATTCTACAAACACCTTTCTCTCCACTCCCTAAGTTCTCAAACTCTCCAAGTTCACAAAATCCTCAAGCTTCCCAAACACCTTCCTTTCCCTTCCAAAATCCTCAAGCTTCCCAAACACCTTCCTCCAAATTCTCAAGCTCTCAAACACCTCTCTCTTTCTCTCCAAAAACTCTCCATGTTCTCAAGTAATGTACATTCTTTCTTCTTGTTTTGTTTCTTTTGTTTTCATTTTTGTTTTGTGTAGGAAAATTGAATTGGATCATTCAATAACCAATCCCTGTGGAATCGACCTCGCACTTACATACGCTAAACTACCAACGGTTCGTGCACTTGCGAGTATCACAAGTTGAGGATGCAGTTGAATCCATTTTGGTGCAGCTGAATCTACGCAACAAGTTTTTGGCGCCGTTGCCGGGATCGGTAACATTGTTTGATTCTATTTGGTTTTCCTACTTTTTATTTATTTTTATCTTTTTCATGATTAGACAGTTTCATGTTTTAAAGTTAATGACGTTAATTGACAAGTTGTGTTTGTAGTCCAACGGACAAGGACAATTGCCTGACAAGCAAGAGAACTGGGTTTGAGTCCCAGCTTACACAACACCCAAAAACAAAAAGGTTCAAGTAGCATGTTGATTATTTCTAGTTTATGGTTTCATTCACTTGCTCTTAATTAAATATCTTGTTCAAGTTTACATAAACACCATATGACTCTTGGACTGATTAGTGAATGAATGGGTAGATATTGAAGACAAACACCATGTTTAAATTCTACTTGGTTCTTTATTGTTCTTCTTGTTCTTAATGGGTTCGGAATTTGTGTTTAGACTAAACACCATAGCTAAATGCTTTTTCTGAATACTTGATTAAAACCACACACCATATGGATAATCATATTTGAGAAAGAACGAACTCCATAAGCTAGTTTGATTTACTTTGTTGCTTATTACTTTGAAACATGGAAGTGTTGATTTTTCCTTTTCGTTTTTTAGTTCTTTTTTGTTTATTTCATAATCCTTTTAATTCCGTTTCAAGTTTTTATGTGTGCTTGTTCTAGCAATTTAAATAGCTCAATAAAAATGGAGAGAGATGGCAACCTCGATCATAAGAATGGGAAGTGTGGAGCAGTGGGAGAAGTCGCGACCTCCAAGTGCATCCATGCTCGACCTAATCGCTTCAAGGGGGAGCATTTCAATCCTTTCTCTTTACTTGTTATTATTTCAAATTTCTGTTTCTTTTTTTTTTTATATAAAAAAAAACTAAAAAGATTTTTTTTATGAGCTGACTCGTGGTAACTCCAGTGAGCGTCTCCGTCAATACAGTGTCTAGGAGTTCTTTAGGCGACACCTTCGGTGTCTAAGAAGTTTGGGTTTTAAGTGGGACCTTTGTGACCCCTCCAACCTTCCCGGATCCCCTGGCTGTATTTTCTGAGGCCCTTAACTGGTCATCCATGAGTTGCTTGTATATTTATTTGTTTTTTTTTTAAAAAAAAAAATTGAAATTTGAGTTTTTATTTTTCCTTGTAAATTGCAATTTGGAACTTCTTTGTTTTTTTTTCTTTGTGTGGTCAGTTAGTTGTAAATAATAATTAAAAAAAAATCAATTTGGAACTTCTTTGTTTTCTTTGTTTTGTTTTGTTAAGTTAGTTTATGTATTTATTTACGTGGTGTGGTTAGTTAGTTTATTTCTAAGTGTTAAAAACATATTTTTATTTCACTCAAACACTGCATTACAAACAAAAAAAAAAAGTTAAAATTTTTAAAAAAAAAAACATTCAAGTAAATTAAAAATAAAAACAACATCTTCATCATCTTCATCTTCATCTTCATGGCATGCCTCTATTCTCTCTTACTTGCAGAATCTCCAGCAGCTCCACATGGTCCTCATTCTTTCTCTCCAGTGCTTCCACGTGCTGATTGGCACAATAGAGCCGCTTCTGGAGTCCGCCACCATAGCCTTCAAGGAAGCTACTTCCTCGCTCAGCGCGGCACACTCCCGTGTTCTCGCCAGTAAACGCATGCCCAAATTGGTAGCCGAGACCGCATGGAGCACCGTTAAATTGTGGGACTCCTCCACCGCTGACTTGTCAGACCTCTTTGCCACATGCAGATGATCTGTCGATGTGAGCTTGCTGCCAATCATGCCTTCCAGGAGCGCTCTGTTCGGCACTGCCTCAGAAAAGTTCGGTATTACCTCAGCAAAGTTTGAGGCCGTACCGTGATGATATGTGGAGTTTGGGAAGACATGGTTTGGACAAGCCCTTATCTGCGCATTCGGTGGCGCAAGGGACAGTTCAAGGTTGAGATCATCAAGGTGAGTGCATGAGGATGCCATTTGTTTTGCTTCTGAATTTTTTGATGTTTTTCTTTGAGTTTGCAGGAAGAAATGCTGGGTATCATCCGCTTGCCGAGGTGTGGTTTAAATAGACATATGCTGATGAGGGTGCCAACACCATTTCGGATTTCCCGGGCATGCTCGACCTAATTGCTTCAAGGGGGAGCACCTTTACTTTACTTTTCTTTTTTTATTTTCTCCGTGTTTTCTGGTGTTTAATATTTTTGCCCGTTACTTTCATTTTCTAGAGCTTTGTGTTTTTGCTTTTCCCTTTCGGCTATCATCTTTAGTTTATTTTAGTTAGGGAACTGTCTTTTCTTTTCCGTTTGTCGTCTTTGTTTCATTTAAGTTTGGGGAAGTGTGTTTTCCTTTTTCTTTTTATTTTATTTTATTTTTCTTTATTCATTGTTTTTCTTTTTAATTTAAAATTAACTTATTTTTTTTGTTTGACAGGTTTCTTAAGAATTTGGTTGGAAGAAGAGATAAAATTAAAGATGCGTCTTGGACACCTGGTGCAAGAATCCCATCTCTTCTTTTAAATTCTTGTTTGAATTGTGTGTTTATTTCAGTTTTTTTTATTTTGTTTAATTAGTTAGTATAATTTAAAACTCATAGGATATTCTTTGAAGGAGCTAAATTTTTGGTAACTCCAGTGAGCAACCGCAGTCTATACAGTGTCTAGGAGTTCTTTAGGCGGCACCTTCGGTGTCTAAGAAGTTTGGGTTTTAAGAGGGACCATTGTGACCCCTCCAACCTTCCCGGATCCCCTGGCTGTGTTTTTCTGAGGCCCTTAACTGGTCATCCTTAAGTTTTTCTCTTAAAAGAAAAAGCAGTTACTTGTGTGTTTACTTAACTAAAAATAAAAATGCATGTTTGGGTTTTCATGTTTTTGTTTGATCGTCGTTCTTTAAATTTAGGGTTATTCGTGTCTTTGAGATAACATAACTTTTTTATTTCCCAAATTAAAAAAAAAAAAAAAACATACATTTTAAAATTAAAAAAATAAATAAAAGCTGAAATCATTTCTTCTTGGCGCTCGGTGTCTCGACCATAGGAGCTTTTAGTTTGGCCCTCTGGCTGTCCTCTTCGGGGCTTCACCCACAGCCTCTTGGGGCTCATCACTTGAGCTCCCAAAGATCGCAATCTTAGCTTCAGGTATAACTTTTCTCGCGATCTGGTTTCTTGCGTTTACCCGGTCGGTCTAGGTCCTCCAGCTGTTTTCGCATGTCGCGAGAGTACAACTCTACAATCTTTGTTAGGTTTTTATTCTCGTCCCGCAACACTTCTAGCTGGTGTCGATTCACCTCCACTATCCTTGACCGCTCCCTTTTCAAGCTTTTTATAGCACTTTGACACTCTTCAACCATCCTGTGCTCCGCCGCTAACTGACCTTTCAGCACCTCTACCTCATGGGACTTCGCAAGTAGGCGATGAACCAAACTTGCGACACATGTTGTACTCTGCATGCTCAGTGCCAGGGCATCACTCATGACCCGATTGTCATCCCTTGTCCCGAACACACGTATATCTTTAGGAGTCACCAAATTTCTGCCAACTCCAATGGCAACATCGTTGTCCAGGAGTATTGAGTCATTGACGGTCACAGGCCCCCGTGCGGTGGCAAAGTAGGGCATCCATACTGGTGCTCCTGCTTGGCCTCTTGTTTGAGTCGGTGGAGCTAGGTTGAGATCCAACGAAAAGGGGTAGGAAGAAGCCATTTGATTTCTCACTTTTTTTCTCTCTCTTTTTCTTGTTTGTTTTCTCTTTTGTGTGTTTTTGCGTTTGTGTTTTTCCCCTTCTTTTTCTTTCTTATAGATGTAGTCTTTGACAAACCCTAGCCAGTGCAGCGTAGCATTTTCTGAATCCAGCATTCCTCGAGTCCCACAACCTTCTCGCTTTCCAACCACACCCAACTCACTTATCACGATGTGACCTTTCTGAACGGACGCGTCAGGTAAAGTCTTCGCGCCTTTCCATGAGCCCGTAATTTTCGCTTGTGGATCTGCGGCGCCTCTATGCGTCGACACGTGGCTCCTGCTTCTGCCCGTGACTATCCATGAGACGACATCAGGGACCACATTCCCCTTTTCAGAAATACCACCCTTTGCGCTTCCAAGTCACGTTTTATCTACTTTAAAAAAAAAATTAAAATTAAAATGTGTGGGCTTCGGATTTCATTTTGGGTCGGTTTTTCATCTTGTTTGGGTTTCAAGGTGGGATAATTTCATTGTAGGCTTTGGGCTTCAAAATATTTTTGGGTTTCAGAATTATGTGATTAGGGTTTACTGTTTTTTTTTTTTTTTTTTTGTTTGTTTGATTGTTTGTTTTGTAATTTTTATTTTGTAATTATTTTATTTTATTTTTGTATGTTTTGTGATTTTTATTTGCTTTAATACCTTTCATTTGTTGTTATGACATTGTTTGTGACTAATTTTTAAACATTGAGGACAATGTTCATTTCTTGGTTTGGGGGTATTGGAGTTTAGCATGTATTTGTTTTTTCTTATTTAAAAAAAAAATTTAAATTTTTTTTGCTTGTTTTTCTTCTATTTGAGTCTTGTTTTTGTTTTGAGTCACTTTCCGAACACTTATGATGAGATAGTGATAAATGTTTGCATGACTTAAATAAAAATTGGATTTCATTTTATTTTAGTGTTTCTTTTCTTTATAAAAATTAAAACTTAAAAATTTCTATAAAAATAAAAATAAAAATTTGGCATTGTTCTATCGTGACATGCTTGAAACCTTCTTTACACTTGCCATTTGTTTCATAATTTTCCAATTAAAGGATTTGCATAATCTAAAGAATTGTATGAAGCATAAATTAGACTTATATAACCAACCATATAAAGTGAGCTTTTGAGCCTTGTACTTCAATTCATGAGTGTTATACATACTCTTATTTTCTTGTCATCTAAGTTGTTGTTTGATCTCATTATTCATTGATTTGGTTGAACACTTAAAAGTCATTCATTCTTGTGCAATTTGACTTCATGACATTTAAAGAAATGATATTAAGGCCTTCTTTGGATCGTTTGTGCCTTTCAAGCTAACCTTATGCATGCTTAAGCATGATTTTCCATTGTTAACCATTTTGAGCCTACATGTAAACCTTTTCTTTCATTTACCAATTTTATTTCCTCGCCTTAGCCCGAAAAACAAATATTTACCTTTCTAAGGAACTCATGAGCTTTAATTTGGATGTGTTTTTCATGCTAAGTTTGGGAAGAGGTGTTACATTTCGGGAAAAAAAAAAGAAAAAAAAAAAATCACACAATTGGTGAAAGAAAAGAGAAAAGTGGTGGTTGAATGAAATTTCATTTTTGGGCCTTCAAAATAAATTGGTGTTTGTTCAATTAAAGGAAAGGAGTATGAATCATTGTAAATGAAGGTATAAGGAGTTTTGATCATGTAAAAAAAAAAAAAAAAATCTATTCGTGATGATTCGAAGTCTTGTAAACAATTGTTTTATGCTCTTACATTGCGAGTTCCTTGGACTTTGTATTATCCATACCTTTCATTTCTTACTCACCATACACCCTTGGCTCCATTACAACCTATACGAAAGACCTAAATTGATCTTAAATGTCATGTGGTTGAATTGCATACATTTTTCTACTTTTAAGTGTTTGGCATCCTTCTTGAGATCATATTAATGCAAGTTCTTCATCTTTCTATTTCGAGTTAAGTCTCTTATGGTTTAACTCTGCTCTCATGTTTATAACTGAGTGTTGCATTATAGCCCCCTTCTGAGTGATTCATTTGTGAGAGGACAACTTTGGTGAGATTTGAAGTTGAACTTGTGCTTTGTATGATTTTCGAAATTGTGTGAAAACTAAGATTGGGAAATTTGTTGCATTTGGCTATCACACTACTACACTTTGAGCATATTATGTTTTGAACTTTGCCGCTTTGTAAATAATGTTTAAAACTGAGCTTTCATTGTTAAAACGTTTAAGTCATGTGCATGAGTCACTTCTCTTCAGAAAATGTTCGGAAAAATTGTTTTGAGTTCTTTTTATTTTTGTAATTGTTTTTGTTTTTGTTTTATTTTTATTTTTGTTAATGTATTTATGTTTGTTTTTAGTTTTGGTTTTGCTTAAAGACTAACAATCTTTTAAGTTTTCTAATTATTTTGTTTTACAGAGTCAGTAAAACGTTTGTGGGTACCGTAATTGTTAAACCCTCAGGAGACACAACTCCTCCTACTAGGGATACCTAGAGGTTTAAAGGCTTGTTGCATATGCTAAATGCAATCGAGTTACCTACGAAAGTGGTCTAGTTAACTTCTTGATTTGTTTTTTTTTATCTGTGTTTTCCTTTTTGTTTTGCTCGAGGACTAGCAAAATCTAGGTTTGGGGGTATTTGATCGGTTCATAATTGTACATTATTTCTTACCCTTCTAGCTTATGATTTGGTTATGTTTTTGAGTTAAACTTGTGCTTTTAATCCTTTTTGTGTTTATCTTTCAGTTAATTGAGTTTTAGGTAACAATGATGGCTTTGGAGAACATAATTCATGCAATTCAAGCATGTTAAGGCCTAATTTGGATGAATTAAAGAATTGCTTAAAGATAAACCAATTTTGGCTACAGTCCCCTGCCAGCCCAGTTTCGTAGGTCACATTGCAAGCTTTGTTTCAGCAACCTACACAGCTCGAATGAGGCAGCATTCTTCATGAAAGTTGTTCCAATGGGTGTGTACTATAACATATCCAAACTTCAGCCCCATTGGATACATCTGGAGTCCGTTACCTAGCAAACATCGAACCATGCTCAGGATGGATCTTATCAGCGCGGAAAATGAGTTAGCAATTTGTTTCGGCCTTAACTTCTTCCTCCGACCTTGGATTGGGCCAATACTTGTGTGGCTGGAAAGAAGACATTCTGAACTTCAATTTAGAGTGCTTAAAGTCCTAATTTGATTAAGCGAAGCCCAAGTTGTAAGCCCTTGAAGTTGATGGTCATGCTGACCTCAGCATGTGCTGGTTGGATGCTTGGTCATGGTGAGCTAGGCATGAGCTATCATTTCTGGTTGGAAGCTTGGTCATGGTGACATGAAGATGAGCTAGGGCTGCTGGTGGGATTTAGTGGTGAAGTGCATCAACCATTGAAGATTTTCTAATACAAGTGCATCAACCATTGAAGATTTTCTAATACAAGTGCATCAACCATTTCAGATTTTATAATTCAAGTGTTGTATGCATTAGTCTTTTTGAATTCAGATTTTCACTTCCCCTAGGCCTATAAATAGGGAAGTTCTCTAAGCTTGTAAACAAACCCCAAGGGGGGAACTCTCAAGCTCTTCTCTAGAGCTCCCTTCCCTTCTCTCCCTCAAATTCTCTTAGTTTCCCTTTGTAGTTCTCAATTGTTGTAATAAGATCATTCTAGTAAATTTTCTTTGTACTAAATCTCAAACACTTTTCCTTTCTCTTCTTCTAAATTCTACAAACACCTTTCTCTCCACTCCCTAAGTTCTCAAACTCTCCAAGTTCACAAAATCCTCAAGCTTCCCAAACACCTTCCTTTCCCTTCCAAAATCCTCAAGCTTCCCAAACACCTTCCTCCAAATTCTCAAGCTCTCAAACACCTCTCTCTTTCTCTCCAAAAACTCTCCATGTTCTCAAGTAATGTACATTCTTTCTTCTTGTTTTGTTTCTTTTGTTTTCATTTTTGTTTTGTGTAGGAAAATTGAATTGGATCATTCAATAACCAATCCCTGTGGAATCGACCTCGCACTTACATACGCTAAACTACCAACGGTTCGTGCACTTGCGAGTATCACAAGTTGAGGATGCAGTTGAATCCATTTTGGTGCAGCTGAATCTACGCAACATTTCCACTTGCTGATTGGCACAGTGGAGCCACTTCTGCAGGTCCGCCACCTGAGCTTTCAGGGCCGCCACCTCCTCAGTCAGTGCTCTGCACTCTCGTGTCTCGCCGTTAGGCGCATTCCCAAATTTGTGGCCGAGACCGCGTTGAGCACAGTTAAATTGTGGGACTCGTCCACTGCCATCCTGCCAGACCTCTGTGCCACATGCAGGATGATCCCCAACTGTAAGTCCTCCTGCAGTCATGCCTTCCGGCAATCCTGCCCTGCATGGCACCACCTCAGAGAAGTTTGAGGCGGAGCCATGATGGTATGAGGAGTTTGGGAAGATAGGGTTTGGAGGAGCCCTTATCTGGGAATTTGGTGGTGCAAGCGACATCTCAAGGTTGAGGTCATCAACGTGCATATCTGAGGATGCCATTGATTTTTATGTCTGGACTTTTTGATGGTTTTTCTTGAGTTTGCAGGAAGAAATGCAGGGTACTCTTCCGCTTGCACAGGCGTGGTTTAAATAGACATCTGCTAATGAGGGATTTGTGGTCCAGCTGTTTGCCACTTTCTCTCGATACCTACGCTTCACGAGGATTTTGTGATTGCGTTCAGTTTAAAGGGGAAGCATTTCTTCTTTCCTTTTACTTTCTTTTCCTCCCTGTTTTTCTGTGAATTGTGTTTTGATTTCTTTTTAGTTTGTCGTTTTTGTTTTATTTCAGTTGGGGAACCGTGATTTGTTTCTTTTTCGTTTGTCTCATTCCCTTTATTTCGTTTGAGAAGTGTGTTTTCCCCTTCGGCTGTCATCTTTGTTTTGTTTGGGAAATGTGCTACTCTTTCTTTTGCAACTTAATTTCTTTTATTTCTGAAAAAAACAACAGAGTGAAACAAAATGAAAATGAAAAATACACGGAAAGGGCAACACAAACAGGCACACCAATAATATATTAGAAATCACTTTTTCACAGTGCTCGGTGTCTCGACCATTGGACCTTTGAGTTTAGCCCTATGGCTATCCTCTTCCGGGGCTTCAGGTGCAGTCTCTTGGGGCTCATCACTCGAGCTCCCAAAGATGGCACTCTTAGCTTGAGTGTAACCACTCTCACGATCTGTTTTCTTGCGCTTACCCGGTCGGTCTAGGTCCTCCAGCTGCTTTCTCATGTTATGGGCGTAAACACTTACCATCTTTGAGAGATTTTTGTTCTCTTCCCGCAACGCTTCCAGCCTGTGTCGATTCACCTCCACTATCCTTGCCCTTTCCCTTTTTAAACTTTTGATAATACTCTGGCACTCTTCAACCACACTTCGCTCGCCGCCACTGACCTCTTAGCACCTCCACCTCATGGGACTTCGCAATTAGGCGATGACCCACACTTGTGACTGTTGCGGTGCTTTGCACGCTTAGTGCCAGAGCATCGCTCACGACGCGGTTGTCATCCCTTTCTCCCAGCACCCGTATATCCTTGGGAGTCACTAGATTTCTAGCAACTCCAAGGGTAACATCGTTGTCCAGCAGTATTGAGTCATTCACTCTCACGTGCCCTCGTGCAGAGGCAAAGTAGGGCATCCACACTGGTGCCACTGCTTGACCCCCGAGTCTGAGTCGGTGGAGCTAGGTTGAGATCCAACGAGAATGAGTAGGAAGAGGCCATTTGAACTTTCTTTTCTTTTGTCTTTCTTTTCTCTTTTGTGTTTCTGAGTTTGTGTGTTTTTTCCCCAACTCTCTCTCTCTTCTTCTTTTATAGACTTAGTCTGCTTAACCCTAGCCACTGCGCTTTTGAGTTTCGCGCGGCCCTTACGGCCTATCCCCTCTTCAGCTCACCCGTTCCCTAACTCCTTTAATTGCATTTCTGCCTTTCAGCGTTTTTCAAGAATTAAAAGTCGTCTCGTCTTCCTACGAAGCCAATAATTCCGGCTTGGGAATGTGAGAGGGACCTCTGCATGAGACACGTCCCTCGCTTTATTTCCCGTGACTCACAAGAGCCGAGACATCAGGGCGCATTTTTTTTCTTTTTTCAGAGTTCTCGCTCTTTGTGCCTCTGACTTGATTTCTTTGTTTTATATACTTTCTTCGCTTTTGGGCTTTCGTTTGGGTTGGGCTTTCATTTTGGCTTGTGCGTTTCTTTGGGTTGGATTTCTGCATGTTGAGACCGTTGTTAGGGCTTACTGTTTTATTTGTTTTTGTTTGGTTTCGTTTTTGTTTTGTTTTGCAACTGTGTTGTAGTTTTATTACTTGTTTGTTTGTTGTAAATTATTTCATTGCTTTTATCCCTTTATTTCTTGTTATAACGTTGTTGATGCCTAAATTCTTTAACATTGAGGACAATGTTTATTTCTAAGTTTGGGAAGGGATATCAAGTCTTTTTCGTTTCACTTAAATTCTTGTTTTCTTTTATTTTGTTTTCTTTTTCAGTTTTGAGTCTTTTTGTTTTCAAGTCACTTTCCGGACATATATGATGAGATTGTGATGAATGTTTACATGACTTGATTGAAAATGCTAAAAAAATAATAATAATAAATAAATAATTTGTTATTCACTAAATGGCATCGTTCTAGCATGATATGTTTGAAACCTCCTATGCACATGCCATTTGTTTCATAATTCTCTAGTTGAGGGACTTGCATGATCCAAAGAATTGTATCAAGTATGAATTAGACTTGTATAACCATATAATGTGAGCTTTGAGCCTTGTGCTTCAATTCATGAGTGTTATACACGTATTCTTTTTTCTTGTCATCCGAGTTGTTGTTTGATCTCATTATTCATTGATTTGGTTGAGCACTTAAAAGCCAATCATTCTTGTGCAATTTGATTACATGACATTTGAGAAATGATATTAAGGCCCTCTTTGGACCGTTTGTGCCTTTCAAGCTAACCCTATGCATGCTTAAGCATGATTTTCCATTGTTAACCACCTTGAGCCTATATGTAAGCCTTTTCTTTCAAATAACCAATTTTTACTTCTAGCCTTAGCCTGAAAAACAAGAATTTACCTTTCTAAGGAACTCATGAGCTTTGATTTAGATGTGTTTTTCATGCTAAGTTTGGGAAGGGTTATTACATATCGAAAAAAAAGAGTACTTCACTCAAAGGGTGAAAGAAAAGAGAAAAGTTGTGGTTATTTGGCAATGAATTCAATTTCAATTCCATGTTTCTTGGTTGGCCAAATTTATAATTAAAAAAAAAATACATAATAAATTTTTTTTTTTATAAAAAGAAATTCTCAAGCGTGATGTTACAAAGTCTTTTAGTCAACGATTATATGCTCTTACATTGTGAGTTCCTTGGATTTTGTTGTATCTATTTCCTTCATTTCTCACTCACCTTACACCCTTTGCCCCATTACAACCTATAATAAAGACCTAAATTGATCCTAAATGTCATGTGGTTGAATTGCACACACTCTTCTTCTTTTAAGTGTTTAGCATCCTTCTTGAGATCATATTCATGCATGTTTTTCAGCTTGCTATTTGTGAGTTAAGTCCCGTATGGTTTAACTCTATTCTCATATTTACTATTGAGTGTTGCATTGTACCCCTCTTCCGAGTGATTCATTTGTGAGAAGACAACTTTGGTGAGATTTGAAGTTACATTTGTGCTTGGTATGATTTTTGAAGTTGTGTGAAAACTGAAATTGGAGAATGAGTTCCATTTGGCCATCACACTACTACACTTAAGCATGTTGTGTTCTGAACCTTGCTGCCTTGTGAATAATGTCTAAACTGAGTTTTTCTTGTGAAAACTTTTGAGTCGTTTGCATGAGTCGCTCTCTCTTTGGAAGGTGTTCGGAAAGTTTTGTTTCGAGTCTTGTTTTAGTTTCTGTTTTGCTCGAGGACTAGCAAAAGATAAGTTTGGGAAGTTTGTTCGGTTCATTTTTACACATGATTTTTCATGTTATTCACCCATTATATTTTGAGTTAGTTCTTGACATTTTATAGGTTTTTACTTCATTTTTGTGTTTTCATAGGTTTTATCTTAGTTAGATGAAAATGAGCTAAAAGTGCATTATTGGATTGTCATGGTGAAGTTGAACCCCTAGTGTTTGAGAACATTTCACAACATTCAATTTGCCAACAGAAACTAGGTAGTTGCACACACAACATGCAATTGCATTCACAGTTTGCGAAAACCAACTTTCTGTTGTCAATTATGTTCGGTTCCAATTCACCCACTATTTTGAGTTAGTCTTGACATTTTATAGCTTTTTACTTCCTTTTTGTGTTTTCTTAGATTTTACCTTGGTTGGAATGAAAATGAGCTAAAAGTGCATTATTGGTTATAAATTCTGTTTTTGTTCATTTTCGTAGGTCAACTTCTTGACTTGGGATCAACATGCTTTGGTGCTCGGATGAGGTGAATATTTTCATGAGACTTGTTCCAATGAATGTTTACTACAACATATCAAAATTTGAGCTTCATTGGACAAGTATAGCCTATCCAATTGATCGTACATGTTACAGAAGTTTTAAAGAATTGTCTTGCTCCAGTTTTTACCTCCATATGTGTCATCTTAATTTCTTGTTACCATACCATTTGGTAACAAGAAATTACCTTGGTTAAGAGTTATTTTCTGAGACAAAGAGCATATTTGTGAAGACAAAAACACATCATGAGGAGGAGACAAGGAGACAAGGGTGAGTTGGAAAGGAGCATAGAGAAGGCATATTTCCTTTAGGCAAATGACTGGGGGCAGATTGGAGGAGGGTATCATTCAGTTTTTGGGAGAGAGACAAGGAGTTTTTACATTACACACGTTGAGAGCAGAATTGGGAGAGCTTGGAGCTAGGAGAAAGCCAAGGTGCAGCCAAGCAAAGTGGAGAACAAAGCTTCCACCATTGATGACCTTGAAGCTTTCACCATTTTCTCAAAATCTGTAAACTTTTTATAATTTTATTTTGAGTTTGTATTTGGAATAAGTATGAGCAACTAAACTCCATAGCTAGGGCTTAGGTTGAAGCCCTAAACATGATTATCTTATTGTTTTGATGCTTGAGTGTATGAATTTCTGGATATTATTGATGAATTCCAATTCACCAAATTAATCTATCCTTGATGTGTGTTTTTCCTTGGTTGGCCATCTTTGAAAGCATGCTTCTTGAGATTGTTGGGATTATGTGTATCTTCATGTTATCCTAAGCAATAAATGGATGAAGTAAGAATCATCCATGTGAATTGGTTTCTTGAATACCTAATGTAAACACCGTGCTATTAGGATTATTGTGATGTTCATATTCTCTTTGAACTTAATGGGTTTTCCTTGTAATTGAATCGAAGTACGAACCATACCTAGGTTCGGTTATGGGGAGGGCACAAGTATTGTAGCACGAACCATGCACTTTACGTATATTAGAGAGAATCAATGCGTCTTGAGCCACGACCCATGGTCTTGATTGCGAACATCTTCATCAACACGTTTAGAGTTCATCACTTGAGTATTCATGAACATAGGTAGAATTGTTTAGGGTGGATTCCGAAACCCTAGTGTTTGTTACATTTTAATTCAACTTTTTGATAATTCATCTCTGCTATTCTCATTTAAATTCAAAGTCCATTTACTTTCATGCAATAGAAATAGGTCACTTGAAACAAATCAAACCTCCGCCCCCCCCCCCCTAAAATGTGTGTGTGAGTTGTGTGTTCGACACGTTATGTGTCTTTGTTACTGAATTTTATTTGTTTCCGTAATTGTTTTGGACTTTTGGTACACGATGTGTTCTTGCATTTTCTGTGCTGAATCCAACCGTATAAAGAACGTGAAATTTGGACTTACAGTTGGAAATTTATAAGTCAAAAACTGGACAGAGGTCGAAACTGAAAAAAGAGAAAAACGTTCTCTGTGCAAAAACGACCAGTCGCTAGTGTCTCACGACCGGTCGCTCATCACACATTTTTGAAGTTTCGATTCTGCTCAAAAACGACCGGTCGCCACTGTTCACTGTTCATGCAATGTGATCGGTGCATAATTACATATTATTTTGTACCCTTCTAGCTTATGATTTGGTTATGTTTTTGAGTTAAACTTGTGCTTTTAATCCTTTTTGTGTTTATCTTTCAGTTAATTGAGATTTAGGTAATAATGATGGCTTTGGATAGGAAATGATGCATTCCAAGGATGTTAAGGCCTGATTTGTATGAAGGGAAGAAGAGCTTAAAGACAAACTTATTTTGGCTACAGCCCCCTACCAGTCCAGTTTCGTAGGTCATATTGCAAGCTTTGTTTCAGCGACCTACATAGCTCGAATGATGCCACATTCTTCATGAACGTTGTTCCAATGGGTGTCTACTATGACATATCCAAAATTCAGCCCCATTGGATAAATCTGGAGTCCGTTACCTAGCAACCACAGAACCATGCTCAGGATGGATCTTATCAGCGCGGAAAATGAGTTAGCAATTTGTTTCGGCCTTAACTTCTTCCTCCGACCTTGGATTGGCCCAAATAACATATGGCTGGAAAGAAGACATTCTGAACTTCAATTTCGAGTGCTTAAAGTCCTAATTTGATTAAGAGAAGCCCAAGTTGTAAGCCCTTGAAGTTGCTGGTCATGCTGACCTCAGCATGTGCTGGTTGGATGCTTGGTCATGGTGAGCTAGGCATGAGCTATCATTTCTGGTTGGAAGCTTGGTTATGGTGACATGATGATGAGCTAGGGCTGCTGGTGGGATTTATTGGACAAGTGCATCAACAATTTTCTAATACAAGTGCATCAACCAATTCATATTTTCTAATTCAAGTGCATCAACCAATTCAGATTTTATAATAAAAGTGTTGTATGCATTAGCCATTTTGAATTCAGATTTTCACTTCCCTTAGGCCTATAAATAGGGAAGTTCTCTAAGCTTGTAAACACACCCCAAGGGGGGGAGCTCTCAAACACTTCTCTAGAGCTCCCTTCCCTTCTCTCCCTTAAATTCTCTTAGTTAACCTTTGTAGTTCTCAATTGTTGTAATAAGATCATTCTACTCAATTTTCTTTTTATTAAATCTCAAGCACTTCTCTATTCTCTTCCAAACACTCTCCAAACCCTAAACACATGTCTCTTCCCTTCCAAATTCCCCATGTTCTCCAAACACTTTCTCTTCCAAGATTCTCAAAGTTCCCAAACACTTCTCCCATTCCTTCATCAAATTCTCAAACACTTTCCAAACACTTTCTTCTCCCTTTTCAAAGCTCTCAAACACATGCTCTTCCAAAATCCACAAAGTTCTCAAACACCACTTTCCTTTCTTCTCCAAAAGTTTCCATATTCTCAAACACTTCCCAAACACTCCTCCCTTCTCTTTCTCAAACACATCTCTCCTCCCTTCTCCAAATTTCCCAAACACATTTCCCTTCTCCTCCAAACGTCTCCATGTCTCAAACACTTCACAAACACCTTTCTCTCCCTTCCCTAAGTTCTCAAATTCTCCAAGTTCACAAAATCCTCAAGCTTCCCAAACACCTTCCTTTCCCTTCCAAAATCCTCAAGCTTCCCAAACACCTTCCTCCAAATTCTCAAGCTCTCAAACACCTCTCTCTTTCTCTCCAAAAACTCTCCATGTTCTCAAGTGTTGTACAAAATCCTTGTTTTATGTTCTTTTGTTTTCATTTTTGTTTTGTGTAGGAAAACCGAATTGGATCATTCAATCATCAATCCCTGTGGAATCGACCTCGCACTTACATATGCTAAACTACCAACGGCTCGTGCACTTGCGAGTATCACAAGTTGAGGATGCAACTGAATCCACTTTGGTGCAGCTGTATCTACGCAACAAGTTTTTGGCGCCGTTGCCGGGATCGGTAACATTGTTTGATTCTATTTGGTTTTCCTACTTTCTATTTATTTTTATCTTTTTTATAACTAGACAGTTTCATGTTTTAAAGTTAATGAGGTTAATTGATAAGTTGTGTTTGTAGTCCAACTGACAAGGACAATTGCCTGACAAGCAAGAGAACTGGGTTTGAGTCCCAGCTTACACAACACCCAAAAACAAAAAGGTTCAAGTAGCATGTTGATTATTTCTAGTTTATGGTTTCATTCACTTGTTCTTAATTAATTATCTTGTTCAATTTTACATAAACACCATATGACTCTTGGACTGATTAGTGAATGAATGGGTAGATATTGAAGACAAACACCATGTTTAAATTCTATTTAGTTCTCTATTGTTCTTCTTGTTCTTAATGGGTTCGGAATTTGTGTTTAGACTAAACAACATAGCTAAATGCTTTTTCTGAATACTTGATTAAAACCACACACCATATGGATAATCATATTTGAGAAAGAACGAACTTCATAAACTAGTTTAATTTACTTTGTTGCTTGTTGCTTTGAAGCATGAAATTGGATGTGTGTTGATTTTCCTTTTATTTCCTAACCCTTTTAATTCCATTTCAAGTTTGTGTGTTTGTTTTAGCAATTTATGACAGCTTAATAAAAATGGAGAGAGATGACAACCTCAATCATAAGAATGGGAAGTGTGGAGCAGTGGGAGAAGTCGCGACCTCCAAATGCATCCGTACTCGACCTAATCGCTTCAAGGGGGAGCATTTCAATCCTTTCTCTTCTTTAAATTCAGTTTATTTCTTGGTTTGTTTCTTTTAGTACAACAATTTATGTCGTTTGTTTAGAGTACTTAGTTCATTTTCATTTATGGTTTGTTATCTTAATTTTTTTTTTCTCTTATCTTAAAAACTAAAAATTCAAAATTCAAAAATTCAAAAAGATTTTTCATATGAGCTGACTTATGGTAACTAAGAAGATTTTTCAAAAAGATCTTTAGGCGACACCTTCGGTGTCTAAGAATGGGTTTTAAGCGGGACCATTGTGACCCCTCCAACCTTCCCGGATCCCCTGGCTGTGTTTTTCTGAGGCCTTAAACTGGTCATTCCGTGAGTTGCTTGTATATTCGTGTGTTTTTAAACTAAGTTTTTTTTATTTTCTTTGTTTTATTTTCTGTTTAGTCTTTGTTTTTATTTTGTTTTTATTTTTGTTTTGTTAAGTTAGTTTTTGTATTTATTTTGTTTTTGTTTTGTTAAGTTCACAAAATCCTCAAGCTTCCCAAACACCTTCCTCCAAATTCTCAAGCTCTCAAACACCTCTCTCTTTCTCTCCAAAAACTCTCCATGTTCTCAAGTGTTGTACAAAATCCTTGTTTTATGTTCTTTTGTTTTCATTTTTGTTTTGTGTAGGAAAACCGAATTGGATCATTCAATCATCAATCCCTGTGGAATCGACCTCGCACTTACATATGCTAAACTAACAACGGCTCGTGCACTTGCGAGTATCACAAGTTGAGGATGCAACTGAATCCACTTTGGTGCAGCTGTATCTACGCAACACAATGTTCACTGTTCACAAGTGATATAGTGGTGATAAAATGGCGATAGAAAATGTTGTTTGTGTTTTTCTCTAGTTTTCTTGTGTTGTCTCATTTCTTTTACACTTCTTTACTCATTTTTAGTTTCCATTTTGCATTTGTGCATTTGTGGTGTGTCAATTAAGTGTTCTTTTCGCACTCAAATTAGAACTTATAGGAAGCCGACAAGTTTTTCGTGGGATCGAACCCGTACTTACATAATCTATACCTCTATAGATTCGTGCACTTGCGGGTATTTTTAATTGGTTGTTTGCACATTAATTTGTGTCCTCTTAGGAATGCAACAGCGACACCTTCGGTGTCTAAGAAGTTTGGGTTTTAAGAGGGACCATTGTGACCCCTCCAACCTTCCCGGATCCTCTGGCTGTATTTTCTGAGGCCCTTAACTGGTCGTCCATGAGTTGCTTGTATATTTGTGTGTTTAAAAAAAAAACATTAAAAAAAATTAAAAAAAATTAAAAATTAAAAATTGAAATTTGAGTTTTTATTTTTCCTTGTAAATTGCAATTGGGAATTTCTATGTTTTCTTTTTTCTTTGTGTGGTCAATTAGTTGTAAATAATAATAAGTTTAAAAAAAAAAAAAAAATCAATTTGGAACTTCTTTGTTTTTTTTTTTGTTAAGTTAGTTTATGTATTTATTTACGTGGTGTGATTAGTTAGTTTATTTCTGAGTGTTCAAAACACATTTTTATTCAAACACCGCATTAAAAAAAAACAACAAAACAACAACAACAACAAAATAAGTAAAATTAAAAAAAACAACTTCTTCATCTTCATCTTCATCTTCATGGCATGCCTCTATTCTCTCTTACTTGCAGAATTTGCAGCAGCTCCACATGGTCCTCATTTTTTCTCTCCAGTGCTTCCAAGTGCTGATTGGCACAGGAGAGCCGCTTCTCCAGGTCCGCCACCATAGCCTTCAAGGAAGCTACTTCCTCGCTCAGCGTGGCACACTCCCGTGTTCTCGCCAATAATCGCACGCCTAAATTGGTAGCCGAGACCGCATGGAGCACCATTAAATTGTGGGACTCCTCCACTGCAGCCTTGTTGGACCTCTGTGCCACATGCAGGATGATCTGCCGATGTGAGTTTACTGCCAATCATGCTGCCCAGGCAGCACTGCCCGTTCGGCACTGCCTCAGAAAAGTTCGGTATTACCTCAGCAAAGTTTGAGGTCATACCGTGATGATATGCGGAGTTTGGGAAGACAGGGTTTGGACGAGCCCTTATCTGCGCATTCGGTGGCGCCAGGGACAATTCAAGGTTAAGATCATCAAGGTGAATGCAAGAGGATGTCATTGTTTTGTTTTTGGATTTTTTGATGTTTTTCTCTTGAACTTGCAGGAAGAAATGCGGGGTACTCTTCTACTTCACCGAGATGTGTTTAAATAGATTTATGCGGGGACGAGGGAGCCGAAAGCACTTCGGATCTCGAGGGTGCTATCTTGTGCTCTTTTTTCTCGGATCCCTTCATTTCCGGCGCAAATTGCGAGCGTGTTTTTTTAAAAAGGGAGCATGTCTACACTTTCACTTACTTTTGTCTCCCTGTTTTTTGATGTTTGTGTTTTTTTATTTTTCAGTTGTTATTTTATTTTATTTATTATGTGTTTTTTTCAATTGTTTTCTTCTTGTTTGTCAAGTTTCTCAAGAATGTAATTGCAAGAATAGACAAAATTAAAGATGCATCTTGGACACCTGGTGCAAGAATCCCAACTCTTCTTTTAAATTCTTGTTTGAATTGTGTGTTTATTTCAGTTGTTATTTATTTATTTATTTATTTATTTTGTTTTTATTTAATTAGGTAGTATAATTTAAAACTCATAGGATATTCTTTGAATGAGCTAAATTTTTGGTAACTCCAGTGAGCAACCGCAGCAGTATATACAGTGTCTAAGAAGTTCGGGTTTTAAGCGGGACCATTGTGACCCCTCCAACCTTCCCAGAACCCCTGGCTGTGTTTTCTGAGGCCCTTAACTGGTCATCCTTAAGTTTTCTCTTAAAAGAAGAAGCTGTTATTTGTGTGTTTTCTTAAACTATTAAATAAATAATTTTTTTTAAAAAAAAATCATGTTTGGGTCTTCGTGTTTTTGTTTGATTGTCGTTCTTTAAAATTAGGGTCAATCGTTTCTTTGAGATAACATAACGTTTTTATTTCCCAATTTTTTTAAAAAAAAAAAAAAAAAAAAAGACGAATACACTCTAAAATTAAATAATAAATAAGAACTGAAATCATTTCTTCTTGGCCTTCGGTATCTCGACCATAGGAGCTTTGAGTTTGGCCCTCTGGCTGTCCTCTTTCGGGGCTTCACGCACAGCCTCTTGGGGCTCACCGCTTGAGCCCCCAAAGATCGCAATCTTAGGTTGAACATAACTACTCTCGCGATATGTTTGCTTGCGTTTACCCGGTCGGTCTAGGTCCTCCAGCTGCTTTCTCATGTCACAAGAATACAACTCTACCATCTTTGTTAGGTTTTTATTCTCGTCCTGTAATACTTCTAGCTGGTGTCAATTCACCTCCACCATCCTTGCCCTATCCCTTTTCAAGCTTTTTATAGCAGTCTGACACTCTTCAACCATACTTCGCTCCGCCACCAACTGACCTTTCAGTACCTCTACCTCATGGGACTTCGCAAGTAGGCGATGTCCCAAACTTGCGACACATGCTGGACTCTGCACGCTCAGTGCTAGGGCATCACTCGTGACCCGGTTGTCATCCCTTGTCCCGAACACACGTATATCTTTAGGAGTCACTAAATTTCTACCAACTTCAATGACAACATCGTTGTCCAGGAGTATTGAGTCATTGACGGCACAGGCCCCCGTGCAGAGGCAAAGTAAGGTACCTATACTGGTGCCACTGCTTCACCCCATGTCTGAGTCGGTGGAGCTAGGTTGAGATCCAACGAAAATGGGTAGGAAGAGGCCATTTGATTTCTCACTTTTTCTTTTTCTTGCTTCTTTTCTCTTTCGAGTTTCTGAGTTTGTGTTTTTTATTTTTTTCCCCTTCTTTTTCCTTCTTATAGACATAGTCTTTGACAAACCCTAGCCAGTGTAGCGCGTAAGCATTTCTGAATCTCCAGCATTCCTCGAGTCCCACCACCTTCTCTCTTTCCAACCACACCCAACTCATTTATCACGACGTGACCTTTCTGAATGGACCCGTTCAGGAAAGTCATCACGACTTTGTATGGCCCCGTAATTTCTGCTTGTGGAGTCTGCGGCGCCTCTATGCGTCGACACGTGTCTCGCCCGTCTGTTGGTCCCTTACACTGAACCAAGACATCATAACCCATGGTTAAAAAAAATATATATATCTCGCTCTTTGTGTTTCTACGCACCGTTCGATAGTTTGTTTTTACAAAACTAAATAATAATAAAAAAGCCAGAAATGAAAACAAATTGTGGGTCGGGTTTCACTTTAGTTTGGGTTTCAAGGTGGGTTAATTTCATTGTGGGCTTTGGGCTTCAAATTTTTTTTTTGGGTTTCAGAATTGTGTAATTAGGGTTTACTGTTTAATTTTGTTTGTTTGTTTGTTTGTTTTTGTAATTTATTTTTGTAATAATAATAATAATTATTATTATTGTTATTTTGTGATTTATATTTACTTTAGTACCTTTCATTTCTTGTTATGACACTGTTTGTGGCTAATTTTTAAACATTGAGGACAATGTTCATTTCTAGGTTTGGGGGTATTAGAGTTTAGCATGTAAATTTGGTTTTTCCTTAATTTAATTTTTTTTATTTGCTTGTTTTTATTTTTATTTTTATTTTATTTTTGAGTCACTTTCCGAACACATATGATGAGATTGTGATAAATGTTGCATGACTTAAATGAAAATTGGATTTTAAAAAGAGTAATAATTTAAATTGAAAATAAATAAATAAATTTGGCATTGTTCTAGCATGATATGTTTGAAACCTTTTTTGCACTTGCCATTTGATTCATAATTTTCCAATTAAAGGATTTGCATGATCTAAAAAATTGTATGAAGCATAAATTAGACTTATATAACCAACCATATAAAGTGAGCTTTTGAGCCTTGTACTTCATTTCATGAGTGTTATACACATACTCTTAATTTCTTGTCATCTAAGTTGTTGTTTGATCTCATTATTCATTGATTTGGTTGAACACTTAAAAGTCATTCATTAAAGCATTAAAAGCAGTAACAAATACTCAACATCGAATAGTAATCAAAAATTAATATAACTATAAAAATTAAGTGTTCATGGTTAGGCTACATCGCAGCCCTAGCAAGGAAAATTAGTTCTTGACAAAAGAGAAGGTAAACATGTTGAAGTGCAAAAGGAGGATGAAGAAACGGCAGAAGAAGACCAGTTCTCTAGGTTCTGGTGCTCGAGCAGAAGCTATAGGCGCTCGAACAACAAGGAGACGTTTGACTTGGTGTTCCTATTATTCTGGGGTTTTCTAGCCTAATTTAATAGAGTTTTAGTTTCCTATTCCTAGTTAACTTATAACCCAAGTCCTATAAGTTATAAATAGGACTTTTAGGGTTAGGTTAAATTTCATGAGAGGAACATTCAAGAGAGAATTTGCAAGAGAATTCAAAGGGGAATTCTCCCTTTAGCCAGGAGAGAAAAAGAAACGCCTAGCCTTTCGATCAATGCATCTTTTCATGCATGACTTGCGGTTCTCAGCAATTAAGTCAAGCCGCCCAGGTCCAAGTCCAGAAGTATCACTTCATGACCACCACTTTGGCTATGATTGCTGTCATTTAGCAAATGGTTAAAACACTCGTCGGCTTTCTAGATGGATTCATTTGGGGTCGTATGTTACTCATGAATACTTACAAAATTAATTGATTATTTATTGGATGTATTATTCACAGCAGCAATATATCACTGTCTCATTGGAACATGGAAAACAATGTAATTCCGTTTTTTTGGCCTAAGACGTTTTCCCTTCTAGTTTCTATATATGTGTATCCATCCTTAAGGTACCGAAAGTAATATTAAGACTTAAGCTTGAGGTATATATTGTCCCTCAACTCAAAGATTTGAAGGAACAGTCAAACAAAGTAGGGAAAATATTCAGTTATGCTCATATATGCTCATATTATTCTTCTTCTCTAATATGGAGGTATTTATATAAGTACAAAGATGTGTTAACCCTAAATAAAATAGGAAATATATCTAAATTATAATAGGAAATAAATTTCTATTACAATAGGACTAAATAATAATTGATAAGTAACCAAAATTCTAACTAAATAAGGAACCAAAATCCTAACTAAGTAAGGACTCGCCAACACTCCCCCTCAAGTTGGGGCAAAGATATTTTGCATGCCTAACTTGACAATACGAGTCATAGAACACAATACTCGACATTGACCAATTGAACAACTGTAGAGAAGGCCTTGTCATAAACCATGAGTAAAACAACTGACAAACCCTAACAAATAGGGCACATAGAAGAAGACATAAAAGCAAAACACAGAAACCCTATGAGCATGGCAGTAGTTAAGACAAAATACAAAAACCATGTGAGCACAATAGTAGATAAGGCAGAAAACAGAAACCCTGTGAGCACGGCAGTAGGTAGGGCAGAACACAGAAACTCTGTTAGCAAGACAATAGGTAAGACAGAACACAAAAACTCTGTGAGCACGGCAGTAGATAAGGCAGAACATAGAAACCCTGTGAGCACGACAATAGGTAAGGCAGAACACACAAACTCTGTGAGCACGGCAGGAGATAAGACAGAACAAAGAAACCCTATGAGCACGACAAAGGTAAGGCAAAGAACACATAAACCTTGTAAACACGACAAAAGAACACAGAAACTCTGTGAACACGACAGTAGGTAAGGCAAAACCAAACCCTAAATATAGGGCAAGGCGAGGGTTAAGGAAAGGTAAAAACAAAGCAAAGGAAAAATAAAGGCAAGGCAAGGCAATGGGCACAGCTAAAGCAACGGAAAGCAGAGCAAGCAAAGTTAACATCAACAGTGGCAACAATGACAATGACAACAAAAATGACAACATTTCTTCCATACCCACTTTAGCATTCCTGTGTGTGGATAGTTTTGAGACAATTATATGTATGGCACACAAAGCATTGACTTGCTTCACTTTATTCTGACTCTTGTCCTCTCCTTCTAGCTAGCCATCGAACTTTTAACATTCATTTGGAGTACAATGTCGCAGAAAAGTAATAGGAAAACTTGTGAAGAAATTAACGTAATTATTAGTCCATAAAATCCAAGTATATCTCTCAAAATAGTTTGTTTGTTCGTAGTACATGATGAGCACCATAGAGATAGAGATATCCTCAAGTATATCTCTTAAAACCAATGGGGTTTTGACACTTGTCAAATTCCAGCAACATCGACAAATTTCAACAAAAAAGAAAAAGGAATATTTTAAAAAAATTGACACGTGTCAAAACCACATTTATGGTAAGAAAGAGTTCCTCCTCAATGTGAATACAATGTCGCAGAAAAGTATAAGGAAAACCTTTGAAGAAATTAACGCAATTATTACTCCATAAAATCCAAGTATATCTCTCGTATAAGCACAAGCTCAATAGTTGGTTTGTTCGTAGTACATGATGAGCACCATAGAGACACCCTCAAAGAGCATGGCTTGGCTCCTTCAAATTAAGGAGGAGATTCTCCTTAAAACCAATAGGATTTTGACACTTGTCAAATTCCAGCAACATTAACAAATTTTCAACAACCAAAAAAAGAATATTTAAAAAATTGACACATATCAAAACCACATTTATGGTAAGGAGTTCCTCCTCAATTTTAAGGAGCCAAGCTTTTTCCATTAAGATATGAACGTCCATTTTCATGGGCATGGCTTTTTCAATGCATTAATTGCAATTTATTCTTAATAATTTTACGGAGATCAAATTTTTTATTCACATTTGAAGATTACATGACATGACATGCGATATAAAATGTAGATTTATTTGAAATTGATGTTTTTTTTAATCCATTTTGACATGTAATTGTACTTATCATTTGCTACTGAACCTCAGTGCATCATGTGGACACCATTCGTTCACATAAAATCATTCGTAATTTTCTGTTATTGTAACATAAAGAAAGAGGGGTAATATATATTTCACACAAATTCTATGTGCAATATATTTTCCAAAACTTCTTTGTGCATGACGTTAATTCTATCTTTAATTAAGTACCGAACTATCGATATTCACCTAAATATTGAAGTTGGCAAAAGTATATCGTTAACATATCAATATGTTTATTATTGATGATAATAATATTGACACATTATCAATTACATGTGGACAATTCTATCTTTATTGAAGATCAAATGAGATACATAGCCAGACTATAATAATCGACACGTTACCAATTACATGTCGAGAGTCTTACCTTTATTAAAGATCAAACATTTAATATAGAACCGGACTAATTATCGACGCATTACATGTCGAGAGTCCAATCTTTATTAAAGATCTTGTCCTTTCTATAGTTCATTCATATATATGTATGCTCATCATGGGCAGAAGGTAATGACGTAGTTAGGTCCACCATTGCATGTAAAGGTACCCTTTTTGTCATCATAAGCATAGCTGTAAGCGTCAGGGCATGCTTTATGGAATATCTGAGAGTAATTTGTCGGTGGGCATGTCTGTGGAGTGTTTTGAGGCGGAGTGCAACAGTACTTTGGCTGATTGAATTTAACACATGCGCTCAAGCAGGCAACCACCATCCCATCGGACCCTTTCTTTTGCAGCTCACTCGGACAAACTTTGTTCACGTTCGCCGGGCAACTAGCCTTCTTGCAGTCGCCGGTACCGCTTTGTGGAGTCACAGACATGGGCAAGTTGAAGCCATCAACAAGACTAACGTCGTAGAAATCTTGTCCTCTGCCTGCTGGAATATTGAATTCCGCTAAAGTTGCCGGCGGAATGGCACCGTTACCGTTGCATTTGACCTGACCAGAGGCACAGTCTGCGGTGACGCAGACGAACTTTCCAGAGGCGTTCGTAGAGCATCGAGTTCGGGCCCAGAAGCGGCCGTTCCATGGCACCGGAGTGTCTAGCTGGAAGCTAGCTTGGGATGCTAACTCGAACCCTGTGGTTGATAATTGAGGTTTTTGATCGGAGGTTAGGGTTCCTGGCCAGACCGTGTAGGGACAATTGTTTTTGAAAGAAATTTTCGCTGCATGTGCACCTGCCAGGCGAAGTAAACCACACTTAATTTGATGCAGTAATCACAAACCACACTTATTGTGACCAAATATTAAATTAAAATTAAAGAAAATAAGAAGCTTCGACTGTAAGAAAAGATCAATGAGTATTTCTATCGTTTGGCCAAAATAAAAAATTAAAGAAAATAAGAAGCTTGTTTACCTCCGAAGGAAAGGATGGTTAAGCTGAGGCTGAGGACAACTACTAGGGTCTTCATCATCGGAATGTCTTAGTTTGCTTTGCTTTGAATTTGATGAGCTTGGGCTTTAATTATATAGGCTTGGTGCGAGCCTAACTTTTTGTCCTTTTGGAGGACCATGGTTGGTGCGGGTCTAACTTTTACAAAGTCAACAAAGTTGCTGCGATGACAAGTTATATGGGCTTAGTGCAAGCCTAGATTTTGCTCTTTTGCAGGACTATGGTATCAAGTTGCTGCGATGACAAGTGACAAGACAACTAGTCTTATGAATATGAATTTGAGTAGGTAACTTTTTGTATGAAGATTTATTTTTTTTCAATTCTATCTATTTGTTTATTTCTTGTTTTCTGTCAAATCGGTTTTTTATGTAAGATCAACATTTATTTTTATTTTTTTTAGTAAATTGAGCTTAAACCCACAAAATTCATTTGTAATAACCTAAAATCCTTTCCTTTATTTTTCTATTTAAATACCCAGTTTTTTCAAATAAAACCCGATGCCTATGATCCAAGTAAGCAAGTTACCTAATCTAGCTTAAGATCTGATTTATTCTATTTTTCAGATTCCAAAACTACCCATACTTACAAGTTAACGTGTTATGTGGGGTGTAACTAATGACACATGTTGAATTTGGAAAGATCTTCAAATGGTTGTAATGAATGTATGAATTAATCTAGAAACTTATTTCAAATTAAATATTAAATTCAACATTAAAGTATTAGTAACGTTTTTGTTTGTTTTATGACCCCAAAAAAAAAACGTTTTGGTTTATTAAATTTTTTTTTGTTTGTTTTCCTTTTATGAATTATACTACTAGTAATCTATTTTATTATAGTTTAATGAATAATAGTGTACATTCTAATTATGTTGAAAATATTTTGATAATCTATTTATTGTTTGTTTTATGAAAAACATTTTTTTTAAATGAACCTATTTTTTCTCTAAATAATGTACCTATTTTTTTTCTCAAAATAATGTACCCTTTTTCTTTGAATAAAGTAAATATTATTTGTTTTATGAAAAACAATTTTTTTAAATGAACCTATTTTCTCTCTCCAAATAATGTACCTATGTTTTTTCCTCTAATAATGTACCTAGTAAAACAATGTACGTATATTTTTAAAATGAACCTATTTTCCTCTCTAAATAATGTACCTATACACATTTATAGGTATATTGTAAAATAATTTACCTATGGGTAAATAATGTACCTATATTTTCTATAAATTATTGTGTACCTAGTTTTAATTTATGAAAAATGTACGGAAATTTCAATTACAAAGTAACTGACTTAGTTTTTTTTATATATTTAATTTTTGGTAAATAATATACCTATATTTTATTTAAATAATATATTTATATATATATTTTTCATAGGTACATTATTGGATATGTAATTTACATTTATTTTTTTCGGTTTTCAATTTTAGGGGGCGGTATGTGAGAGGGAAAGTCAACCAAAAGAAATTGGGTGATTGATATGTTATTAATAGGGAGTGTTAATTACAATTATGACAGTTAATAAAATGCTTGAAATAAATTATATATAAAATATGAAGTTTGGTGGCAAAGATGTAAAAACATATGAATATTACGACCTCTTATATCCTACTAGTCATTTAAATTTGAAATTACACATAGATTTATAGAGTGATGGGTATATGTCCAGGAAATAGAAAATGTAGGGATTTATATTGGATAAGCCCTTTTTTTTTTTGGGTAACAACATTCAAATCGTTCGCCAATGTAGAAAGTGCCACCCAAAGAGAAGAAGATGCCACGAACAAACAGAGGTAGAATTTATAGCACAAGATATGCCACTAAAGTCTAAATGTGCAACTGTACTAAACTGTTGGGCCATTGAAATGTGTATTATTAAATCCCCCTAAATTGCCACGAACAAGCAGAGCTAGAATTTTCAACACTCAGGACACATTTTCTTTTCTACAGGCGGTGAAGAAAATTAATGTGTTTGCCTTGACCCGTGAAGAAGGAGAAAAATTTAGTTGCAACGAGGATAACATTAGTTTGCTATTTCCAATCAATAATTCTATGTCATGTTAAAATGTTAACACGTTTGTCATAGTATTATTGGTTGGTTATAGCAAAATAGTGTTATTCTCGTTTTATAAAATCTTTCTTGTGAAGAAGGGCCAAGAGGAGAGACTAGTGGTAAGACTAGGAAAATTACTACATAGTTTGTTTCCTTTTTCTTTAAATAAAATTGATTAATCATTATTACTGGTAAATTATCATTTGTTTTCCATTCGCTGAGTAGACATAATTGATTTTGTTGTGTAAACGGGAAGTTGGTGTTGGCACATGTTGTAATTAAAAGATTCATTACCTTCTTGTACTATTTTATTCGAATTTAATTATCAATAGGGTGTTAGTTGGATTGACCCAGGGCTTTGGTGTGCTTCCACTTGGGTTCAAGTCCTCATTGTATCCGTGTGTGTGAGTTTTTCCTTTTATGCAAAAATATTCCAAGACCTTGTCGTTGATGGACTACGCAAGTATCACATACAAGCCACTTTAGCACACACGAAACCACAAAGTAAACACACACACAAAGAACACAAGAATTTATAAAGGTTTGAGGTTGTGCCTACGTCCTCTTGGTGATCCCCGAGAAATTCACTAGTATGAATGAACCCTTTGGTTACAATGAAATACCCCTTTGATCTCTCACGAAGCCTATCTCTCTTTTCTCTCACCCTTGGCTCAAACCCAATTTGATGCCTTAGCATTACAATAACCTAGCGCTAAAGTGCCTATTTATATGTCATATGGCTTTAGTACAAATATGGAAAGAATAGAAAACTTAAAGGACTCCAAAACTAGGAGAAAATTTGTCTAATGTGTCCACTCGAGTCTGAGTAGTTCCGCTTGAGCAGCTGAGCCCAATAGAACTGCTGCAGCTCTTTTGAAAAAATTGTCGCAGCATGTGCACCTGCCATGCAAAGTAAACCACACTTAATTTGATGCAGCAATCACAAACATCTTCATGCAATTAATTATAGAACAAATAACTGATTTGGCGTTAATTAGAGTCAAATGTTAAAATAATCGATTTGCATCCATGAATGTATGATTGTTTATACTTTCAATGCCTACGTGGATTATTGTGCACGTGAATTTTCGTAAAAAATTTCATCCAAAGTTTAATCTTTGAAATATTTAATACATTTGCAAAGTTTATATACACTGCAAAAAGAAAGTTAATATGACATTTGTGTGAAAACACAGGTCCAACAGAATGAACAACATTAGCTAACGGTCCTAAACACAAGGATCGAATTAGCCTTGAAAACAAAGGGACTAAATTGGCCAACGTGGTAAAACACAGGGACATTTTTACATTTCAGCCTATTAACTATTGTGACCAAATATTAAATTAAAATTTAACATATCAGCTTCGACTTTAAGACAAGATCAATAAGTATTTCTATCGTTTGTCCAAAAAGAAAAATTGAAAGAAAATAAGAAGCTTGTTTACCTCTGAAGGAAAGGATGGTCAAGCTGAGGCTAAGGACTAATACTAGGGTCTTCATCATCGGTGTGGGAGTGATTTTCGTCCCACGAGAATATTTTCGGCAGGTAGCAGCACCATGACCGCGCTTGTCACAAAATTGACAAACAATAACACTAGTGTTGTGGGGAGAACAAGAGGAAGTATTGAAACTAGAGGAAGAACCGCGATGAAAGAATTGAGGTCTTGAACTAGAGCCAGAAGTAGAGGAGCCAAGATTTGAGCCATGCATCCAAGAAACATGGGGAGTGGGAAGCAGACCACGATTGTTCGAATTCAAAGGGCAAGGCTGAAATTGAGAGGGAGATTGGGAGCGGCCAAGACCTCGGTTCTTAGAAAACGCCTGAGAAGAATGAGAGTTGTTCGAAAGAGCCGCGTAAGCATGGAATGGTTCATGAGTGACTGACATAGAGGCATGATTCTTGCGTTGCAATACCGCAACCTCACGACCAAGCAAGAATCCATGAAGCTCATCAGAAGATACCGGATCACTACGAGTTTCAATCGAAGTCACAAAGGAGTCATATTCCTCGGGAAGACCATCAAGGATGTGAGCCACAAGATCAGCATTAGTGAGGGGTATCTGCCTGAAGTTTAATCAGCACCATGCCAAAGATATTCTGAACTATAACAGTAGTGAAAGCCGGAATCGAGTATGAGTCAACTAGCGAGGAAGAGGAATGAAGCGGTTGAACAGGAGCACGAGAAGGTGAGGAACAAGAAGAAACGTCAGGAGCCTCCATGGAAGCAGGATAGAGGAAGAAAAGTGTGTTTGGTCAGAGAGAAAATTGGCAAGAAAACTTAACGGAAGAGAGGATCGAATCATGAGATAGAAGGCGATGATACATGAAGGAAGTGTGATTCTCATTATTGGGTAAACTATTACAAAGGCCTTTGTACATAACACCTATGCTGAGCTGTCATAACTAATTACAGATAAGAATATATTAGTAAATAGAAAATGTAATAACCCAAACCTTAATTAATTATTATTTATTAATATATTAAAGGAAAAGACAATTATACCCCTAGAATATTTTATTTGGTTTAAATCTGACTTTTTGACCGAGAAAGAATTTGGAAATTTCGATTAAACGATTGCGTAGATAGCATCGTAATGAGTCCGTAGACACGTAGTGGGCTTGAATCGAGGTTATAACGAAGAAAATATGAGCAAAATATGTTGAGGGGCAAAACGGTAATTTTGCAGAGGAGATTTTTTTAAAAAAACCCTCTCTTCTCTCTCCCCGCGTCTCTCTCTTGTCCCCGATACCAGCCCAGCTGACACCCCCTTCCTTGCAAACCTACGCCACACCAACCGCCACAGCCACCGGATCGACAGGGATTTGATTGGCGTCCCCCCCAGCCATCCGACGTCTTCCCCGAACTTCCGCCGCCCTGGTCTTGCCGGAAACCCATGATTTTGGCTGAAAATTGCTCCGAATTTCAAACCTTCGGTTCTTCCTCCTCCGGCCACCAATCCGACCAATCAAGGTATGGACTTGTAGCTATTTTTCACGTTCTAGCTGATGGTTGAGTAGGTTTTGAGAGATTTTGAGGTTTGAATGGTTAATTCTCAATTTGAAATCCAGCCGGTATTGGGATTGCAATTCTGGTCACTTCCGGCTACTTTTTGGCCATAGTCCAAGAACAAAAGTGGTTCCAAATTAGGAATTTTACTACAGTAGGAGTTTGGGCCGGCTGTTTGGAGAATTTCCGACTCCGTAATTTTCTATGCACACCCACGCTTTGCTAGCGCGTGGGCCAGGGGTCGGGGACCACTTTTGGACCTAGAATGATCCTCGTGTCCTCATGAGCACTTAGGAACTTGGGGATATAAACTCGGACAACGTTTGAACCCCGAACTGATCTCACCTATTGCACAATTTCCGGGTTCGAGACGTTTGAACCATTGGATTGTAGTCAATTTGAAATATGTTGATCTAGATATTTTCAGGATCGTATAGGATTCGACGGATCGTAAATCGGAGTCCGGGATACTTCAAAATGCCAACCCTGAACGTTTGAACCGTTGCATGCTTTTCATAATATAACTCTCTGTTATGGGTTCTTGTATGTTTGGTTGGCCATGGGTTCTTGGAAAATGAATGGGAATTGGAGATTTATGTTGTGGGTTTTTGTAACCTACGACGGTGGTAGATGGACCAAACCGTCGTCTATATTGTCGTTATACTTCGGTAGTTCAGTTACTTCTGGCGTATGAATTTTTTTTTGGATTTGGTAGCATAAAAACGACGGTATCTACACTAACTGTCGTATACCGTTGCATGTAGGCTACCTAAGCCAGAACATTGTTCTTCCAACGCAATACAAATTTCTCGGTTTAGGTAGCCTAAAGACGACGATATCTCCAATAACCGTCGTCTTTAGGCTACTTGAACCCAGAACATTGTTTTTCAAAAAGCAATACAAATTTCTAGGTTTGGGTAGCCTAAAGACGACGGTAATTCGAGATACCGTTGTCTGAATTACTATAACACGAGGATTATTTTGTAAATACCATCGTCTGAAACTTGTGTTGTTTTTATTCTTTGCTATGTGAATATAGTCGTTTGTCATTGCTTGTCTTTTCACTTTATTATATATACGATTATATAGTGTGGGAGATGGATAAGTCATGAATGCATTCGGATAGAAGATCGAAGACATATGAGTTAGGGGTGGAAGGATTTTAGAATTTTGCTGTAGAAAATCTTGGAAATACAACTCATATTCATTGTCCATGTGTTAAATGTGAGAATTTTTTATTATTTGGGGTTGGAATTATAAGGGACCATTTATAATTTAATTGAATTGACCAACGCTATAAGATTTGGACATGGCACGGAGAATCTTGGGAATGGACTACTAATGCTAGTAGAAATGTGGAAGAAGATGAGTAAAGTAGGTTCAGTTTTGTTTCTGAAGAATTAGGGATGGATGATAATGATTTAGGCAATATTGGATTTGATCCTTATGAGTTTGCCAATGTGATTGGGGATGGAGATCAGCCCTTGTACCCTGGTTCCAAGTAAGTACACGAAGTTGTAGGCTCGTATTGTGTGTAGCTTTTGTGATGATCGCAAGGCTTGTGTCGGGATTGCTGGAGCAATTTATGCAGAACTTTTGTTTTGTTTTTTAGTTATCATAAAATATGAGTATTAGAACACTAAAACCCAAGTGATAAAAAAATTGCTCAAGTACGTACCTATCGACGACGTTATTGTGGCTGTATAGAATGGTGCGATGAGAGCTCAACTCAATGAAGGGGAACGGCGAGGGGGGCGAAGGAGGAAGACGGAAGGGACCATAAATATTAAACGGTTGGGTTTATTTATTTATTTTTCTGTTTTTTTTTTCGGTGTGAAATTCTTTTATTTATATAACAAATTATGTAATTAAAATAGATGAGATGGCAGATGACATGGGTTGCCATGTCATGTGCCACATGTGTTGGTATCCAAAAGTTGGTAAACAAGTTGGTGCCCGTAGCATTTGAATTCAAAAACTAACCAACGAACTACATTATCCCTGGAACAAGTTTCAATTCAGAAACTAGGTTTTTGAAAACAAAACATAGCGATTTAATGGAAACGTTGGGAAGAAAATCGATCCGCATTATTTTAATAACCTGAAAAATAATTGTAAATATTATCTTATGAAACAAAGTGCAAAATGAAAACATCAACTAGAATAAATCATAAACCTACTACACAGGCACAAGAAGAGAGAGTGGAAAAAAAGAAAAAAACAAGAAAATGAAGAAACAAATTAGCAGATGCAATACCCATATGAAAATTCAAAGCAAATTTCTATAGGATGGCGTGGATGAGAAAGAATGCGTCGATGGTGTTGCGGCGTTGATGGAGTTGCAGCATCGATGGCGTTGATGATGTCGATGGCATCGGGTCAATGGCATCGATGGCGTCGATGCATTGATGGCGTGGCTGGTAGGTACGTATGAGGATCATAGAGGTGAAAGAGGGAGTGTTTCAGAGAGCTTAGGAGGGTTTCAAGGTGGGAGAGATAAGGTTTTCACAGACACTGGGAAATCTGAATTTTAGGTTGAGGGTGAATTCACTTAAGTGACACCTTTTGTTTAGCGTGTTTTTAAAGATGACGCTTGCTAATTGACAAGCTTCGTGTTTTAAAAATCAATCCAATGCAACTCCATTTTAGTAGTGTATAAGATGATATACTAATACATCTTTTACACAAAACCCTAGCCGCTCTCTCCCTCTGTGAGTCCTAAAGGAAAATTCCATAGAGAGGGGAGGAGGAAGAACCGTCACTGCCCCCTCCTCCCCCTCGCCAGGTTAGTGAATAAGTCCACTAGGGCGTTTTGAATAAAAAGCCCCTTCGTGGTGGTTTCTTCTAAGCCATGGTTAGATTGAAGTTTCCTATCACCCCTTGCAGTCTATATTCTCAATTAAATCCAACTCTCAAAACCAGCTCCCTAACGCCGCTCATGTTCTTTAAATTTGATTCTACATCGTCTTTTACTGAGGTTGCTGCAAATCACCCAGTTATTATTTGGCAAAGTTGCTGTTTTTGTTTATTTGTTTGCTCTTATGTGCAGGTAGATTGCTGGAAATCATATTTTCCCCAGATCTGTTACGGATGCGGTGGTGGGAGTGGACACAACGGCGCTTCTTCAGGTGGTGGTGGTAGGTTCGTTTAGGCTCATGGGTTGTTTTAGGGTTTTGGTTATGTTGGGCTTGTGGGCTTTGTTTGGGCTTATGGTTAATTGTGGTGATGAGGGCTAGTAGTTTTAGTGCCGCTTTTGTCCGTGTTAGTTTGTTTCCCTCTTGTGATTTGTATTTTAGATGTCTTGTTGATGTCTTTGGTTGTATTGTTGAAGTTTATCTAATGAAGTTTCTATTTTGTAAAACCATAGTCTTTTAAAACACAATGATGATTTTAAGGTGCACCGTCGTCTATTTTGAATCATGGTTTAACAAAATTGTAGTAGTGGGCTTCTCAAAATTTAAAAAAAATCGCTTATTACTGTAAGTAATATCAATGCCAAACCGCCCTAAGCCTCCTTCCTTTTAGCATTTATACTAAAAAGTTGTATGATAGAAGGCACTATAATATGAATGAATAATACCTTGTTACCAAAATAACCCTAGTAAGTACTAACTTGTTTGGTAAGACATAAGAAAATCATTTATTGTTAAAAATTGTTGTGACATAAAGTAATAGTATTATTTCGACCAAAACAAAAAGAAAAAAGAAAATAAAGTAATAGTATTAGGGCTCGTTTGGAATTTAGGTTTAGGGTTTGAAATATTTGTTAAATCAACAAGCATCGTATTTGATTAAAATTCTCCTAATTTTCTTTATTAAATTCAATTCGTGCATCATAATAAGGTATATTTGAATTATTTTATTATAAAGTATTACTAAAGTAAACCATTAAAAGAGTAAAAGCCAACATGTTTTGTAAAACAAGTGGACTCATTTAATAACGAAAAAAGCGAAGGACAAGAAGAATTGACAGCAAAGTTTCAGCCTCATTTCCACCTAAGAATAAACTGTTTGGTTGGAAAAAATTGTGCTTCCATTTTAACCGTTTGAATTCCGCATGACAGTTTACATTTCAGTAGGAGATGCTCTTATACATTTTACAAAACGGATTAATATGGGGAATGATATGTTTTTGTATAACTGAGTGAAACGATGTTAATACAATGCTTGTCATCATGTCTCCAGAGGAAGTCGGCATATATGCAATGTACCAAACTTTGAATCCCATTTTTCCACGTACAATTGTCAAGGATAAGCACAAATACCATCTCATCGCATGCCATTAAATTTATATTGTCTTTATTAACATCAGGAAATTTGGAAGTCAAGCCTAAGCAATACGGATCGCAGCTTCTATAGACTGGACTGGCCCTACTCACCCACTATCTAGGCTTCAATTGTCCTATATATTCACCACAAGTTAATTAACTATAAGATGAGGCCAGACAACTATATTTGAAGTGTATGAAAGTGGATTTGAGACCTAAGGTTCTTGGCAAGTCCTTACTTAGTTAGAATTATGGTTCCTTACTATGTTAGGATTTTGCTTACTTACCCATTTATCTAGTCTTATTATAATTGAGATTTATTTCGTATTGTTATTTTTATTTATTTTCTATTGTAATTTGGATTTATTTCTTATTTTATTTAGGGTTGTATTTCTTTATAAATACTTCCATATTGGAGAAGAATAAAAATATGAGCATAATTGAATATTTGCCCTATTTTGTTTGACTTGGTATCAAAGCCAAGTTTCTCTTGACCTGTGCTTGCATTCTCCTTGTAATTTAAGTGCTCTCCTCCCCTTCTCTTCAAGGGGAGAGTGGGAGTGAAAAGGATATGTTTATTAACGTATCCCCAATACCTTGACGTACTCCCATGAAGATATTGCCTATGTCTTGACTCCGACGACCCCTTCTCTTTAGGGGGAGAGGTGGATTGAAGAGAAGTTGTGTCTGCGTAAATTAGCTAATGTTGATATGGAAGACATGCTGTCATTGTTGTTTCAATTGTCGTTTTCGTTGTTGCCGCCGTTGATGTTTCCTTTGCTTGCTTCGCTTTCGGTTGCTTTGGCTGTGCCCTTTGCCTTGCCTTGCCTTTGCTTTGCCTTTGCTTTGTCTTTACCTTCCCTTTACCTTGCCTTGCCCTATTTTTAGGGTTTGGTTTTGTATTTGTCTTTGTCATGCCTTACCCTGATTTTAGGGTTTGGTTTTGCCTTACCTAGTGCCGTGTTCACAAAGTTTATGTGTTCTTTGTCGTGTTCACAAGGTTTCTGTGTTCTTTGCCTTACCTTTGCCGTGTTCACATGGTTTCTTTGTTCTGCCTTATCTACTAACGTGCTCACATGGTTTCTGTGTTATGGTTTTATGTGTTCTTCTATGTGCCTTATTTGTTAGGGTTTGTTAGTTGTTTCACTCATGGTTTATGACAAGGCCTTCTCTACAGTTGTTCGATTGGTCAATGTCGAGTATGGTGTTCTATGACTTGCTTGTCAAGTTGGGCATGCGAAATATCTTTGCCCCAACTTGAGGGGGAGTGTTGGCGAGTCCTTACTTGGTTAGGATTTTGGTTCCTTACTATGTTAGGATTTTGGTTACTTACCCATTTATCTAGTCCTATTATAATTGAGATTTATTTCCTATTGTAATTTATATTTATTTTCTATTGTATTTTGGATTTATTTCCTATTTTATTTAGGGTTGTATTTCTTTATAAATACATTCATATTGGAAAAGAATAAAAATATGATCGTATATGAGCATAATTGAATATGTGCCATACTTTGTTTGTAACTCAAGTCATTAAGAGTATTTATTCTATTTACTCGAGGTCTTAGATTAATTCGATTAATTCTCCGCCCCATTATTGCCTGTATAAAAGGAAAATTGGATTTGAGGCCATTGAAAGACTATTGGGTTTAGCCATGATTAAACAAGGCAACCCTCATGAAATATAGTGCAAATTAACCACAAAAATGCATTAGAGAAAGATGGAAAAGATTAATTGAAAGTTAGTTAAATACCCATTCCTAGACATAAAACTATAAAAATACCCTATACTATTTAATGTATATAAACACACCCAAAATAAACCCAAAAATCAAAAGCTGTATATTTTTTAATTTAATTATTAAGATGAAATACCTTTATTACCTTTTTAACATAAAATTGGAATTCTAATCAACACCAGATCAGAACTCGTTTCACGTCCTACAGTCTCTCATCTTCATCTTCAACCCCAATTTTCAGTTTTTGTTCTTCCAGCTCAGTTTTTGTTCAACCTCATCATTCTAAGCTTCGACGGAGGGCTCGCCTGGGCCACCGACAATGATGCGCTGGGAGGGCCTTTTCTCCGTTCGATGAGATCATCGAATTGAAGGGCCGTTTGATGCAAGTTCTCTCTCTGCTACTTGATCTTTTGTTTCTCTATGTTACTTGATCTTTCTCTCCCAAAGATTGAAGATTGATCAATTCCTTTTCATTTTTGTTTATTATTGTGTATTTACTTGATTATACTCCGGCATTTTGGTTTTGATGGACGGATCTGATTTGATTTGGTTTCTTTTTGTGTTTCCAGATCATCAACGATCGTGATACCGGTAGACCTAGGGGCTTTAGCTTTATCTTCGTCACCTTCAGCAACGAGAAGGCCATGAGGGACGCGATCAAAGGCATGAACAACCAGAACCTCGACGGTTGTAACATCACCATCAACGAGGCCCAGTCTAATGGAAGCGGTGGTGGTGGTAACTGAGGTTATAGCTGCGGAGGTGGCGGCGGAGCATTGCCTATTTGATTTGATTTTTTGTCTTTTTCTCTATCTCTGGTTTAAATGTGGAAAATGGATATATAATAAAACAATTTGTAGGTGTTTTCTGAATTTTAGTTTGCTATCTGGTGTTGGTTGATTTTTAATTGGTCATATGTGTTGGTAGAAAATTCATGCATTGTTGTCTCTCATTTGTAGTTGTTGTTCAGTTTAATCCTTGAAGGAGCTTGTACCCAAGTGTGTGAGGCTGGCTCACTTGTTTCATGTTTGATGTATGTTGCGTAGATTCAGCTGCACCAAAATGGGTTCAACTGCATCCTCAACTTGTGATACTCGCAAGTGCACGAACCGTTGGTAGTATAGCATATGTAAGTGCGAGGTCGATTCCACAGGGATTGGTGATTGAATGATCCAATTCGGTTTTCCTACAAAACATAAATGAAAACAAAAGAAACAACACAAGAAGAAAGAATGTACATTACAAGAAAAATAAATTACAACTAAGAAAACATTGAAGGAAACTAAGAGAACTTTGAGGAATGAGAAGAAAGTGTTTGAGAACTTTGAGGAGGGAGAAGAAAGTGTTTGAGAAGTGTTTGGGAACTTTGAGAATCTTGGAAGAGAATGCGTTTAAGAACATGGGGAATTTGGAAGAGAAAGGAAGGTGTTTGGAAAGCTTGAGGATTTTGGAAGAGAAAGGAAGGTGTTTGGGAAGCTTGAGGATTTTGTGAACTTGGAGAATTTGAGAACTTAGGGAAAGGAGAGAAAGGTGTTTATGAAGTGTTTGAGACATGAAGAATTTTGGAAGAAGGTATGAGAGAAGTGTTTTGAGAGCTTCAGAGAATTTGATGAAGGAAATGGGGGAAGTGTTTGGGAAATTTGGAGAAGATGGAGACTTTTGGAGAAGAAAGGAAAGTGGTGTTTGAGAACTTTGTGGATTTTGGAAGAGAAAGTGTTTGAGAACTTTGAGAATTTGGAAGAGAGCGTTTGAAAAGGGAGAAGAAAGTGTTTGGAAAGTATTTGAGAATTTGATGAAGGAATGGGAGAAGTGTTTGGAGAGTTTAGAAGAAGAGAAGAGAAAAGTAGAATGATCTTATTACAACAATTGAGAACTACAAAGGGAAACTAAGAAAATTTAAGGGAGAGAAGGGAAGGGAGCTCTAGAGAAGTGCTTGAGAGCTCCCCCCCTTGGGGTGTTATTACAATCTTAGGAAATCTCACTATTTATAGGCCTAAGGAAGTTGAAAATCTGAATTATACAATTGAATTATCTAAACACACTAACTTCACCTAACACACTACACTTAATTCACCAACTTAACCTAACACACAATTGCATTTGAAAACAATTCCTCTTGTCTTTAGGCTTAGTGTTGCACCCCCACTTCATCATCTTTTGGCTGCTGCAAAATTCTACTCAAAAATAGGTATTGAATATGCTTCACCAAACTTTCTCACAATCAACAACACTTCATCATGCATATGTCATGCATGACAATGCATTGCAGCCAGCTTGTGGGCTCGTTTTGGGCTTGTGCCTCCATCCTGAAAAATCTGGAAAAATATGGATCTTGAAGCTCTTTGAATTATCTTTCCAAGCATATGCAGCCCAACTCAAGGAAAAATCGGGAAGGCCTTCAAATGTGATTTTTGGCCCAGTAACGCAGATGCTGCCGAATTTGACCTTAAGTTGCCAAAACATGTATAACTTTCTCTAGAAGACTCGGAATCATGAACCGTAAAATTCTACAGAAAATAGACTTCCGTAGCTTTCCAATGATGTATGGCTCATTATCTGGTTCTTCTTGAGCAAGTACAGTCCAATCCGTGAAGTTGGTTGATCTGCAGACACCATTTTGAGCTAACTTGTCTCGAAAATGCAATTAGTGAGTCCTTAAGCTTATTATACTGAAACAAACACAAAACTTATTAAAAGCACAAGTTTAACTCAAAAACATAACCAAATCATAAATTAAAAGGGTACAAAATGATATGTAAATATGCACCGATCAAATACCCCCAAACCTAGATTTTGCTAGTCCTCGAGCAAAACAACACAAAACAAAGTTAAAAACAAAACTAGAAGTTAACTAAACCACTTTCGTAGGTAACTCGATTGCATTTAGCATATGCAACAAGCCTTTAAACCTCTAGGCATCCCTAGTAGGAGGAGTTGTGTCTCCTGAGGGTTTAACAATACGATACCCACAAACGTTTTACTGACTCTCTAAAACAAAGTAATTAAAAAACTTAAAAGATTGTTAGTCCTTAAGCAAAACCAAAAACAAAAACAAACATAAATACATTACTTAACAAAAACAAAAACGATTACAAAAATAAAAAGAACTTGAAACAATCTTTCCGAACATTTTCTGAAGAGAAATGACTCATGCACATGACTTAAACTTTTTATTAATAAAAAGCTCAATTTTTAGACATTATTTACAAAGCGGCAAAGTTCTAAACACAATATGCTCAAAGTGTAGTAGTGTGATAGCCAAATGCAACAAATTCTCCAATCTTAGTTTTCACACAATTTCAAAAATCATACAAAGCACAAGTTCAACTTCAAATCTCACCAAAGTTGTCATCTCACAAATGAATCACTCAGAAGAGGGCTATAATGCAACACTCAGTTATAAACATGAGAACAGAGTTAAACCATAAGAGACTTAACTTGAAATAGAAACATGAAGAACTTGCATTAATATGATCTCAAGAAGGATGCCAAACACTTAAAAGTAGAAAAATGTATGCAATTCAACCACTTGACATTTAAGATCAACTTAGGTCTTTAACATAGGTTGTAATGGGGCCAAGAGTGTAAGGTGAGTAAGAAATGAAAGGTATGGATAATACAAAGTCCAAGGAACTCGCAATGTAAGAGCATAAAATAATTGTTTACAAGACTTCGAATCATCACGAATAGATTTTTTTTCTTTTACATGATCAAAACTCCTTATACCTTCATTTACAATGATTCATACTCCTTTATTGAACAATCACCAATTTATTTTGAAGGCCCAAAAATGATTTTTCAATCAACTACCACTTTTCTCTTTTCTTTCACCAATTGTGAGAATTTTTTTTTCTTCGAAATGTAACACCCATTCCCAAACTTAGCATGAAAAACACATCCCAATTAAAGCTCATGAGTTCCTTAGAAAGGTAAATATTTGTTTTTCAGGCTAAGGCGAGGAAATAAAATTGGTAAATGAAAGAAAAGGTTTACATGTAGGCTCAAAATGGTTAACAATGGAAAATCATGCTTAAGCATGCATAAGGTTAGCTTGAAAGGCACAAATGATCCAAAGAATGCCTTAATATCATTTCTTAAATGTCATGAAATCAAATTGCATAAGAATGAATGACTTTTAAGTGTTCAACCAAATCAATGAATAATGAGATCAAACAACAACTTTGATGACAAGAAAATAAGAGTACATGTATAACACTCATGAATTGAAGGACAAGGCTCAAAAGCTCACTTTATATGGTTGGTTATATAAGTCTAATTTATGCTTCATACAATTCTTTAGATCATGCAAATCCTTTAATTGGAAAATTATGAAACAAATGGCAAGTGTAAAGGTTTCGAACATATCATGATAGAACAATGCCAATTTTTTATTTTTTAATTTTTTAATTTTTTTTTAATAAAGAAAAAAAAACACTAAAATAAAATGAAATCCAATTTTTATTTAAGTCATGCAAACATTTGTCACTATCTCATCATAAGTGTTCGGAAAGTGACTCAAAACAAAAACAAGACTCAAATAGAAGAAAAACAAGCAAAAAAAAATTAAAATTTTTTTTAAAAAAAAATAAGAAAAAACAAATACATGCTAAACTCCAATACCCCCAAACCTAGAAATGAACATTGTCCTCAATGTTTAAAAATTAGCCACAAACAATGTCATAACAACAAATGAAAGGTATTAAAGCAAATAAAAATTACAAAACACACAAAAATAAAATAAAACAATTACAAAATAAAATTACAAAATAAACAAACAAACAAACAAAAAGGAAAACAGTTAAACACTCAAAACAGTAAGCCCTAAAAGGACGGTCTACGCAAACTGAAACCCAAAACAAAAACAGCCCAAAGCCCAAAATGAAATTAACCCAACAACGGTAAAACCTGACCCAAAATGAAATCTGAAACCCACACGTTTCAATTTATTTAATTTAATTTATTCCATTTTTATTTTAAAAAGGGAATGAAAACGGGAGACGTGTCGAGCATAGAGGAGTGCAAAAGCGAAATTACGGGCTCATGGAAAGGTCCGTTAGAAAAGACATGTCGAGATAAATGAGTTGGGTGTGGTTGGAAAGGAGAAGGTCGTGGGACTGAGGAACGCTGGGGAGAAAATGGGCGCTGCAATGGTTAGGGTTTGTCAAAGACTCATCTATAAGAAAGAAAGAAGGGAAAACACAACGCAAACACACAAAAGAGAAAACAAGCAAGAAAGAAAAAGAAAAGTGAGAAACTATGGTCTCCTACCCTCGTTGGACTCAACTACTCCACCACTCAAACACGAGGCCAAGCAGAGCACCATATCCCTCTTGCCTCCGCACGGCCAGCCAATACCAACCCTGACACACCATGAGGGCAGAAATTGGTGACCCTAAAGAAACGTCGGGACAAGGGATGACAACCGGGTCATGAGTGATGCCCTAGCACTGAGCAGCTAAAATTGAAGATCAGTCTTTGAAAGGAGCTCAAGTGATGTCAGAGTGCTATAAAAAGCTTGAAAAGGGAGGAGGCTATGGAGGTGAAAACGCTAGAAAATAAAAACCTAACAAAGATTGTAGAGTTGTACCTCGCGACAGGAAGCTGGAAGACCTAGACCGACCGGGTAGCACAAACTAAAAGCTGAACCTAAAATTGAGATCTTTGGGAGCTCAAGTGATGAGCCCCAAGAGGCTGTGCGTGAAGCCCCAAAGAGGGCCAAACTAAAAGCCTCCAGGTTGCAGAGCGCCAAGAAGAAATGATTTCAGCTTTTTTATTTATTTATTTAATTTCAAAGTGTATGCGTTTTTTTTTTAATTTGGGAAATAAAAAAAAACGTTAAGCTATCTCAAAGAGACGATTGACTCTAATTTTAAAGAACAACAATCAAACAAAAAAACATGAAAACCCAAACATGCATTTTTATTTTTATTTTTAATTTTTTAGTTAAGTAAACACTCAAATAACTGCTTCTTCTTTTAAGAGAAAAACTTAAGGATGACCAGTTAAGGGCCTCAGAAAACACAGCCAGGGGTTCCGGGAAGGTTGGAGGGGTCACAATGGTCCCTCTTAAAACCCAAACTTATTAGACACCGAAGGTGCCGCCTAAAGAACTCCTAGACACTCTATAGACTGCGGTTGCTCACTGGAGTTACCAAAAATTTAGCTCCTTCAAAGAATATCCTATGAGTTTTAAATTGTACTACCTAATTAAATAAAAACAAAATAAATAAATAATTAAATAAAAACAAAATAAACACGCAATTCAAACAAGAATTTAAAAGAAGGGTTGGGATTCTTGCACCAGGTGTCCAAGATGCATCTTTAATTTTGTCTCTTCTTCCAATTAAATTCTTGAGAAACCTGACAAACAAGAAGAAAACAATTGAATAAAATAAAATAAAATAAAATAAAATAACAACTGAAAAAGAAAAAACACAAACATCAGAAAAAAACAGGGAGGCAAAAGTAAGTGAAAGTGTAGACATGCTCCCTTTAAAAAAACGCGCTCGCAATTTGCGGAAGAAATGAAGGGACCCGAGAGAAAAGAGCACAGGATAGCACCCTCGAGATCCGAAGTGCTTTCCGCTCCCACGTCTGTATAAGTCTATTTAAACTCATCTCGGTGAAGTAGAAGAGCACCCCGCATTTCTTCCTGCAAATTCAAAGAAAAACATCAAAAAATACAGAAACAAAACAATGGCATCTTCATGCACTCACCTTGATGATCTAAACCTTGAATTGTCCCTTGCGCCACCGAATGCGCAGATAAGGGCTCGTCCAAACCATGTCTTCCCAAACTCCACATATCATCACGGTACGGCCTCAAACTTTGCTGAGGTAATACCGAACTTTTCTGAGGCAGTGTCGAATGAGAGCAGTGCTGCTAGAAGGCATGATTGGCAGCAAGCTCACACCGACGGATCATCTGCATGTGGCGCAGAGGTTCGACAAGGCAGCGGTGGAGGAGTCCCACAACTTAACTGTGCTCCATGCGGTCTCGGCTACTAATTTGGGCATGCGATTATTGGCGAGGACACGGGAGTGTGCCGCGCTGAGCGATGAAGTAGCTTCTTTGAAAGCTATGGTGGCGGACTCCAGAAGCGGCTCTCCTTGCCAATCAGCACGTGGAAGCACTGAGAGAAAGAATGAGGACCATGTGGAGCTGCTGCAGATTCTGCAAGTAAGAGAGAATAGAGGCATGCCATGAAGATGAAGATGAAGATGATGAAGATGTTGTTTTTATTTTTAATTTACTTGAATGTTTTTTTGTTTTTGTTTTTTTGTTTTTTTAACTTCTATTTTTTTTAACTTTGTTTTGTAATGCACTGTTTGAGTGAAATAAAAATTGCGTTTTTAACACTCAGAAATAAACTAACTAATCACACCACGTAAATAAATACATAAACTAAATCAAAACAAAAAAAAAGAAAACAAAGAAGTTCCAAATTGATTTTTTTTTAATTTATTATTATTTAACAACTAACTGACCACACAAAGAAAGAAAAAACAAAGAAGTTCCAAATTGCAATTTACAAGGAAAAATAAATAAAAACTCAAATTTCAATTTTTTTTTATTTTTTTTTCATTTTTAAGTTTTTTTTTTTATTTTTTTAAGTTTTGTTTTGTTTTGTTTTTTTAAAAACACACAACTATACAAGCAACTCATGGATGACCAGTTAAGGGCCTCAGAAAAACACAGCCAGGGGATCCGGGAAGGTTGGAGGGGTCACAAAGGTCCCACTTAAAACCCAAACTTCTTAGACACCGAAGGTGTCGCCTAAAGAACTCTTAGACACTATTGACGGAGACGCTCACTGGAGTTACCACGAGTCAGCTAATATAAAAAATCTTTTTAATTAAAATGAAATAGAAAATTAAAATGACTGAAATAATAACAAAACAACTAAAGAGAAAGGATTGGAATACTCCCCCTTGAAGCTATTAGGTCGAGCGTGATGCATTTGGAGGTCGCGACTTCTCCCACTACTCCACACTCCCTATCTTTATGATTGAAGTTACCATCTCTCTCTATTTTTATTGAGCTGTCATAAATTGCTTAAAACAAACACACAAAAAAACTTGAAACAGAATTAAAGGATTAGGAAATAAAAACTAAAATGAAAAGGAAAATCAACACACGTTTAATTTCATGCTTCAAAGTAACAAGTAACAAAGTAATCAAACTAGCTTATGAAGTTCGTTCTTTCTCAAATATGATTATCCATATGGTGTGTGGTTTTAATCAAGTATTCAGAAAAAGCATTTAGCTATGGTGTTTAGTCTAAACACAAATTCTGAACCCATTAAGAACAAGAAGAACAATAGAGAACCAAGTAGAATTTAAACATGGTGTTTGTCTTCAATATCTACCCATTCATTCACTAATCAGTCCAAGAGTCATATGGTGTTTATGTAAACTTGAACAAGATATTTAATTAAGAGCAAGTGAATGAAACCATAAACTAGAAATAATCAACATGCTACTTGAACCTTTTTTGTTTTTGGGTGTTGTGTAAGCTGGGACTCAAACCCAGTTCTCTTGCTTGTCAGGCAATTGTCCTTGTCCGTTGGACTACAAACACAACTTATCAATTAACGTCATTAACTTTAAAACATGAAACTGTCCAGTTATGAAAAAGATAAAAATAAATAAAAAGTAGGAACACCAAATAGAATCAAACAATGTTACCGATCCCCGGCAACGGCGCCAAAACTTGTTGCGTAGATTCAGCTGCACCAAAATGGGTTCAACTGCATCCTCAACTTGTGATACTCGCAAGTGCACGAACCGTTGGTAGTATAGCATATGTAAGTGCGAGGTCGATTCCACAGGGATTGGTGATTGAATGATCCAATTCGGTTTTCCTACAAAACATAAATGAAAACAAAAGAAACAACACAAGAAGAAAGAATGTACATTACAAGAAAAATAAATTACAACTAAGAAAACATTTAAGGAAACTAAGAGAACTTTGAGGAATGAGAAGAAAGTGTTTGAGAACTTTGAGGAGGGAGAAGAAAGTGTTTGAGAAGTGTTTGGGAACTTTGAGAATCTTGGAAGAGAATGCGTTTAAGAACATGGGGAATTTGGAAGAGAAAGGAAGGTGTTTGGAAAGCTTGAGGATTTTGGAAGGGAAAGGAAGGTGTTTGGGAAGCTTGAGGATTTTGTGAACTTGGAGAATTTGAGAACTTAGGGAAAGGAGAGAAAGGTGTTTATGAAGTGTTTGAGACATGAAGAATTTTGGAAGAAGGTATGAGAGAAGTGTTTTGAGAGCTTCAGAGAATTTGATGAAGGAAATGGGGGAAGTGTTTGGGAAATTTGGAGAAGAAGGAGACTTTTGGAGAAGAAAGGAAAGTGGTGTTTGAGAACTTTGTGGATTTTGGAAGAGAAAGTGTTTGAGAACTTTGAGAATTTGGAAGAGAGCGTTTGAAAAGGGAGAAGAAAGTGTTTGGAAAGTATTTGAGAATTTGATGAAGGAATGGGAGAAGTGTTTGGAGAGTTTAGAAGAAGAGAAGAGAAAAGTAGAATGATCTTATTACAACAATTGAGAACTACAAAGGGAAACTAAGAGAATTTAAGGGAGAGAAGGGAAGGGAGCTCTAGAGAAGTGCTTGAGAGCTCCCCCCCTTGGGGTGTTATTACAATCTTAGGAAATCTCACTATTTATAGGCCTAAGGAAGTTGAAAATCTGAATTATACAATTGAATTATCTAAACACACTACACTTAATTCACCAACCTAACCTAACACACAATTGCATTTGAAAACAATTCCTCTTGTCTTTAGGTTTAGTGTTGCACCCCCACTTCATCATCTTTTGGCTGCTGCAAAATTCCACTCAAAAATAGGTATTGAATATGCTTCACCAAACTTTCCCACAATCAACAACACTTCATCATGCATATGTCATGCATGACAATGCATTGCAGCCAGCTTGTGGGCTCGTTTTGGGCTTGTGCCTCCATCCTGAAAAATCTGGAAAAACATGGATCTTGAAGCTCTTTGAATTATCTTTCCAAGCATATGCAGCCCAACTCAAGGAAAAATCGGGAAGGCCTTCAAATGTGATTTTTGGCCCAGTAACGCAGATGCTGCCGAATTTGACCTTAAGTTGCCAAAACATGTATAACTTTCTCTAGAAGACTCGGAATCATGAACCGTAAAATTCTACAGAAAATAGACTTCCGTAGCTTTCTAATGATGTATGGCTCATTATCTGGTTCTTCTTGAGCAAGTATAGTCCAATCCGTGAAATTGGTTGATCTGCAGACACCATTTTGAGCTAACTTGTCTCGAAAATGCAATTAGTGAGTCCTTAAGCTTATTATACTGAAACAAACACAAAACTTATTAAAAGCACAAGTTTAACTCAAAAACATAACCAAATCATAAATTAAAAGGGTACAAAATGATATGTAAATATGCACCGATCAATGTAGTAGCACTAGTCATTTTGATTTGGCTGTAAGATTTAGCTATAAGGAATTGGTTTCTGCTTTTTGAAACCAAACCAATTTCTCATTTGAAGCAATAAGTTTCTAGAATCTGTTATACACATAAACTTATTTGATGACTGCAAAGACCTATATTAATTTCTTGGATGATCAAATTGACTATTTTCGGTATGATATATATATATATATATATATATTCCATTAGAGGGCTTTCATATTGTCTGACTTGTTCTCTCAATGTACTTACAAACACAATATTACCTTTCCATTTGTGGTGCCTTGTATGTGATGGCTTGAACCTTACTATTCCTAATTTTCTAACTGGTTGAGGATATGTTTGCTCTGCTTGATTATCTCCATATTTCACACATATGCTAGTTGCATATTTTATAGTCTTCCATTTCTACAACAAATGTTTGTCATAAATGAGAAGCTAATATAGCAATGATGTAATTTGCATTATCATATACGCGTACTTTCTTCGTCTTTTTCTCTATCGATATATATTCCCCTTATTTAAGTCAACACACTATGTGAAAAATGACCTTTAGCTTCGGCGAAATTCCGTTGCTAAAGGTACCCAAGAACCGAAGTATTAGGAACCGATGCATATGATATACTGATACGCTTCGGACATTCCCCGTCGCTAAAGATGAGTTACAACTTCGCTTTTTCTTAATCACCGATGCGTAAGTTGTTACCATATGCCAAAAACAGCGTTGACCTCCGATGCCTAAACCTTTAATAGCATCAGAGAATATATCAGGACGGATGCTAAATACTGATTATAGCATCAATGGTTTTGTTTATACTGGAAGGCGTGTCCTGACTTACCACTTCAAAAAAGATGTCTTTGCCGTTGCAAATTATGGTTTACGCATTCGTTTTTTGTACTTATGCTGAAGTGAAAAACCAACGAATAGTTTGACTTTCTACAAATATTATTGACCTTTCATATTATAGGCTTCTGTCTCAAAATATAGTGGCATCTCATCCATTTCATATATATTGCCATTGCAACATAAAAAAAACATCTCTATATAAGGTGCACAGATGAGTTTTGCCAATAAACCAAAATTCATACATCATCCATACATAAATAAGCAAAATACTACAAAAACAAGGAGAATGTTCAAACTCAAATCCACTCTAGCACATGACATCCCCATTCATCTCGAACCTCGTCCAATTCCATTTGGGTGTAAAATGCCTTCTTTTTCCCATTTCTCGCATACTAAAATGAAATGAAAAGACTATATAAGATTAAGAAAAACTATATAAAATCTTTACCAAGAAGCTATGCATAATCTTTAACAAGAAGCTAAAGAAAAACTATATAAAATCTTTAACAAGAAGCGCTGCACAATAAGAGACTTAGGAAGCTGTAAAAACGCCAAGATTAGTTCATGAGAAGAACACATGCCATAAGGTGGGAAGGGCTTTAGTTGCAACAGGATAAGTGTCATTGGCCCCCAAGATAGGACCCGCAAAATAACTTAAAAGTTTGAATCCTGCCAAAAGAGAATTATAATGCTAATATTACTTTATAATAATAAGAAGTCAAAATAACTTGAAATGGCATGCTTGAAGACAGAGCACCTGCACTGAAAGTCTAAAACGTGCAAAAACCAGAGCACATATTGTTTAAAAAATAACCTCATCCAATGGTTACTCTAGAACACTGAGCGCATGTGCTTGTTACTCTTTTTGTTTTTTTTTTTTTTTGGTTAGAACATGTTCTTGTTACATTAGGAAACTAAACATAGAGTAGAGAAAATGGTTACTCTAGAGAAAGGAACTAAAACTAAAACTAAAACTAAAACTAAAGACAAGGAAATTATTAGTTACCTCTAGAAACGATAACATTGTCTCTTAACATGTACAGAGGGATTCAAGGAAGACCATTTGTAATTGGAACCCTGCATAAGAACAAGGGACATGTAAAGATCTGCAGCTATTTGAACCAAACCAAAAAAACAAAAACAAACTGTTCTAGTTTGGAAGCTTTGATACCAAATATCAAAACCCAGAAGCCCAATAGAACCTGCAAAGTTGGGAATTATTTCCAATTTGCTATGTAATGGAGATAAATCAAATGATAGTACACAAACAGATACCAGGGACTACACTGAGAACCCACATGGGTGTGATTTGTCTCTACTATTAGGCCCACTGTCTACTCAATACTCAATCAGTGAAAACAACAGAATTTGTCACAAAAAGGTAAATTATAAAGAGTTTCAAAAGATGAAGGAACTATACCTGAAAATCAGTTCTAGGTGCATTCAGATGGTTTGTTAATGAAAGGCAATGCATTATACAGAAGGATTCTAAATAAATTAATGAAAGGCAACAAAAACTTGGTCTCTTCCATAATCTATTTTTACAGCTATTGAAATTTTACGTTGTAAATGAAAGGAAAATCTCCTGAGGCTTAAGCCATTTTCAAAAAAATTTGTATATAAAATTTGCAGGCTGATAGAGAACAAGATAACTTAAGCAGTTAAAATGGTACAATTGTACAATTCATCCACACTGAGATTCCCCAAAAATTACTGATCATAAACAGAGTATCTCATTCATTCGTACACACAAGAATTTGTCAGATTATAGTACTTGCCTAGATTGCTGCCTCTAAGAGTGACAGAGCATCTGATTCTCTGATAAAACTTGGACTTCACTAGTTTTCCCAGAATGTAGGCTCTCTATCTCTGCGATTTTAGCTAACATCTTGAACAACTGAAAGTCCACCATAAAGAGCCACTTGGGACCCTAGCACCACTGTCCTTATTGTCCAATGCATCTTCCTTGCTTGGTAAAAGTTTTCAATCTGTTTCATTTTTCATGAGCATAAAATCTTTAGATAAAATTCATCAAGAAACAAAAAGGTAACAAGGACTAGCAAATTCTCTATAAACTGAACCAAAACTGCTTAAAGCCAGGCAGTGTTCTTGCTATCAGTTCCAAGTACATTAAAGCCAGGCAATTAAACTAAGAATATAGGATCTGTCACCCTTATTATTCAAATATATTTGGTTATGCACTTTGCTATTGAGCAAGTACATGTTGTGACTTTCCAGGCCCATAGTTGTCTAGCTAATATAGTTCATACAACCCATGATTTTAATCCAGACAAAATCAAGTTGCCAATAAAAGAAAAAAATCAGTAACAAATCAAATGCACAAGAACAAAACAATAAAATACCTTCCCTCTTATTTCCCTCCCTTTTTTCTTTCAAAGCTTCTCTTTCCTATACTAGCAACAATAAAATCAAAACAAAAAATACAGCAACAGCAAAACAAAAATAGTCCAAATATCAAATACCGATAAATTAAACCAGTCCAAAAACTTAGAATTTTAAGAGCATTCACTCCATATGTACCAACCAGTGCATCAAATATCTATCATCATGCCAAGGTTAGGTTGTGTCTCCATCAGGACGCCATTCAATGTGATCACATTAAAGCTTTCCCTAGGGAGGAGCCTAGAGATTATGCAGATGTGCCCGTTAAGGTTCGAGGCAAAAATTTTGAGCTTTCCACCTCCATTATCTATGAGGTTCTTCACATAGAGCAGGATACCTCTAATTGGAATCGATATCTGGTTAGGGATTTTGACATGCAAAGCGCAGCTGAAACACTATTTTATGCTGACCCTGCTGCCTTTGTATCTCAAACCAAAAAGACTGTCCTCATTCAGGGTAAGTTGACACCCTACTTTGCCATCCTGTGGAGCTTTGTGCGCCACAACATCTATCCATCCGGCCAACGGTCGGAAATTCCCACAGTATGGGTCAAGATCCTGAAAGTGTTGCATGAGGGAACTTTTGCCCTACCTAGCTAACTAAACATTCAAGTTTTGGGTCAAATTTTCCATCAGAAAAAAAAGGGGAAGGGGAGAAATTACTCAATAAATTGAAACCCTAACTAATAATCTCACCTGGAGGACGACGACAACGGAGGTAAACGAAGGGACTGCGATGGCTCTTCTCAACGAGGAGGAGAACATCTATGGCTCTCTCTTTTAGGGTTTAGGAATAGATGACGGCAGAGATGGAGGACATAGAAGAAATCAGTGAAGAAGAGAGATGCTGAAGGTGAGAGGAATGAGAGGGTGACTGTGACGTGACTGTGGGTATAGTGAGAGAAGGTTTAGGCTGACTGTGGGTATTGCTAGAGAGAAGAGAGGGAGTTTGGAGGAGGTGAGAAGAAGGATGAGAGAGTGACTCTGACGGGTATCGTGAGAGAGAAGAGAGGGAGTTTAATTTTTAGTTAGAAATATGAGAGGGAGTCTGAAATATTAACGAGGGAGCGAAAAATTTTAGCGAAAAATTACTGTAGCGGTCAACTATGCTTTTGGCATCGGTGCAAAATATTATGCTTAAATTTGTTTTTTGCAGAATCATTTTACGCTTCAGTATATTTAAATTATGGATGCTAAATATAATCAACGGCATCAGTAAGGAAAACAAAAAATTTGTGCTGATGCCTTTATATACTTTAAGTCTTATTATTTATAAAACCGAAGCCTAATATACTAATAGCATCGATTTTTCATTTCACCGATGCCTATGCAGTGTTGCGTAAAGTGAAATTTGGCATAGTGACATATATTATATCTGATCATAGTGTCTTAAATTCTTTGGTGGTCATCTGTGTTTTTGGGGTTTTGATGAGTATATGAATTTGGTTCTGGATGAGGCCAAAGAAGTTAGCATCAAGAAAAAAACCAATTGAAACTGTGTGTGTGTCTCTCTCTCTCACTGCATCTCTCTCTCTCTCTCTCTGTCTAACAATATCTTTTCCAAATTCCAGGGGGAAATGACGACCAATCTAGCAAATGCAGAAACTTTGGCTACAGTGTATCTTTAATGTGACGGACATTGAGCTATTTAGATTTACTGCTTTTCTAAAACAAATGTATGTTGGATGTCATTTATGAGTAGTGAGATATGTATTGACAATCTTAATTGCAAGCGGATATATGTTCACTGGTATTTCTGATACTATCTTGTTTTGTGATGCAAAATTCTTTATACTTTGTGTTTGCATTTGATTGCCCTTGCCCTTGTTAGGCTTTCTGCACAAAGCAAGATATCCTCTTTTATCTACTATATGGAGTTTCTTTGCTTTTCCTGCCCTGTTGAATTATGAATATGGATTTCTTAGTTCAATTTAGAAAATCTATGTTATTAATTCTCTTATTGGTTCAGCATATATCTATTGAAATTTTAACGCGGGGAGTGAATATGATTTCCTATTATCCTTGTAGTTTGTAGTGAAATAGCAGACTATTCAAATTTTATATACTATTTCACCTTATCAGTTATGCGCTTTGGGCTTATGATTGTTATATGTGTTGTTCCAATTATTCTATTATGCTTAATTATTTTGTTTTTATTTCTTGTTGTCAGATTTGGTGAACAACCTTGGTACCATTGCAAGGGTGGCACCAAGGAATTAATGGAAGCCTTGGATGCTGGTGCTTATCTTGTTGCAGATAAGGTCATTGTTACCACCAAGCACAATGATCATGAGAAGTATGTGTGGGAGCCACTCCGATTCATTGTTTATGGTATGCGGAGTGATGAATGATCAATCAATTATGCAAATGAAATGTAGTTGATTTTGAGTGGTCTGAAGTTGTAAACTTCTATTGTACCTTTTATGCAAATGAAATGATGTAGTTGTTAACTTCCAATAAGTGGTATGAACAGTTGTTATACTGTTCATACCATGCAATTGAATTGATTTCTATGACATAGTATTAACAATGTACTTCTGTTGCGTAGATTTAGCTGCACCGAAATGGATTCAGCTGCATCCTCAACTTGTGATACTCGCAAGTGCATGAGCCGTTCGGTAGTATAGCATATGTAAGTGGGAGGTCGATTCCACAGGGATTGGTGATTGAATGATCCAATTCAATTTTCCTACACAAAACAAAAATGAAAACAAAAGAAACAAAACAAGAAGAAAGAATATACATTACAAGAAAAATAAATTACAACTAAGAAAACATTAAGGAAACTAAGAGAACTTTGAGGAAGAAAGGAAGTGTTTGAGAACTTTGAGGAGGGAGAAGAAAGTATTTGAGAACTTGGAGAAGAGAAAGGTGTTTGGGAAGTGTTTGAGAACTTAAAGAATTTGGTGAAGGAATGGGAATTGTGTTTGAGAACTTTAGAGAATGGAGAAGTGTTTGAGAGCTTTAGAGAGGGGAGAAGTGTTTGGAGAATTTTGGAAGAGTAAGGAAAGTGGTGTTTGGGAACTTTGTGGATTTTGGAAGAAAGTGTTTGAGAACATGGGAAATGTTTTAGAGCATGGAGAACTTTGAAAGAGAATAGAGAAGTGTTTGGAGAATTTAGAAGAAGAGAAAGAAAAATGCTTGAGATTTATAGTACTAGAATCTTGTTACAACAATTGAGAACTACATAGGGAAACTAAGAGAATTTTGAGGGAGAGAAGGGAAGGGAGCTCTAGAGAAGTGTTTGAGAGCTCCCCCCCTTGGGGTGTGATTACAAGCTTAGGAAACCTCACTATTTATAGGCCTAAGGAAGTTGAAAATCTGAATTATACAATTGAATTATCTAAACACACTAACTTCACCTAACACACTACACTTAATTCACCAACTTAACCTAACACACAATTGCATTTGAAAACAATTCCTCTTGTCTTTAGGCTTAGTGTTGCACCCCCACTTCATCATCTTTTGGCTGCTGCAAAATTCCACTCAAAAATAGGTATTGAATAAGCTTCACCAAACTTTCCCACAATCAACAACACTTCATCATGCATATGTCATGTATGACAATGCATTGCAGCCAGCTTGTGGGCTCGTTTTGGGCTTGTGTCTCCATCCTGAAAAATCTGGAAAAATATGGATCTTGAAGCTCTTTAAATTATCTTTCCAAGAATATGCAGCCCAACTCAAGGAAAAATCGGGAAGGCCTTCAAATGTGATATTTGGCCCAGTAACGCAGATGCTGCCGAATTTGACCTTAAGTTGCCAAAACATGTATAACTTTCTCTAGAAGACTCGGAATCATGAACCGTAAAATTCTACAGAAAATAGACTTCCGTAGCTTTCCAATGATGTATGGCTCATTATCTGGTTCTTCTTGAGCAAGTACAGTCCAATCCGTGAATTTGGTTGATTTGCAGACACCATTTTGAGCTAACTTGTCTCCAAAATACAATTAGTGAGTCTCAAGCTTATTACACTGAAACAAACACAAAACTTATTAAAAGCACAAGTTTAACTCAAAAACATAACCAAATCATAATTTAAAAGGGTATAAAATGATATCAAATACCCACAAACCTAAATTTTGCTAGTCCTCGAGCAAAACAAAAGGAAAACAAAGATTAAAACAAATAAGAAGTTAACTAGACCACTTTCGTAGGTAACTCGATTGCATTTAGCGTATGCAACAAGCCTTTAAACCTCTAGGCATCCCTAGTAGGAGGAGTTGTGTCTCCTGAGGGTTTAACAAATACGATACCCACAAAGGTTTTTCTAACTCTACAAAACAAAATGGTTAGAAAATTTATTAGATTTGTTAGTCCTTAAGCAAAATAACAAAAACTAAAATAAAAGCAAAAACAAAAACAAAAATAAAAATAAAAGCTCAAAACAATCTTCCCGAACATTTCTGAAGAGAAATAACTCATGCACATGACTCAAAAGTTTTAACAATAAAAGCTCAATTTTAGACATTATTCACAAGGTGGCAAAGTTCAAAACATAATATGCTCAAAGTGTAGTAGTGTGATTGCCAAATGCAACAAATTTCTCAATCTTAGTTTTCACACAATTTCGAAAATCATACAAAGCACAAGTTCAACTTCAAATCTCACCAAAGTTGTCCTCTCACAAATGAATTACTCGGAAGAGGGTTACAATGCAACACTCAGTTATAAACATGAGAACAGAGTTAAACCATAAGAGACTTAACTCGAAATAGAAAGATGAAGAATTTGCATTAATATGATCTCAAGAAGGATGTCAAACACTTAAAAGTAGAAGAATGAATGTAATTCAACCACATGACATTTAAGATCAATTTAGGTCTTTAACATAGGTTGTAATGGGGCCAAGGGTGTAAGGTGAGTAAGAAATGAAGAGTATGGATAAAACAAAGTCCAAGGAACTCAAAATATAAGAGCATAAAACAATTGTTTACAAGACTTCGAATCATCACAATGATAATTTATTTTTACATGATCAAAACTCCTTATACCTTCATTTACAATGATTCATACTCCTTTATTGAACAATCACCAATTTATTTTGAAGGCCAAAAAAAAAAATGAATTTTCAATCAACCACCACTTAATCACAACTTTACTCTTTTCTTTCACCAATTGTGTGAATATATATATTTTTGAAATGTAACACCTCTTCCCAAGCCTAGTATGAAAATCACATCCCAATTAAAGCTCATGAGTTCCTTAGAAAGCTAAATATTTGTTTTTCAGGCTAAGACGAGGAAATATAATTGGTAAATGAAAGAAAAGGTTTACATGTAGGCTCAAAATGGTTAACAATGGAAAATCATGCTTAAGCATGCATAAGGTTAGCTTGAAAGGCACAAACGATCCAAAGATGTCCTTAATATCATTTCTTAAATGTCATGGAATCAAATTGCATAAGAATGAATGACTTTTAAGTGTTCAACCAAATCAATGAATAATAAGATCAAACAACAACTTAGATGACAAGAATTTAAGAGTATGTATATATAACACTCATGAATTGAAGTACAATGCTCAAAAGCTCACTTTATATGGTTGGTTATATAAGTCTAATTTATGCTTCATACAATTCTTTAGATCATGCAAATCCTTTAATTGGAAAATTATGAAACAAATGGCAAGTGCAAAGGTTTCGAACATATCATACTAGAACAATGCCAAATTTATTTATTTATTTTGTTTCAATTTAAATTTTTACTCTTTTTTTTATAATTATTTTTAATAAAATAAAATGAAATCCAATTTTCATTTAAGTCATGCAACATTTATCACAATCTCATCATATGTGTTCGGAAAGTGACTCAAAAACAAAACAAAACAAAACAAAAATAAAATAAAAATAAAAATAAAAACAAGCAAATAAAAAAAAATTTAATTAAGGAAAAACCAAATTTATTTGCTAAACTTCAATACCCCCAAACCTAGAAATGAACATTGTCCTCAATGTTTAAAAATTAGCCACAAGCAATGTCATAATAACAAATGAAGGTATTAAAGCAAATTAAAAAAAAACAAAAATACAAAAAGAAAATAATTACAAAAATAAAAATTACAAAACAAACAATCAAATAAAAATAAATAAAACGAAACAGTAAAACACTAAAAACAGGTAAGCCCTAAACAGACAATCTTACGCAAACTAAAACCCAATTTTTTTTTTTAAAGCCCAAAGCCCACAATGAAATTAACTCACCTTGAAACCCAAACAAGGTAAAAAACCGACCCAAAATGAAATCCGAAGCCCACACGTTTTTTTATTGTTTTAATTTAATTTAATTTTTATTTTAAAGATGAAACGTGAATTGGGAGTGCAAAGGCGGGATTTCTGAAAAGAGAGTACGTGGTCCCTAATGTCGTCTCTTGGTTAATCATAGGCAGGCTGAGCGAGACACGCGTCGACGCATAGAGGCGCAAGCAAATCCACCAGCGAAAATTACGAGCCCCATGGAAAGTAGAGACGACTTTGCTGAACGCGTCCGTTTAAGAAAAGACATATCGTGATAAATGAGTTGGGTATGGTTGGAAAGCGAGAAGGTTGTGGGACTCAAGGACTGCTGGAGATTCAGAAATTGCTAGATGCTGCAATGGCTAGGGTTTGTCAAAGACTATTTCTATAAGAAGGAAAAAGAAGAGAAAACACACAAACTCAAAAACACAAAAGAGAAAAGAAGCAAGAAAAAGAAAAAAGTGAGAAATCAAATGGTCTCTTCCTACCCATTTTCGTTGGATCTCAACCTAGCTCCACCGACTCAGACATGGGGCCAAGCAGCGGCACCAGTATGGGTACCCTACTTTGCCTCCGCAAGGGGGCCTGTGACTGTCAATGACTCAATACTCCTGGACAACGATGTTGCCATTGGAGTTGGCAGAAATTTAGTAACTCCTAAAGATATACGTGTGTTCGGGACAAGGGATGACAACCGGGTCACGAGTAATGCCCTGGCACTGAGCGTGCAGAGTACAACATGTGTTAAAAGCTTGGGTCATCGCCTACTTGCGAAGTCCCATGAGGTAGAGATTCTGAAAGGTCAGTTGAGCGGCGGAGCGAAGTATGGTTGAAGAGTGTCAGAGTGCTATAAAAAGCTTGAAAAGGGATAGGGCAAGGATAGTGGAGGTGAATCAACACCAGCTAGAAGTGTTACGGGACGAGAATAAAAACCTAACAAAGATGGTAGAGTTGTATTCTCGTGACATGAGAAAGCAACTGGAGGACCTAGACCGACTGGGTAAACGCAAGCAAGCAGATCGCGAGAGTAGTTATGCTTAAGCTAAGATTGCGATCTTTGGGAGCTCAAGTGGTGAGCCCCAAGAGGCTGTACGTGAAGCCCCAGAAGAGGACAGCCAGAGGGCCAAACTCAAAGCTCCTATGGTCGAGACACCTAGCGCTGTGAAGAAATGATTTCTACTGTTTTTATTTTTTTGGTTGTTTTTATTTTTGTTATTTTTGTTTCAGAAATAAAGAGTAAAGTTGCAGAAGGAAAAAGAAGGAGACAAAGAAAACACACTTCCCAAACTTAAATCAAACAAAAACGACAAACGGAAAAGAAAGCACACTTCTCAAACTAAAATAAGACAAAGGTGATAGCCGAAAGGGAAAGGCAAAAACACAAAACACTAGAAAATGAAAGTAACGGGCAAAAATATAAAACACCAGAAAAACACGGAAAAAAAATAAAAAAATAAAGTAAAGTGAAAGTTAATGTGCTCCCCCTTTAAGCGATTAGGTCGAGCATGCCCGGGAAATCCAAAATGGTGTTGGCTTTCTCTCATAAGCATATGCCTATTTAAACCACATCTCTGCAAGTGGATGATACCTAGCATTTCTTCTTGCAAACTGAAGGAAAAACATCAAAAAAATTCAGAAGCACAACAAATGGCATCCTCATGCACTCACCTTGATGATCTCAATGATCGGTGCATAATTACATATCATTTTGTATCCCTCTAACTTATGATTTGGTTATGTTTTTGAGTTAAACTTGTGCTTTTAATAATTTTTGTGCTTGTTTCAGTGTTATAAGCTTGAGACTCACTAATTGCATTTTGGGGACAAATTAGCTCAAAATGGTGTCTGCAGATCAGCCAACTTCACGGATTGGAATGTACTTGCTCAAGAAGAACCAGATAATGAGCCTTACATCATTGGAAAGCTACGGAAGTCTATTTTCTGTAGAATTTTACGGTTCATGATTCCGAGTCTTCTAAAGAAAGTTATACATGTTTTGGCAACTTAAGGTCAAATTCGGCAGCATCTGCGTTACTGGGCGAATAATCACATTTGAAGGCCTTCCCGATTTTTCCTTGAGTTGGGCTGCATATGCTTGGAAAGATAATTCAAAGAGCTTCAAGATCCATATTTTTCCAGATTTTTCAGGATGGATCCACAAGCCCAAAACGAGCCCACAAGCTGGCTGCAATGCATTGTCATGCATGACATATGCATGATGAAGTGTTGTTGATTGTGGGAAAGTTTGGTGAACCATATTCAATACCTATTTTTGAGTGGAATTTTGCAGCAGCCAAATGAATTAATTGAAGTTGAAGTGGATGATGCAACACTAAGCTTAATGACAAGAAGAATTGTTTTCAAATGCAATAGTGTGTTAGGTGAATTAAGTGTTGTAAGTTGGTGAAGTGAGTGTGGTTAGTGAACTCTATTGTATAATTCAGATTTCACTTCCCCTAGGGCTATAAATAGGGAAGTTCTCTAAGCTTGTAATCACAACCCCAAGGGGGGAGCTCTCAAACACTTCTCTAGAGCTCCCTTCCCTTCTCTCCCTCAAATTCTCTTAGTTTCCCTTTTGTAGTTCTCAATTGTTGTAACAAGATCCTAGTACTATAAATCTCAAGCATTTTTCCTTTCTCTTCTTCTAAATTCTTCAAACATCTCTCTATTCTCTTTCAAAGTTCTCCATGCTCTAAAACATTTCCCATGTCCTCAAACACTTTCTTCCAAAATCCACAAAGTTCCCAAACACCACTTTCCTTACTCTTCCAAAATTCTCCAAATCTCTCAAACAATTCTCCCCTCTCTAAAGCTCTCAAACACTTCTCCATTCTCTAAAGTTCTCAAACACAATTCCCATTCCTTTACCAAATTCTCTAAGTTCTCAAACACTTCCCAAACACCTTTCTCTTGTCCAAGTTCTCAAATACTTTCTTCACCCTCCTCAAAGTTCTCAAACACTTCCTTTCTTCCTCAAAGTTCTCTTAGTTTCCTTAATGTTTTCTTAGTTGTAATATATTTTTCTTGTAATGTACATTCTTTCTTCTTGTTTTGTTTCTTTTGTTTTCATTTTTGTTTTGTGTAGGAAAATTGAATTGGATCATTCAATCACCAATCCCTGTGGAATCGACCTCGCACTTACATATGCTATACTACCGAACGGCTCGTGCACTTGCGAGTATCACAAGTTGAGGATGCAGTTGAACCCATTTTGGTGCAGCTGAATCTACACAACACTCAACCTTGAGCTCTCACTTGCACCACCGAATGCCCAGATAAGGGCTCCTCCAACTCCTGTCTTCCCAAACTCCAGATATCATCACGGCACGGCCTCAAACTTTGCTGAGGCAATACCGAACTTTTCTGAGGCAATCCCGAACAGGTCAGTGCTCCTGGGAACATTGATTGGCAGTAAACTCACTCCGGCAGATCACCTGCATGTGGCACGTAGGTCTAACAAGATGGCGGTGGATGAGTCCCATAATTTAACTGTACTCCATGCGGTCTCGGCTACCAATTTGGGCATGCGATTCCTGGCGAGGACACGGGAGTGCATAGCTCTGAGCGAGAAGGTGGCTGCCTTGAAGGCTATGGTGGCGGACTCCAGAAGCGGCTTCCTTGCCAATCAGCATGTGGAAGCACTGCAGAGAAAGAATGAGGACTATGTAGAGCTGCTGCAGATTCTGCAAGTGCGAGACAATAGAGGCATGCCATGAAGATGAAGATGATGAAGATGTTGTTGTTGTTTTTAATTCACTTGAATGTTTTTTTATTTTTTTGTTTTTTACTTTTTCTTTGTTTGCAAGTGAAATAAAAATGTGTTTTAACACTCAGAAATAATCTAACTAACCATACCACATAAATAAATACATAATAACTTAACAAAACAAAAATAAAGACTCAACAGAAAAGAAAACAAAGAAAATAAAAAAAAATTAAAAAAATTTAAAAACACACGAATATACAAGCAACTCACGGATGACCAGTTAAGGGCCTCAGAAAACATAGCCACGGGATCCGGGAAGGTTGGAGGGGTCACAATGGTCCCGCTTAAAATCCAAACTTCTTAGACACCGAAGGTGTCGCCTAAAGAACTCCTAGACACTGGTATTGACGGAAGTGATTCCTGGAGTTACCATAAGTCAGCTCATATGAAAAATCTTTTTTAATTTTTTTAATTTTTTTAATTTTTTTATAAAAAAGAAACAGAATTTTAAAATAATAACAAGTAAAGAGAAAGGATTGAAATGCTTCCCCTTGAAGCGATTAGGTCGAGCATGGATGCACTTGGAGGTCGCGACTTCTCCCATTGCTCCACACTTCCTATCTTTGAAATTTCCTTCTTTCTCCCTTTTTATTAAGCTGTCATAAATTGCTAAAACAAACACACACAAAAACTTGAAACAGAATTAAAAGGATTAGGAAATAAATTAAAAAAAACTAAAAAAATGAAAAGGAAAAATCAACACTTCCATGTTTCAAAGTAACAAGCAACAAAGTAAATCAAACTAGCTTATGGAGTTCGTTCTTTCTCAAATATGATTATCCATATGGTGTGTGGTTTTAATCAAGTATTCAGAAAAAGCATTTAGCTATGGTGTTTAGTCTAAACACAAATTCCGAACCCATTAAGAACAAGAAGAACAATAAAGAACCAAGTAGAATTTAAACATGGTGTTTGTCTTCAATATCTACCCATTCATTCACTAATCAGTCCAAGAGTCATATGGTGTTTATGTAAACTTGGACAAGATATTTAATTAAGAATAAGTGAATGAAACCATAAACAAGAAATAATCGACATGCTACTTGAACCTTTTTCTTTTTTGTGTTGTGTAAGCTGGGACTCAAACCCAGTTCTCTTGGACAAGATATTTAATTAAGAACAAGTGAATGAAACCATAAACAAGAAATAATCGACATGCTACTTGAACCTTTTTCTTTTTTGTGTTGTGTAAGCTGGGACTCAAACCCAGTTCTCTTGGACAAGATATTTAATTAAGAACAAGTGAATGAAACCATAAACAAGAAATAATCGACATGCTACTTGAACCTTTTTCCTTTTTGTGTTGTGTAAGCTGGGACTCAAACCCAGTTCTCTTGCTTGTCAGGCAATTGTCCTTGTCCGTTGGACTACAAACACAACTTGTCAATTAACGTCATTAACTTTAAAACATGAAATTGTCAAAAACTAAAAATAATAAAAAGTAGGAAAACCAAATAGAATCAAACAATGTTACCGATCCCCGGCAACGGCGCCAAAAACTTGTTGCGTAGATTTAGATGCACCAAAATGGATTCAGCTGCATCCTCAACTTGTGATACTCGCAAGTGCACGAGCCGTTCGGTAGTATAGCATATGTAAGTGCGAGGTCGATTCCACAGGGATTGGTGATTGAATGATCCAATTCAATTTTCCTACACAAAACAAAAATGAAAACAAAAGAAACAAAACAAGAAGAAAGAATGTACATTACAAGAAAAATAAATTACAACTAAGAAAACATTAAGGAAACTAAGAGAACTTTGAGGAAGAAAGGAAGTGTTTGAGAACTTTGAGGAGGGAGAAGAAAGTATTTGAGAACTTGGAGAAGAGAAAGGTGTTTGGGAAGTGTTTGAGAACTTAGAGAATTTGGTGAAGGAATGGGAATTGTGTTTGAGAACTTTAGAGAATGGAGAAGTGTTTGAGAGCTTTAGAGAGGGGAGAAGTGTTTGAGAGATTTGGAGAATTTTGGAAGAGTAAGGAAAGTGGTGTTTGGGAACTTTGTGGATTTTGGAAGAAAGTGTTTGAGAACATGGGAAATGTTTTAGAGCATGGAGAACTTTGAAAGAGAATAGAGAAGTGTTTGGAGAATTTAGAAGAAGAGAAAAGAAAAATGCTTGAGATTTATAGTACTAGGATCTTGTTACAACAATTGAGAACTGCATAGGGAAACTAAGAGAATTTGAGGGAGAGAAGGGAAGGGAGCTCTAGAGAAGTGTTTGAGAGCTCCCCCCTTGGGGTGTGATTACAAGCTTAGGAAATCTCACTATTTATAGGCCTAAGGAAGTTGAAAATCTGAATTATACAATTGAATTATCTAAACACACTAACTTCACCTAACACACTACACTTAATTCACCAACTTAACCTAACACACAATTGCATTTGAAAACAATTCCTCTTGTCTTTAGGCTTAGTGTTGCACCCCCACTTCATCATCTTTTGGCTGCTGCAAAATTCCACTCAAAAATAGGTATTGAATATGCTTCACCAAACTTTCCCACAATCAACAACACTTCATCATGCATATGTCATGTATGACAATGCATTGCAGCCAGCTTGTGGGCTCGTTTTGGGCTTGTGGCTCCATCCTGAAAAATCTGGAAAAATATGGAAGTTACTAATCATGATGTTGTGAATGCAGGTGATGAACACAAGGAAGAGACGACACCAAAAGAAGAAATTCTCATTGGCACGTCAACAAGTTCACCTATATTGCACAAGGCCGAGAACCCTTATGTTCCACCAATTCCTTTCCTTGGACGTCTTGCTAAAAGCAAACAGGATAAGTCATTTACTGAAATTTATGATATGCTTAGTAAATTCAATGTTAACTTGCCTTTACTTGATATGATCAGGAATATGCCAACTTATGCTAAATTTTTTAAGGAGTTGAACTCACACAAGAGAAGGTATAGCCCTCATGAGAAGGTGTTGGTGTCTGAAAATGTGAGTGCTGTCCTTCAAAGAAAACTTCCTCCTAAGCTCAAGGATCCAGGTAGTTTTACCATCGGCATAACCATTGGAGATAAACGAGTGGAGAAAGCCATGTTGAATTTAGGTGCAAGTATCAATCTAATGCCTTATTCAGTGTACCTGCAACTAGGTTTGGGAAGGCTAAAATCCACCACACTCAGCTTACAACTTGCTGATCGCTCAGTGAAATATCCTAGAGGTATAGTTGAAGATATTTTGGTTCAAGTTGATAAGCTAATATTGCCTGCTGATTTTGTAGTGTTAGACATGGAAGATGCACCCATTCATGACCGTGAGCTGCCTATCTTGCTTGGAAGACCATTCATGGCCACAACAAACACTCTTATTGATGTGAAAAATGGCATTCTGAAAATGACAGTCCTTGGCCAAACCATAGAATTCAAAGTGTTTGAATCCTTAACTCATCCTTCTAATTCACTTGATTGTTTTTCAATTGATAGTTTTGATTCCCTGGTTTTGTCTAAGTTTGTGCAGGCACAATCAGATGATGCTTTAGAAATTGTGTTGACACAACCTTTAGGTGATCTTGATGATGAATCTGAGTTCATTGAAGTGGCAGCTTCCCTTGAGGTTTTGAAACCATTCAATTCTTCCATTTCACCCATTGTTGAGCCTCTTAAACCTGCCACCACTAAACTAGTTCCCTCCATTGTCAAGCCACCTAAACTTGAGCTAAAACCTCTTCCACAACACCTAAACTTGAAAACAAATATTTTGTTTTTTTAACTCTAAAAAACAAATACATGAAACTTGAAAATTTTTTTATGTCTATGCCCCTATTTGTTTTTTATGTGCAGCTCTTTTGAACTATAAGTTGAGTCAGAGTACTTCTTTTACTTGATCAAATAAGTCTCTCCAGGAATTGCCAAAAAAAGAAGAAGAAGGTAATGGCTCTAAGCTTTAGGATTTTCTATTGAAAGCCTATGATATTTGTTGTATTATAAGTCTAGAATGTATTGAACTTTGTGTTCTAATATAAGTGTGTCACTGAATCTTTGTTTTTCTGCACAAAGTTCATTTCAGTTAATTTGAGTCCCAGAAAATTGAGTTCTCATAGCATTCAAATTTGTTCATTACATTCAATTGATTTCTTGGTCTTTTGGGAGGAAGTAAGAGAGATTTGAATCCTGTTTGTTCATTACTCAAATAATTTCTAATTAGAAACATGTGCTATGTATTGATCCTAATCTTGTTTTCCCGTAGGATCTTGCAAAAAAAATTAACAAGTTATTTGATTAATTTTTTTCACAAGGTAATATCATTTTATTCACTTTAAGTATTTTTGTTATTGGGTGCTTTATTTATTTATGTATGGAGCAGGGAAGGCATTGAAAGAGGGGAAAAAGCTGCCGAACAAAGAATGAGATTTTGGGAAAGATACATGAGAAGGGGCATTGGACTATAGTGATTGAAGAGAGGAAGAAAGACTTTGTTATATGTTGAGTACATAATAAGAAAGGAAAGAGAAAGGGCTAATATTAGGAACCATGTAATTCAGGTATCATCTATGGATGTGGTAGAATTTGTGAGCAATCACATGTAGTTCCATTGTTTCTAATTCTATGTAATAAAATTGAATCTTCAACTTTTATGAAAGAAATAATTTTTGAGTATATATATTCATTCATAAAGCGTTATAATTGATTTTCTAGTTAAAATCTTTGTATAGAATAATTGGAAACAAAAAACTAAAATGTAACAGCTTGGGAACTTATTAGACGACATATTTAAAGAAAATAAAACAATGGTTTTATTGGAAAAATCATAGTTTGTACATATAATCAATGACCGTTTTTAACACAATACCGTCGTCTTTATATACAATCAATGACGCTTTTTAATAAAAACCATCATCTTTACCCGTAAATAACGACGGTTTTTATAAACCGCCGACTTTACCCATAAACAACGACGGTTTTTAACAAAAAACTGTCGTCTTTACCCATGAACAACGACTCTTTTACTAAAAACTGTCGTCTTTACATCTAATAGACGACAGTTCTTTCAAAAAAAACGTCGTCTTTACATCTAAATAGACCACAGTTTTGAGTAAAAGCGTCGTCTTTAGATATAATAGACGACGGGGATTTACCGTCGTGATTTTATGCATCAAAAGATGTTAGTCGATTTCACGACGGTTGAAAAACCGGATACACGACGGTGGATTACCGTCGTCTATTGCAACTTTTGTAGTAGTGATATAATGCTCAGCAATGCAACCTTCGGGATGAGTATGGTTCTGAACATACCCCTTTAGAACTTTCATATATCTTTCGAATGGATACATCCATCTAAAATAAACTGGCCCACATAGACGAACTTCTCTGACAAGATATACTAGTAGATGAACCTTGATATCGAAGAATGAAGGTGGAAAGTATTTTTCAAGCAAACACAAAGTAACTACTACATGTTCTTCCAACTTATCCAGCTTGAAAACATCAACTGTCTTTGCACATATAGCATTGAAGAAGAAGCACAAACGAGTTATTACATACCTTGCAAGCTTCTCCAAAACAGAATGAATTGCCACAGGGAGAAATTGTTGCATTAAGGTATGACAGAAGTCTTCAATCTTTTAAAGATACAAGATTTTGTATATTTGAAGAATAACATTCAGGGACCTTCATACCATAGAAAGAATTGCAAACTGCTCTCTTCTGTGCTCTTGACAAATTCCAAGGCCCTAGAGGCAAACAAGTACGTCTTTCTCCATACTCGGGTTGCAAATCAGTTTTGACCCCCATGTTCAATAAATCTAACCGAGCAACAATCTCATCTTTATTTTTTCTAGGGATCTCCAGCAATGTACCAATGACACTATCGCAAACATTCTTCTGAATGTGCATAACATCTAGGACATGCCTCATTGGAAGGTATTTCCAATACCTGAAATCAAAAAATTGACTTCTTCTTCCAACAAACTCTGTCACCATCATTTTCACCTCCACCTCCCCCTTTTTTCGAGCCCCATATGTAATTAATATCTTCAACCATATGCAACACTTCTTCTCTAATTAATGGCTCGAGAGGCGTGCCATATTCAGGTTTCCCATTAAAAGCTATACATTGCCTCCTATATGGATGATTGATTGGTAACCATTTTCTATGCCCAATGTAACAAATTTTGTGGCCATTTTTCAACCTGTGACTAGGTGTATCATCGCTGCATATTGGACAAGCTTTATATCCTTTAACGACACAACCAGATAAGTTTCCATATGCAGGAAAATCATTAATTGTCCACAGTAATACACCTCTGAGTGTAAAATATCTCCTTTGTGGGCATCATACACTCCTCTAATCCATCCCACAAAGATTGTAAATCATCAATCAAAGGCTCCAAGTAGATATCTATATCATTTCGAGTTGTTTAGGACCGGAAATCAATAAGGTCAACATCATGAACTTCATTTCATGCACAGCCATGGTGGGAGATTATATGTAACTAAGATAACTGGCCAGCAACTATATCTGCTACTTAGAGAACTGTGGGTATTGAATCCATCAGATGAAAGAGCCAATCTCAAGTTTCTCGACTCATTATCAAACTCTGGCCATTTATCATCAACAAGTTTCCAAGACGGGGAATCCGACAGATGAGACATCTGGCAGTCAATTGATTTTCTAGCAGCATGCCAAGTTAAACTCTTAGCTGTCTCATGTGATTGAAACATCCTTTTAAACCTTGGAATTGGAGGAAATACCACACTACCTTCGCTGGCACACCCTCTTTCAAGATTGAATCTTTGCTTTCCTTCCACCTTAAGATACCACAAGTAGGACAATTAGTTGAATATTCATACTCCTTCCTATACAAGATGCAATCATTGGGGCATGCGTGGATTTTCTCATAACTCAGCCACAATGCACACAAAGTCTTTTTTGCCTCATACATAGAGGCCGGTATTGTATTTCCTTCTGGAAGCAAATCGCCTTGAAGTATCAATAATTCTGTAAAACAGACATCACTCATCCCATGTTTTGCCTTCAAATTATACAACTTCACTAATGCCGATAACTTGGTGTAATTTCTACAACCAGGGTACAATTGTTGAAATTTCAAAAAAAACATGACGCTTATTACATTAAAGACGTCGTCGTAAATATCCTGACGATGCAAAAACTAAATACCGTCGTTAAAATGTCAATAGAAATATGACGCTTATTACACGAAATACGTCGTGATAACTCCTTAGACGCAAAAAAAAAAACAAAAAAACAAAAACTAACGTATTAGAAACTACGTATATATGTGGGGTTTGGTTTTGCTGGGATTCGAACTCGTGCGCGAAAAGGTTTAGGGTTTAGGGTAGAATGAACAGAAAATTAAATAGACAAATATACCCTAAACCCTAAACCCTAATAAATAAAACCTAAATTATATATATTTGTTAAATAATTTTAGAAAAGGGATTAGGGTTTTAGGGCCTAAAATATCTCGTCCATAAAACCCTAAACCCTAAACCCTAATCCTTTCTCTAAAATTATTTAAACCATATACCCTAAACCATTAAACTATAAGTGATGTTGTGACTCATCAAAACCTTTTTCTTTTTGGTGGTCATTTTAAATTTGTATAACTCAAATTGCATTTTTTTAAAGCTTAAGGGGGAAGAAAATATCTCAATGACTTCATAGGAGTTGACGTTGCATTTTTTGGATTTATTTTAAATTTATTTTGAATATTTCGAATTAAATAGAATAAAATATTCTTACAAAACCCACAAACCACATCAACGTTAAGAAAATAAAGACGTTGTAAATCGTAATAAACGACTTACTTGTAAAAAAGACGTCGTATAAAGGCAAAACCATGGCCATTTTTACACAAAAAATGACATACAAACAATATTCCACGACTTAAACTCTTAACTTCTCGCCATCTAATTTCAATTAAACCACGTTGTCTATAAAACCAAGAGCGTCGTTTGAATAACCTTTTACGTCTTTTTTTAAAAAACTATGACGTTATTTGTGTACAACGTCATTTTAAAGAAAAGACGGTTTAGAAAGCGCTCTTCATAAATCATCGACGAAAAACAAACAAACCGTTGTTAAAAATATAAATAAACATGACGCTTATTACATTAATACCCTAAACCCTAAACCCTAAACCATAAAAAATAAACCGTAAATTATATATATATATTTAAATAATTTTAGAAAAAGGGTTTATGGTTTTACGGCCTAATATATATTAACCATAAACCCTAAACCCCAAAATAACCTTTATCCCCCTAAACCCTAAACCCTAAACCAACAAACTATAAGTGATGTTGTGACACATCAAAACTTTTTTTTTTGGTGGTCATTTTAAATTTGTATAAATCAAATTGCATTTTTTAAAGCTTAAGGGGGAAGAAAATATCAAAATGACATCATAGGAGTTGACGGTGCATTTTTTGGATTTATTTTAAATTTATTTTGAATATTTTGAATTAAATAGAATAAAATATTATTACAAACACCCACAAACCACGTCGGCGCTAAGAAATGAAAGACGTTATAAAATAGTAATAAACGACTTACGTTTAAAAAACGTCGTCTTTAAAAAAAAGAAACAATGGCGGGTTTTACGCACATACCGACGTACAACTTGTATACACAAACTAAACTATTAATTTATCACTGTCTAATTCTCATTACAACGGTATCTATAAAGAGCATCGTGACAGGACCCGCCCGGAATTCCTCGAAACTCGAGGCGAATCCTGTGGAAATTCCGACATCACACCGATGCCGGGTCCACTAACTAATAATTTAGCATCCTTTCTGAATTAAGGGAAAAGAGCACGAGACTTTCTACCGAAATTTCAGCAGAGTCTCCCCTATAAATTGAACATTTCCCAAAATTTCAACCTGCACAAAATTCACATTTTAATATCCCAACGGGCAGCACGCACAATATAATCTCATAGACCTACATAAATCAAATGACGGTCAAAACTCGTCCAAAAGGGTCGTTCTAGTACTCCTCGAAGAGTGGAACTACCTCGGAAGACTCACAGTCAACCGAGGGTCAAACTTTCCAAATTTGGTCAACCGGGCCCGCGGGCCCCACAACCTCTATTTTACAAACCAAAAGTTCTTATAGGTTCCACAAGGTCTAGGATATATGTCCTACAAGTTTGGTTAGAGATTGGACGGTCAGATCGCTCGCGATCGCACAATCGAACGGTTATTGAAAAACACAAACTTTAAGTTATCGATCCGTGAAATCCTACACGATCCTAGGAATACCTAGATCAACATAATTTAAAATCACCGCGATCCAACGGTTCTAACATATCGAACCCGAAAATTACACAATATGTAAAATCCGTTCGGGGTTCAAATGTTATCCGAATTGAGTTCCGTAAATTGCTACGCGCTCATGGCAACCAAGAGATCATTTTAGGACTGCCAGAGCGTGGGTGTCCAAAGCGATAACGCTTCGTGGAAAAATCTTAAAATCTTGGCTCCAAACTCCTACCCTAGGTTAAACACCTAATTTGGAGCCACTTTTGTTCTTGGGTCATGGCCAAAAAGTGACCGGAAGTGGCTGAAAACGGAGGCTGAAACTGACAGATTTTTCAATTCGAAAATTGAGTTACAAACTCTCCAAATTTCTGGAAACCTAACCAACAGGAAGCTAGAGCATGAAGAGTAGATAGATTTTCATACCTTATACGTCCAATTTGGTGGAGAAATGAGAGAGAACGAGAGCTTGGAATTTCTGTCAAAAATGGGTCAAAACCCGTCGGATTTCCTCATTTTCCGGCCAACTCCGGTGGTTCCAGCGGCTGAGATTGGTCAGGATAGGAAGAGGGAAGTGAGCTTGACAGTTTGGTACTAATATCATGTGATTTGGTGGTCGGTGGAGGTGGTGGCGAAGCAAAGAGCGTGCGGATGAACAGTAACCCGGGGGGGGGGCTGTTCTGCTCGCGGAGGGAGGGAGAGAGGGAAATTATGAGATTTTATAAAAATTCAATTCGAATTATTTACGATTTTGCCACTGGGGGTATTTTAACCATATCTTTTTCGTTACAACTCCGATTTGAGCCCACTACGTGTCTACGAACTCATCTCGACGTGCTCTAGGCAACGGTACAAACGGAAGTCCCAAATTCCTTCCCAAACTTTAAATGACCTTTTTGCCCCTTATAATATTAAATAATATTTTAATTTCTCAAAAACCTTAATTAATTCAAATCATTTTATTTTAATGTTTATTTCAATTTATTTTCTCTTAATTTAATTATTTTATTTCCTTTTTCAACCGGAATGTTACACATCGTCTGAAAAGTCTTTTAAATATGTTTTGTTTCAAACAATGACGTCTGAAAAGTAAAGCAGAATTCAACTTTCTCGTTACAAATTTGGTTCAGCATGAACTTGGATTTTTCACAACATGAAAACCTCAAACAAATTTACAGGGAGTTTGACGGTGCTTTTTTGGATTTATTTTAAATTAATTTTGAATATTTTGAATTCAATAGATATAAAGACAAACAAAACCGCGTCGGCGCTAAGAAAAGAACGACGTTGTAAAACTTATAAACAACTTACTTGTAAAAACAACTGTTGTTTAATGGCTGTCAGCGACGTACATACTGTATATGACGACTCAAACTATTAACTTATCGCCGTGTAATTTAATTACCATGTCATCTAGGGCATTAAGAGCGTCGTCTAAATTCCTTTTACGTCGATTGTAAATGTACAATAGTGTTTTTTATTCCTTTTATTTTATTTATTAACCACGTTTGTACTCCATAGGACAATAGTGTTTGATATAATTATGTCGCTGGAAGGTTTATTACACGTCGGTCACGCAATTTCTTTTTTTAAAAAAAATAATGAAAACCAATTTTAAATTCATAGGAAAAAAAAGAATGTACATTATACATAAAATTTGTACAAAAACTTGTCTGATTCTAACAAAATTTGTACATTATATAAAAATGTTTAAGGTTCTAAAAATCCCCTACTCCATATGAAGGCAAACAAACTCTGCCCATTCTTTCCTCACTTCTTCAATGGCTTTTTGGGGGAATGGCGCTTGATCTTTTCCCTTCGCAAACTACAATCCATAAACAATGATTATTTAGGCTTTATAAATACATAGAAATTCAATATATATACACAGACTACGCTATTTTTTGTTTACGGACGTAGTATATCTATGCAACGACGGTATTTTTAATTTACCGTCGTTGATAATACAAAAAACCACATAAAATAAATCTGAAAATTTTCTTCTTACCATCTTCTCAAACTCCAGGGAAAATCCATGATGATGTCTCTCATATAAAGCACATGACATAATAGCCACACTCTACATCGCTGGGTTGCTTTGGTGTGCCTGGTAGAGTTTTCCAAATAAGTGCTTTACGGCCTTGTCTGCCTATGTGTAAATTATACATTTTGATAGCACTGTGCACTATGTTTTTGCCCCCCTCATCCACAACTCGATTTCCAGGCAGTGGATCCAGAAAATACACAGTCTCCTTCTTCGCTCTCACAATGATCAAGACCCAATGACAACTGCACAAAATAAATATAAAGGTTAAACAGTTTTATATGCAGTGCATCATACAAACAAAATCCTGTTAAATAGTTTCACCATATTTGCAGCTTTCAAATTATCAAATAGGCACCTAAATATATGAAATGAAACAATGACTTCTTTTTTTTTTTCAACATAAAGGAGAGTGTGAAATGAATATTTGATAAGGAAAAGACTCATATATACTGCAACCACAGTAGCCCCAATTATTTCCATGCCAACAAACTGTGTAATATCTTCTTGCAAGACGAAGGTATTACGATCTTCACCAAACACCTCATTCTCAATTGTAAAGGTCATAATCTTCTCCTAAGGCTTTAGTGTTGTTTCCACATAACGACAAAGGGATTGTAAAGAAGATGGCAACTCCGGCTTTGAATAATCTGTTACTTCAGGATTCTGTTTTAAGAAATAAAGCAACATAAAGTGACGTGGTAAATCAATAAACACGTCGGTTTAAAGAAAACATTGTCGTCTGAAATTAATTTAAATGACAGTAAAAAATACTGTCGTATAAAAAAAAAATCCGACGTCTAATTCAAATGCAAAATTCATAGATAATGAATTTACCTTTCCAATTTGCTTTTCTCCAACACTGGATTTCTGTTTTAATAAATAAAGAGATACATATATAAGAAAGCTTGTACAACAATTTAAACATTCAATTGAAAACAAAACTGCTGTGGAAATTTAAAACAAACGACGGTTTAAAGAAAATATCGGTGTCTAAAAATTGAAAAACAAATGAAACAGGCAAAGTTATGAGAATTTACCTTTTCATCTTGCTTTTCTACATCCTCGGATTTCTGTTTTAAGAAATAAAGAAATATATATAAGACATTGTACAAAAAGTAAAAAAAATTAAAAAGTAAAAAAATTAAATTAAACCGTCATTGTAATGCATAACAGAAGACGGTATGTAAGAATTACAGACGTCTAAAATGCATTAAACAACGGTAAATAATAAAAGTCGTGGTGATTTATCTATTACGACGGTAAGTAATAAACCGTCGTCTAAATCACATAAGATTGAAAAACAAATGAAAAAGGCAAAGTTATGAGAATTTACCTTTTCATCTATCTTTTCTACATCCCAGGATTTCTGTTTTAAGAAATAAAGAAATATATATAAGACATTGTACAAAAAGTAAAAAAAAATTAAATAAACCGTCATGGTAATGCATAATAGAAGACGGTATGTAAGAATTATAGACGTCTAAAATTCATTAAATGACGGCAAATAATAAACGTCGTGGTGATTTATCTATTACGATGGTAAGTAATAAACTGTCGTCTAAATTACATAACTTTTTTCAGAAGTTCATATTCTAGAGTGTACCAGCCTTTTTTAGCAGAAACACAGATAAAGGCAATTCAGAGAGAGAGAGAGAGAGAGAGAGAAAGTCGGATTGTGTCAGTGAAGATAGCTTGTAAAACAAGTAAACTAAATACGACAATAACTCAATCCTTTCCACCGTTGTGATATTAAAATCCAAACGACGGTTTATTAATAAATGCGTCGTGGTATGCACTTTAAAACGGCGGTAAATGTAAACCGTCGTTGTGTTTTGATTTTAACGACTCTGATTCACAATAATGATGTCTAATGGCTTTTTGAAAAAGAGAGAATTCAAAGTTCAGAGATGTTGCCATTTCTTCCTGCTTTTCCCCATTCTTGGCAGTATCATCCTCAAATTGTAAGGCTCTGACATCAAGAGCCCAGAGCTGCTTGCTTTGTCCGACATTGGATTTTTGGGACTTTGCTCTTGACCTTGGATTTCACAGGGGTTAGTTTTCAGTTTCAGCATGCTTGGATCAAAATTGGGGAAGAGTTGGGAAAGTTGACTCAACAAATTTTCCCTCTCAGCTTCTACCAATTGCTTGGTTCTAGCCTCCATATTTAAAGTCTCTTCTCTTGATCTAGCCTCCATCTTCAAAGTCTCTTCTTGAAGGACAAGTCTTACACTTTCCTTTAATTGATCGGGAAACTTTACCCTCTGTTGTCTAGGTAAATAGAAGTATTGCTTAGTGGAAATCCCGCCCCAACCCCTCTAACTCTTCCTGGATGCTCGGGACCCAAAGCCATTGTCAACACATCATTACTTCCTGATAGTGTAAGAGTGCCTTTAGAGACTTGTTTTTGCAATTCATCATAACACAAAGCACTACTACATTTTACTATTTGTGCGACGAAGAAACTCTGGTCGCGCAAAGTACATTTGAATCGAACAAATAGTAGCGCGACAGAAGTTTCGTCACTCAAAAATCTCGCACAAAGATCGTCAAGAATGACTTTGCGCGACAAACTTATTGCATTAGTCGAGCAAAATGTAGTGACAGTTAACTTTCGTTGCACCAAAATTATCGGGACGACAAGATTTTCGTCGCTCAAATATTTCAGCGACGAAAGTGCAGTCGTTGCAATAACACCGCGTGAGGATATATCTTCGTCGCGCATACATTGTGGGACGAGAGAATATTAGTGACTCATATCTTTGCGCAACGAAATATATTTGTCGTAGTTTCTTAGCGAGATGAAAAATTTAGACGCGCAAAAATAAAATAAATTGGTTAAAATTTATTTTTACGGTTTTGTATTTTCTAAAAAGGATATTTTAATTTAATTTAATTTAATTTTAATTTTTTTTGGTAACAAAAATAAATTTTGTTTTTGTTTTATCTTTATAATAAAATGAAATTGCAATAAAAAAATGTAATGAAGAGAAATATTTTTGTTATAACAGAATATATTTAGTACAATAGAAATATTTAAAATGTAATTAAGAAAGTTAAAATCTAATCAAACAACCCTCCAAAATCTACATTGTCGTTTGGCAAATGCGGCTTGGAGGTCTGGACATTGTCGACAGGGGGATAGGTGTGGTGGCCATGCTCGGGTTGGCAGGGCTAGAGGTCGACGATGGAGGAAAAGGTGGGATTGGAATGCCGGACTGAACGAGGGACTGTGAGAAGATGTGACAAATGACCCTTGAGCTCGGCCACCTCTCCTGTCAAAGCAGTCACCTTCCTGTTTGACTACAATGATTCACGGGGTTTAGGTGGCCTCCGCCTGGCATTCCCCATCCCTCGACAATATGTCCCTGGGCGCATCCCGAGAGTTTGATCCAAGGTTTTAGTTAGGATTTGAAACCCTGCATCCTGTGGAGGAGCCACGGACTCGAGTGGCGTATCGGGAGGAAGCTGGGAGGCGGACTCCTGAAGAAACAACTGGCTCTTCTCAATCATCGTCGTCTGTTGAACATAACATAAAATATTAATTAAAACATTCATATAATAACCATGAAACTTGAACGCGTAAGATAATAATTTAAATTAAAGGATACTTACATGAAGGGACTCCGCCAACTCATTCCCAGGTCGAACATAAACGTCGCCAAAGACATCAATCTCTGGGAATTTGGACCCCCCCCCCCCTTTAAATTGAACAAGAGAAGAAAAATGTTAGTACGAAAAAAATAAATTAATATTAATGACATATTAAAAATTAAATAAAAACGACTTTATTATTACCCGGCGCGCACCTCCATCTTATAGGAGAAGGGCCTGGAACTTGAATGGTGGAGAAGAGCCTTCCTCTGCCTATTGCCCTTATTTGCTTTGTCCTTCTTCTGTTATACAAAAAATAAAACGTATTAGTTGAAAGTCAAATGAAATATAAAAAATTAAATACACATTAGTAAGAAACGTGTAATAAGTTTCAACTTAATATAAAAAAATACCACATAATCGACCTCTTGAAAATGACCGCAGAGCCACTGCCAACTATCCCCTCGACCCTCAAGCTCCTTCGGGCAACCCTCTTGAAGGGCGACCTGCGGATCATCATATGACTGAAAATGGTGGTGCAGGTCGCTCTTCCACTGCTTGTACCTCTCAGCAAAGAGTCCTCTTGACGTACGCCAACAACTCGTCACCGACGTTCTCTAAATTGTAGTTTGTCTACAATAAATTCATTACATACATTAAGTATCAGAAATAAAATTTGAAGGAAAAACAATTAAAAGGTATAGAGTACATACCGACAGCTGTCCGAACACCTCCATCCGCACCTCGTCAGGCATGACCTTCCAAGACTTCCATTTCATCGGGCAATAAGTCCGAACGACGGATCCAATGTCGTGGGCCAAGGAGCTATGTTGGTCCGCCGTTGGTGCAGCCCGATGCCGCTCGTTGTATCCGATATTGATACGACTGTTGGACACCCGGGTGACTTTCGTCGTCCTCAACTGGCAACAAGGTCCTCGGGTGTTCTTCTTGGCTGCAAAGAAATATAAAATTAACGTTAAATAAAAAATCCTACTAAAATTCTTAGTCTGAAACAATTGGAGTTGAAGGAAATCTTTACCTGGTTGTGACCCCGACGCACCAGGAGCAGATCTCGAAGTGGTGTCGGTCGTGATGGAAGGGTGGTGACGCCGCCTGGCACTGGCAGGTTGCGCCACTAATGACTCTGATGACACCGGCACATGGGAGACGTTGGGAAAAACTAGCATGTCGTACAACTGTGCTCCTGGAGCAGTGGTAGCTGACGTCGTAGTCGGGGGAGTTGAATTATGTGGAGTCGTCACGTCTTACGACGTCTAATAAGGTCTTAAAATTAAAACACCCTTGGCTAATTTTTTTTTTTTTAAAAAAAAAACCTCAAAATCAAATCAACAACAAATTCAATATTTAAAAAAAAATAGAAACATGTATTCTTTATTAGAAAAAACAGAAGCACATAATAAAGAAAAATGAAATTGCCGCCCAATTTTTAAAGAGTCAGTATGTGATTAAAAAAATAGTTGAATAGATAAACCTCCTAATGAAAATCATAAAAAACAAGTAAACTATAGCGTGTTATATCAAACAAGCTACCAAAGTTGTTGGCATATATACAGTGTAGAGATATCAAAGCACGATACACAGACCACAAAACTCACATATTCATCTCAACAAAGCAAAATAAAAAAATTGGTTAGTAGCACATAGTTTAAAGCTCCCGAAAAGTAATCAAAATACAAAAAACAAAATATTGTGCTCCAATCAAATCTGAAATCTAACTGCAATACACCTAAAAATTCACAAATCCAACACTACAAGGCAATTTCAACACCTCCAATCAAATCTGAAATCAAAAATAGAAATCCAATACAAAAACAAAATTGAAACATAGGCTTCCTAACCAACCATCAGACTAAGCAATTTAAACACTTACAAAATAAATATAGAAATTGAAACAGCAAAACAAATATACAAATATACAATTCCAAACTTAATCCACAAATTTCAGAAATAAAAATTCACAATTGAAATTATTAATCGGGGCTAGAGTTGGGAATTTTACCGAGTGGGTTTCAAGGGAGACTGGAGAGCATGCAAGTCCAGCGGCGTCCGTCCTCTCGCAGGGATGAGCGAAGACGAAGGAGCGAGGGACTAAGAGGGATGAGAGGAGACGGAGGAGAGAGGGACTGAGAGGGATGAGTGGGGACGAAGGAGAGAGGGACTGAGAGGGATGAGAGGGGATGATGGAGAGAGAGCGGCACGGAGGAGCGAGGGAGTGAGAGGGATGAGAGGGGACGGACGAGAGAGCAACAAAGAGGGATGAGAGGGGATGAAGGAGAGAGAACGGCTGCGAGTTTTAGGGTTCGAAGGAGAGAGAAAGAGAGAGAGGCTGAGAGGTTTAGGGTTAGAGAATGAGAGAGGTTGAAGACAGATCAAAACTGAGCGTTTTTTTCACAAAATGTTTGCGGACTTGCGAGACGAATACAAAATCGGTCGCGCAAAGTTAAAATATCGCACTTTACGCGACGGAGGAAATAAACGGCATTGCTCAAAGACTTTTTAATAGGCGGGATACGAACCGCCAAAAATTTGAGGACTTGCGTGACGAAATAACTTCAATTGTCGTGCACCCTCTAACCCTAAACCCTAAGCCCTAAACCCTAAACCCTAAACCCTGGAGAATTACATTGCGCGATGAAAATATTTGTTTGCGTCGCTCTATGGTTGATTGCGTGATGGAATAGAGATATGTTCGTCGCGCAAGTCGTGTTCAAAGTTATAAAAGGTTAACAATATAAAAGCACGGAAATGTTAGTGAATATATTGTTTTAATGGGGCTACGCATTCTATCGATACTAGTTTCACCGATCCAACCATCAAACTTGTTTGTTTATACTTAGAGATTGTACACGCCAAAAATTGAAAAAAATATACATTCATAGATGATGTTACCAGACCAAAATTTTCGACGGTTATAAACTAAAATCGCGATTTAACGGTTTTTTAACTTCGATTTTGATGATTTTTTACGTGCACTCCTTTACTGTATATGAATACAATGACTGAATTGGATCGTTATTTAAAAATATTTACACTAGTGGATACCACGAAATCGTATGTTATATTTAACAAACGTATACACAAACTCCTCATTTTTTTGAATATATTGTTTTGATGACACACGCATTCTACGAAAGTAGTTTCAACGATCCAACTAGCAGACTTGTTCGTTTATACTTAGAGATCGTACACGCTAAAAATTGGAAAAAATATACATTCATAGATGATGTAACGAGACCAAAATTTTCGACTGCTATAAACGAAAAATCACAATTTGATGATTTTTTAGGTCTACACACCTTGACCCCATATGAATACAATGACTGAATTTGATGTTCATTTTAAAATATTTACAGTAATGGATACCCCCGTTTAATTTCTTAAATATATTTTGTGAAGACTTCGTGCGACGAACAATTTCAAATAGTTAATGACTGCGTCGCGCAAAGTCAAACAGAAAATAACAAATAATTTATATTATTTAATTTTTTTTAACGACTTTATGCGACGAGGGCGTTTTATTCGTCGCGCAAACAGTATATGTGCAACGACACTATATCACTTCGTCGCGCAAAGATGATTGCGCAAATAGTATACGTACGACAACACTATATCACTTTGTCGCGCAAAGATGATTTATATTATTTCGCAACTTCTCGGTCAATAATAGATCAAAGATAGCCTCGGCCTTTGTCAAATCAAAGGTGTAGGCCTTCGTTTCTCAGGCCGCAAACTTGGCATCGGGAATCTTTGTTCGGCTATTGTCGGCCTTGACAAGTTCCCTGCAGATGAATGGTTTGTCTACGCTGACTTCGGTCAAGCTCACCTCAATCTCACTGTTCTCGACCTCGACGGAGCCATCTGCCTCGGCGTAGCCGATGATGGGATTCTTGTAATAAGTCCCCTTTGAAGCTGTTTTCTTCTGCATTTCTTCCTTCAACAAGGACGCGTATCTGTCTACCTTATTGATCAGGCCATGCATGTCCCGTAATTCGATCCCTTGGAACTTTTTCCGGTATTCGAATTCCATCCCTTCTTTGGCCATTTTGACGAATTCTCTCTCTGGAGGTTAGTTCGGCACAAGGTGACTCATCTGGCGCTTGGCTCATCCTTACCAGCTCAGCGCAGTTATCTCTCGGTTAGTTGTTGTGTCGGATTAGCTGCACCAAAATGGATTCAGCTGCATCCTCAACTTATGATACTCGCAAGTGCATGAGCCGTTGGTAGTTTAGCATATGTACCTAAGTGCTGCATGGTCAGAATATACAATCACTTTAGAACCAACAAGATATGAACGAAACTTCTCTAAAGCAAAAATTTTAGCAAGCAACTCCTTTTCAGTTGTTGAGTAATTGAGCTGAGCATCATTTAATGTTCGGCTTGCATAATAGATGACATGAGGGAGCTTGTTCACTCTTTGACCTAGAACTGCACCAAGAGCATTGTCAGAAGCATCACACATTAATTCGAAAGGTAAAGACCAATCTGGTGCCTTGATAATTGGAGTTGATGTTAGTTCAAGTTTCAAAGAGTTAAATGCATCTAAACAATCTTTATCAAAGTTGAAAACAGAATCTTTAGCCAAAAGATTGCATAGAGGACGAGTGATTTTGGAGAAATCTCTAATAAAACGACGATAAAAACCTGCATGTCCAAGAAAACTCCTCACACCTTTCACTGAAGTAGGGGGTGGTAGATTAGAAATCAAATCAATCTTTGCTTTGTCTACCTCAATACCTTGTATCACCATGAAGTGACATTTCTCCCAATTCAGAATTAGATTAGTTTCCTGGCATCTTTTAAGCACTAATAACAAGTGGTTAAGACAATCATCAAAAGAGGATCCAAAAACTGAAAAGTCATCCATAAATACCTCAATGAACCTCTCTATCATGTCTGAAAAGATAGCCATCATGCATCGTTGAAAGGTAGCTGGGGCATTGCATAAACCAAATGGCATTCGTCTATACGCAAAGGTTCCAAAGGGGCACGTGAATGTTGTCTTCTCTTGATCCTCAGGGGCTATTGCAATTTGATTGTAACCTGAAAAACCATCAAGGAAACAATAATGTGAGTGACCAGCTAGTCTTTCAAGCATTTGATCAATAAAAGGCAAAGGAAAGTGATCCTTTCTAGTGGTAGTGTTTAGCTTCCGATAATCAATGCAAACTCTCCATCCTGTGATTGGTCTTGTTGGCACCAGCACATTGTCCTCATTCTTGACCACTGTGATGCCTGCCTTCTTTGGCACAGCTTGGATAGGACTCACCCATTTGCTATCTGAGATAGGATAAATGATTCCTACATCAAGTAATTTGAGTATTTCAGTTCTTACAACATCCTTCATATGTGGGTTGAGTCTCCTCTGGGGCTCACGAGTTGGCTTGGCATCCTCCATCAAAATTCGATGCATGCACATTGTAGGGCTTATTCCCTTGATATCTGCAATGGTCCATCCGATGGCATTCTTGTGCTCTCTCAAAACTGTGATCAACTTATCCTCTTCTAATGGTGAAAGGTCAGAAGCTATGATGATGGGAAGGGTTTCTGTCTCACCAAGATAAACATATTTAAGGTGTTGTGGAAGAGGTTTTAGCTCAAGTTTAGGTGGCTTGACAATGGAGGGAACTAGTTTAGTGGTGGCAGGTTTAAGAGGCTCAACAATGGGTGAAATGGAAGAATTGAATGGTTTCAAAACCTCAAGGGCAGCTGCCACTTCAATGAACTCAGATTCATCACCAAGATCACCTAAAGGTTGTGTCAACACAATTTCTAAAGCATCATTAGATTGTGCCTGCACAAACTTAGACAAAACCAGGGAATCCAAACTATCAATTGAAAAACAATCAAGTGAATTAGAAGGATGAGTTAAGGATTCAAACACTTTGAATTCTATGGTTTGGCCAAGGACTGTCATTTTCAGAATGCCATTTTTCACATCAATAAGAGTGTTTGCTGTGGCCATGAATGGTCTTCCAAGCAAGATAAGCAGCTCACGATGATGAATGGGTGCTTCTTCCATGTCTAACACTACAAAATCAGCAGACAATATTAGCTTATCAACTTGAACCAAAATATCTTCAACTATACCTCTAGGATATTTCACTGAGAGATCAACAAGTTGTAAGCTGAGTGTGGTGGATTTTAGCCTTCCCAAACCTAGTTGCAGGTACACTGAATAAGGCATTAGATTGATACTTGCACCTAAATCCAACATGGCTTTCTCCACTCGTTTATCTCCAATGGTTATGCCGATGGTAAAACTGCCTGGATCCTTGAGCTTAGGAGGAAGTTTTCTTTGAAGGACAACACTCACATTTTCAGACACCAACACCTTCTCATGAGGGCTATACCTTCTCTTGTGTGAGTTCAACTCCTTAAAAAATTTAGCATAAGTTGGCATATTCCTGATCATATCAAGTAAATGCAAGTTAACATTGACTCTACTAAGTATATCATAAATTTCAGTAAATGACTTATCCTGTTTGCTTTTAGCAAGACGTCCAGGGAAAAGAATTGGTGGCACATAAGGGTTCTCAGCCTTGTGCAATATAGGTGAACTTGTTGACGTGCCAATGGGAATTTCTTCTTTTGGTGTCGTCTCTTCCTTGTGTTCATCACCTGCATTCACAACATCATGATTAGTAACTTCTTTTCCAACTTTATTATCAATAACCTTACCACTTCTAGAACTGAGATTGCTTTGGCTTGCTCATGATGCTTGGGATTCACATTTGGCTGGCTAGGGAACTTTCCAGGTTCTCTTTGGTTCAAACTATCTGCAATTTGCCCTAATTAAATCTCCATTTTGGTCAAGGCAGCAGAATGTTGTTGAAGAGCACCATTAGTAGTTTGCTGGAATTGCAAAGTATTTTGAGCCAACAACTTGACTGTGTCCTCCAATGAACTTGGTTTCGGTTGGAATGATGAACTCGCTTGATTTTGATTTTGATTGTTGCTCCAAGAGAAGTTTGGATGATTCCTCCAACCAGGATTATAAGTGTTCGAGAAGGGATCATTTGTTGGCCTTTGGTTGTAAGAATTCATCATGTGGGCTTGTTCATGGACAAACGCAGGATATTCATTACTAGCTGAACACATGTGAGTTGGGTGTCCTTGAACATTGCAAATAGCACAAACTTCAACTTGAGGAGCTTTAGGTACCATATTGAGCACGGAGTCAAGCTTCCTTTGTAAACCAGGCAACCTGTAAAGCAAGCTCATTGTTAGGACTAATCTCATAGATACCAGCCTTACCTCTTGTATCTTTGTGTTGAGCATTGGATCCCAACATCTCAAATATGTCATATGACTCTTGAGCATTCTTTTTCTTTAAAGCTCCACCTGCAGCATTATTGATAGTAGATTGACAAGTTTCGGTTAGTCCATCATAGAAAATTTGCATTTTCAAGTATAGAGGTAACCCATGATGTGGACATTGCATTAGAGTTCCTTTGAAATGCTCCCAGCATTCGTTGAATGGTTCACCATCATGTTGTGAGAAGTTGAAAATCTTGGACCTCAAGGTGGCTGTCTTTTGGGCGGAGAAAAACTTCTCCAAGAACTTCTTAGCAACAGCATCCCAAGTGGTTAGTGATCCAGGGGCTAACGACATCAACCAAGTCTTTGCTCTATCCTTCAAAGTGTAAGGGAAAACCCTCATCCTCATATTTGCTTCAGATACATCCTTCAAAGGCAAAGTACAAACAACAATATAAAATTCTTTAATGTGAGCCAAAGGATCTTCATTAGGTAAACCATAAAAAGAAGGAAGCATTTAAGTTCATAGTTTCTAGCTTCTGTGGACAGCAAAATGCATGAAGGTGAATTTGGTATGATTGGTTGAGCAAGATCCTCCAAAGCACGTTGGTCATTAGCTGCCATCTCTTCTTCTTCCTCTTCTTCTTCTTGATCTGACTTAAAGATGTTGAACAGAGAGTACTCTTCTGAACTTGCTGAATTGGAGGTTTCGGCTTCTAAGGGATTGAGAATAGATTCAATGGCTGCCTCCCTTGCTTTAACAAGCCTTTGTTCAAATTCAGCCAGTGATGGTTGTTGTGTACCACGGATTGGTTGGATCCTAATGGTTCCGGATTGAGAGTGTTTCTTGACTGCTGATACAACTTGTTCAAGCAATGGTTTGCTCGGCATGCAATACCTGAAAACAAAGAAAAACTAAAGAAAGTAAGCAATAGTAACAAGACTCTTAATCAAGTCCCCGGCAACGGCGTCATTTTCTTGTTGGACAGATTTTACTCTATCTATTTCTCGCAAGTACACGAACCAATTATAGTATAGGAATGCAAGCACGAGGTCGTTCCACAGAGACTTGGATGAAAGACACTTAATACTACTACTTAGACTCACAAGTAACCCTAAGACTAAACAGAATTTAAATGAAGTTGTTTTGAGTTTGTTGGAATGAAAACTGCTAAAAGGGAATGCAAAATAACAAGTTTCCAAAGCTAAGAAGTTGACCTACGAAAATGTGCTAAAAATGCATTCATGTAATTGACAATCAGAAAGTTGGTTTTCGCAACTGTGAATGCAATTGCATGTTGTGTGTGCAATTACCTAGTTTCTGTTGGCAAATGGAATGTTGTGTGTGCAATTACCTAGTTTCTGTTTGCAAATTGAATGTTGTGAAATGTTCTCAAACACTAGGGTTTCAACTTCACCATGACAATCCAATTTCAAGCTACAAGTTAACAATCACCTAAGTTGATTACAATTTCTGGAGTTCGTTCTTTCTTATGTATGATTATCCATATGGTGTTTGGTTTTAATCAAGTACTCAGAAAACACAACTTAGCTATGGTGTTTAGTCTAAGTTATGAATCTGAATCCATTAAGTTTAAGAAGAACACAAAGGAACCAAGTAAATATTTAAACATGGTGTTTGTCCTAAATGCATTACCCACTCATTCACTAATCGGTTCAAGAGTCATATGGTGTTTATGTAAACTTGAACTAGATAACCAACATACATGTGTTCATAGTGGCCAGTTATTTAAACATGCATAAAGATTCAACTAAGAACAAGTGAATGAGACCAGAAAATTAGAAGTAATCAACAAAGGGTAACATTAACTTGAAAACATGAAATTGTCTTGTCAGGTTACATTGAAACCCTAGTTATGCTGATTAGTTACACTCCATTAATGGAAAATACATTTGAATCATAAATAACATGGAGAGAGTAAGAAAAACCCGTGAAGAACGAATTATATTGTTGAAGAGCTTCTCATAGCTTCCACCATGTATGTTGCAACTAGAGATGAAGAGTGGTGTAGATGGTGTGGATTGTGTTTGGGAATTGATGGGATGGTGGAGGATGGATTGATCTGTGGGAGAAGTGTATGAGGCTGTGGTTGATGAAGGTTTGAGAGGGCATTGTGCTGGGATGAGTGGTCTGCTAGGAGTTGGAAGAGAGGGATTGTGAATTCCAGGATTTTGTGTCTTGAATGTGGAATGGGAGTGGTATTTATAGGGAGAAGGGAGTGATAAATCTGAATTCAATATGGCTAATGCATACAACACTTGTATTATAAAATTTGAATTGGTTGCTGCACTTCACCAATAAATCTCACCAGCAGCCCAAGCTCATCATCATGTCAGCATGACCAAGCTTCCAACCAGAAACAATAACTCATGCCTAGCTCACCATGACCAAGCATCCAATGAGCTCATCTCCAAGTCAGCATGATGAACAACATCTTGGGCTTACGAATTGGGCTTGGCTGAATCAAATGACGACTTTGAGATGTCCATTGTGAAGTTCAGAATGTGTTTGATCCAACCACACAAGTATTGGCCCAATCCAAGCTCGGATGAAGAAGATAGGTCCGAAATGAAATTCTAACTCAGTCTCCAGTTTTTGCAAGTTTTTGCTCCATTTTGCTTCAAATGCCTCAAGTGGTACCTAGAGCTCAATGAACTGAATAACAAACACAAAATGGATTAAAAGCACAAGTTTTATTTAAAAACATAACCAAACAATAGGGTAGATTGATACAAAATGATACAAAATTATGCATTGATCACTAAGAGGCAGGAACATCATGATGAACTCCCACACTATCCTTCATCTTTTGGTGCTGCACCTCAAGCTTTCTTCACATGGGTTCAAAGCTGATCAGTTGTGGCTGCCTTTTGCTACCAAACCATGTGATCTTCTTTTGGCTGCCAACCCATGTGGTCTTCTTTGGGCTGCCAACCCATGTGGTCTTCTTTTGGCTGCCAAAGTCAGATCCAGCTGGGGTGAGGCACATGACTTAAAGGAGGTGACAAGCTCATTAGCTGGCAGCTGCAATCCTGAGCATGGTGCAACTTGATGGGACCACGGATTGGGCTTGACTTCATCAATGGATACGTTTGAGCAGTCCATCTTGCAGTTCATAATCTCCTCTTTCCATCCACATATTATTTGGGCCAGTCCAAGTTGGGAGGAGGAAGTTAAGGCCGAAACAAATTGCTAACTCAATCTTCTCGTTTTTGCATAATTGTGCAACTTTTCTTATCCAAAGCCACCATTGCTACCTAAGGCCCAATGAACTGAATGACAAACAAAAAAGGGATTAAAAACACAAGTTTAACTCAATAACATAACCAAATCATAAGCTAGAGAGGTACAAAATGATATACAATTATGAACTGATCAAAGGACCGCGGGGCCCACGACCTCCGATTTTAGATTCGAAAGTTGCTACGAGTTCAACAAAGTTTACTAAACATGTCCTGCAAGTTTGGTCCAGAGTCGAGACGGTCGGATCACTCTTGATCGGGCGGTCACCATTTGACGTAAGGAGTTTGGGACTCCGATTCTCGATCCGTGAATTTCTACACGATCCTAGAGGTACCTAGATCAACATACTTGAAAATCGAGTCAATCCAACAGTCCAAACATATCGAACCCAAATTTCACCTAATATTTGTAAATCCGTCAAATCGTCAAACAAATAACCAAATTCGAATCCGAGCATACGGTCATGCTCGGAGCAACATGGTTAACATTTTATAACCAAATGGGCCACCCAACCTTGGCCCACACGTTGCCACACGTGCCGGTAACATGTGGGTGTCTTGAGAAATTCCGGCTACCGAAAAATTCTCAAAACACCTGACAATACCTATACTTACGTGATTAGGACAACTAGGGGAGTAACTTTTGTTCTTGGGCCATGGCGCAAAAGTGGCTGGAGCTTGCTGGAAAATCAAGCCAAAAATTGGTCAAAACTTAGATTTTAATTTGAGGTTCAAAACTTCAAAATCGATTCTAACCAACCCAACCATCAGCTAGATCACGATGAAAGGATGAGAAAGCATACATGGATCGACAAATTCCATTGCCGGAGTCGTCGAAAACGACGCCGGAAAGTTTCGAAGAAAACCATATGGTTTTCGAGCTATCGCCAGGAAAAAGGAGGGATGAGGAGAGGATGCCGGGCCGGTTCTTTTGGGACCGGTCTCGTGGCCAGAGGTGGTCGGATGAGCAAGATTGTGGCCGGCAGTGCTGTTATCGCGAAGGGAGAGAGGGTGAGGTTGGGGAGAAAGGGAGAGAGAGAGAGAGAGAAGAAGAAGAAGAAGAAGAAGAAGAAGAAGAAGAAGAAGAAGAAGAAGCTGATTGGTTTTTAAAATCTGACTTCGCGATATTTACGATTGTACCACTGCACTTCCGTTGACCATAACTTCTTCGTTAAAACTTCGATTTGAGACCACTACGTGTCTACGAACTCGTATCGACGCGCTCTACGCAATAAGGCCATTCAATTTCCCAAAACCCTACCGGATTAAAAAGTGACCAAAATGACCCTACCTTAAGGGTAAAATTATAATTTCACAATTAAATAAATTAAATAATTCTAATGAATAGTTAAAATTGGGTCGGGGTGTCACAAAATCCGTAATCACATCCCCTCAAAATCAAGAATCGAATTAACTAGGGGGAGTAGTTGATCCGATTCCTTTTTTCCCTTACTACCTTCCAAAAATACCCTTACCGCTTTACAATAATTCCAAAACACCTCAAAGCTTAAAAAAATTCAATGGCTATTTATTAATCACCATTGGAAAAAGAAAATTTCCTTTTTCACCTTGGTTGCTATCCTCTACTTGCCTTGTTATGCTTCTTAACACTATGTCATATTTGTTTTTTTTTTCTATTATATTTCTTATACTATTATATACTAGTTTTTTCATCACTCGCCATATAGTATCTTATATTATACATTAGTTATAAAATAAATTTTTGTCAATTTTAGTAATCAAATTAGTTTAGGTTCTAATTCATGAGAATTAGTAAACAATACCAATGGGATTCAACTCCATTCCCGTGATGATTCCATATAAAGGAGCAGATTTGGGAAGCTGTTCAAATGACTTATGTTGTTGGGTAAGGGGGAAAGAAGATGGTGCTATTGTCTGCTGCCAAAACATGGAAGGATTTCAAGTCTACCTTAACCAGGCAGTTTGTCATTCCATTCACAAATGACAATGACAAGTTAAAAGAACCCCTCAGCTATATAAATTCATAGAGAAATCGGATTGGGAAAAATACTGAACTTGTGGCTGTGCATATCCTGAACAGTCACAGAGAAGGGAAAAATGCAAGTACAACCATAGGTTGTCTCGAAAAGGGTATGTTGGTTTGGAGGACCAATTGCAAGAAACCATGCCCGATGAGGAAATTGATCGTTCTCTATTATGGAGGAAGGTTAGAGAAGATAAACAAAGAAACATTCATGATCCAAAGGTTGCAGAGAAAGCAAAATTAATTGTAAGCCTCACTCACTCTGTTTTAAATTTGAAAAACAGAGAATTTTAATTTCATTTTGATGTCGTTTGTTTTTCTAAACGTCGTTAGAAATGACACACAACGACGGTTTTTATTTAACGTCGTTTGAAGATACATAGTACGTCGATTGTTTCAAGAAATCGACGTTTGGATTGAATTAGTATGATAGTTTATATTTCTGAGTTAGTCTTTTTATTTTAAATGTTTTCCAAGCTATCTTCATTTACTCACAAACACACACACCCTCTCTCTCGTTTCTGCAATTGGTTTTAACTCCATTTCTGTTAAAGAATGCTGATTTTCTGTTAACTTTTTTAATCTCTGCATTTGAATTATACAATGGTTTTTTCGCATTCCAACATTAGAATTCTTGCACAACAACGCTATTAATTTACTGCCGTTTGAAATTCCATACTACGTCAGGTTTTTCAAGAAACCATCGTCTTCTGTTAAATACCACGATGGTTTAGATTTTTGATTTAGAGACGTTTTTATTTTATGTGTTTTTCAAGCTTTCTTCGTTTACTCACACATACACACACACACACACACACACACACACACACTCTCTCTCTCTCTCTCTCTCTCTCTCTCTCTCTCTCTCTCTCTCTCTCTCTCTCTTTCTCTCTCTCACCTCTCTCTCCCAGCCTCTCTCTCTCTCTCTCCCCCAATCAATACTTCAATTTACCCAAACAGCATAGAATAAAGTTTGCTGACAAACTGAAGGAAAGTGTTCTAGAGGTAGTCAAAGAGGAGATTTTGAGGATGTTGACCAGAATCATGGAATTGCTACAAGCTAAGAGGGAATGTATGTTGAAACAATTCAACCAACTAATTCCCAATTTTAATCCCAACATGCTCAAAAATCCAATTACCCCAATTCCAATCCTGCCTCAAGAGCAAAGTCCCAAAAACCCAATGTCTGACAAAGCAAGCTGCTCGAGTGCAACGAATGTGAGACCCCTTATTTTGGAGGAAGAAAATCTCAAGCTTGATCCCGCTGAAGAACAACAAGATGAAACAGTAAATTCTCTAAAATTTACGGATTTCTGCTTTTTAAATTTTAATTAGACGTCGCTATTTATCGTCTTTGATGTTAGAAATGTCAAACAACGACGGTACATATTTATTGCTGTTTGAAATTTCATAGTACGTTGGTATTGTCATGGAATTGTTGTTGTGAACGAAATTCCACAACGCTTTTGATGGTTGAGTTAGACGACGGATTTGTTTTACTTGTTTTACAAGCTATCTTCACTGCATTTTGCATTTTATTTTGACAACGGTTTTTTGGTTTGCAACGTTAGAACTTGTACACAATGACGGTTTTTTGTTACCGTCGTCTCAATTCTTTAGTATGTTGGTTTTTTCAAGGAACCATCATTTGGATTTAAATACCACGACAGTTTGGATGGTTTAGTTAATGTCGTTTATTTTACTTTTGTACAAGCTATCTTATATATCTTTCTTTATTTCTTGAAACATGATTTCTCAAAACTAGACTTGCCACCTCCTCTGTTAGCCCTTTGCCAATATGCTGAGACGACATTGAAGGCTTTGGGCCAAACCTTGAGAATTACAATGGCAGAGGAAGTGGTTGGGTTTTAGTGTGATACCTTCATCTTGTAGAAAGATATTTTTCAGCTTGCATCCATGGTTGACCTAAAAATCCAATTTTCATTTTGATTGTACCGTTTAAGTTTATATAATGAAATTTGTCTTTAATTTAAAAACAAAAAAAAATTAGCCTAGCTATAAAATTTAGGGTCAAAAGTACCCATGATTTATGGACCCAAAAAATGCTTATGTATAGCAAATAGTTTTAATAAGTTTATTATTACCTGACTTTTCTTTACTTGTGTATAAATCATTTGGGAATTTGACACATTATAGCTGTCAATATATTTTGGGGGTTTCTAAATTTTGATACTTCAATCATCTTATATCTTGCTTACACATGTAATTTTCTTTATACAAATTGGAGTATACTACATTTTTTAAAACAGTACAAGTGACAATGAGGAATTGGGAATTCAAACATATTATTTTAGATGTAGAGATAACTGCTCTTAACCAAATGAGCTATGAGCTGGCATATACTACATTTAAGACAACTACATTGTTGTCACCCCTAAAGTATGGCTTCATATTCTAGGTTAGATTCATTTTAGGTAATATGGACCCTAGAACGGGCTCAAATATATTTTATAGGGTTATTTACTCAAATGTTCCTGAAACTTATACATGAGTTGTATTTTGGGCTCTCAACAAAATTATTCCTTCAAACGGTCCACCAACTTTATATTAATCGGCTAATTGGTCCTAGTGTTACATTCTGTCAATGTTGTTATCAAATATAAGGGTAAAATAGTCCAATTAAATAAAGTACTAAATAAATTAAAAACTAAAAATAAAAAAAATAAAAAAAACTTCTCTCCCTCTCCCACCTCCCAACCCGATAACCATCGCCCCAGAGCCCCATCTTCTTCTCCCTGCACCCCACCCTCTCTTCCCATCCATCCCTGTCCCCTCCTCCTCTCTCCCTCTATCTCTCTCTTCCTCCTTTCTCTCTTCAAACAAACCCAGACCCCTGGAGGCGCATCCGCAACCCCTCTATCTCTATTTAGGAAACTGAAGGTCGAAGGGAGAGAGAGGAAGAGAAGGACTGAGAGATAAAGTGGCTGGGAGAGAGAGGTTTAATTGGTTTTTTTTTTGGTTGTTGTTTTATTATTTTATATTTTTAGTTGTTAAAAGTCTTATTTATCCCAACAAATGTAGCATGTGCTTCTCACATGACTAAATTTAACAGAAACTGTAACGGTAAGACCAATTCGTCGATTAATAAAAAGTTGGTGGATCATTTGAACGACGAGTATAAGTTTGAGGACCATTTTAGTAAATAACCCTATTTTATATTTGGTTTGATTGTAGGTGTACCACTATTGGTGCTAATAATGGAGGGAAAACCTTGTTGACTTGGTCTTATGTCCACGTGGCCACCTTTAAGCCATTCTTTTGGGTATTTATTTGAACTGCAACCCACTTTCTTTTCTTGAAATTAGGAAATTACAGGCCCAATTGTCTTTATTTCTTTTTAAAGCCATTAAATTGGCCCAAGTCAATTTTGGCATAAACAATTGTCAACCAAATGCTAAGCCCCTTGAAATTCTCATGTCATGTGAGAACATATGATAAAGATAAAGTAAAAAAGGCCAACAACGTCTAGCCTAGTGAAAATGGCATTGACTTATAGACCAGTGGTCTAAGGTTCAAACCTCCGTGGCACCTTGGTGATATGTGTGTGTGAGAAACTCCCTCCCATTGTATTTTAGGCTATCATTTGTTTTTTTTTAAAGATAAAGTAAAAAAGTAAAACACAAATGACTACTTATGTCAACACATACAATACAAATTTTTATATTTATTTTTTATTTTCATGCTTCTAACCCAATGAAGTCAGTAACAAACACACTATGGCACCCTTGGTATTAAATTTAAGAGCATGCTGAAGGATGTTCTAGATTTTCTTAGGTCGGTTAAGCCACTAAAATACAAAACTTTTCAAGAAAAGCAACGGAAGCAAATGGTTGATTTTAGAGCTTTAACCTAAACCTCTTTCATGGATCTTTTGATTCAAAGTGTCAGGACTCTACGTTTCTCAAAGTGTCGAGTCAGCATTTGGGAACGTGAAGCACCGCCGCCCTCGTGGTGGGCTCTGCCTCTCGGGCCTTGGAGGAGCATTTAATGCCCTGGTCAGATGGTTGGTGGCTTAGTCTTACAAAATCATGGGATTTTCGCACCTAATCCCTGATTTTACTTGCCATATCTGACCTCAATCACATCCCCTCTTTCTTGGCTCATTAAATACTCCTACGTGGGTCATGGGCTCTCCTGCTGCGATCAAAGGCATTACTTCATTAAATGAAGCGTGGCTCCTCAGCGCCACGTGGCGACGCTGCTCGACTTCCCTACTTTGGCCGTATATCTGAGGAATTTTGTTTTCGGCCAATATTACCGAGGCCGTAGTGACTTTGAATCGTAAGCTCACCTTTTGTTTTTAATAAACGAAAGCGAACAATGACTTGCAGTGCTCGGTCGTGGATAGATGCTAGGGCTGAAAGGAAGTTCCTTCGGCCAGCCTTTTTCGGTGAGTTCCTTCGACCGAGATTTATAAGGAACAAACATTGCCCCCACATTCCCGGATTCTTCGGCTACGGCATGGGTGAAAGCCGAATGAATTCTAGGGGATGGACCCTTTGCATTCCTATGAGGTGACTGACAGTTGGTGCCTTAAATGTGTGAGTTCAGACAATCGGCGCTTTTAATACGTAAGTACGTCGTTTAGGTCATCATTGCTTCGATTCGCGCGGGCCGTCACTTCATCTCGTCAATTGAAACGACAGACTCCAGGGTCTCAACACGTCATCGCGCACTCAAGTGTGTTGCCAGCCCGTTACGTCATTCGATAGAACATTACGTTGTTCGAGAGAGACACGCCCGTCGTTTCGACCTCGAAGCGTCAGTATAAAAACCCAGTCCTCGGCCCCTCTTTGGATGGTGGCATGCCAGAGAGGCTAGTAGTTCACTTGAAGGACAACCTGGTGGACCTCTCGACTTTTGATCGGGGGGACTACCAAGATTGGAACGTTGCTCAGCCGCAGGCCCAATGGCCAACCTCGACCCCAGACTGGGAAAAATGGCTGCCGAGGATGAAGCACTTTTTCGGCCAACAGTGGAAAGATCAAGGCATCTACCACTTGATCAAACTGTTCGATCGGCCGCTCGTCATGGATTGGTTGCTCTTGGCCGCGGCCCTATGATTTTGGTCTTCGGCCATGAATATCATGAACCTTCAGTTTGACATGATGACGCCGACCATTCTAGACATGGCCGCCCTGTTCGGCCTTTCTCCTCTCAGTGTGGAAGTGAACGCCGCACTGATTGCCCCTGAGGCGGAAGGGAGCTTTAAGGCCGCATGGCCCGCGGTCACCAAGATAGCTGGGAGTAAGGTGAAGAACATGCTCAACTACTCCAGCTTTTACAATAATTTCAGCATGGAAGATAGCGCTGATGACCACTCCATCGCACCCCTCGACGAGGTCAAGCATGTTGCGTTCTTGCTATACTAGCTATGCAAGTTCGTTTTCTGCACACAGGCGAACAAGTGACTCTGGAGTTCGCCCAGCTGGCCGACTACCTTGCGCAGGGCGCAGGGTGGCGCTCGGCCCATTCCTCCTCGGCCATATCTACCACACGCTTCATGACGTTGTCACTGACGGGATGAAGCTGAAGCACGGCAGTCCACTCTAGGCCTTTGACCGGTTCATAATTGTATATCATTTTGTACCCTTCTAACTTATGATGTGGTTATGTTTTTGAGTTAAACTTGTGCTTTTAATTCATTTTGTGTTTATGTTTCAATTAATTGAGATTTAGGTAACAATGAGTACTTTGGATAGGAAATGATGCAATCCATGCATGTTAAGGCCTGATTTGGGTGAATGGAAGATGAGCTTATACACAAACTCATTTTGTCTACAACCCATCTCCAGCCCAGTTTCGTAGGTCAACTTCATGGACTTGGATCAGCATGCTATGGGGCTTGGATGAGGTGAAGATCTTCATGAAACTTGTTCCAATGGGTGTCTACTACAACATATCCAAATTTCAGCCCAATTGCACATTTGTGGAGTGCTCAGTCCGTCCAACACTCAACCTTGCTCAAGAGGATTTCCAGCTGCCAGCTTTTTGCCATGTGCCTCCTTTTAGCCATGTGCCTCTCCCTAGCTATAATTGAATTTGTACTCAACATAATGAGTGAAGTGGGGAGGCATTCCAGCTATTAAAGAGAAAGCAAGAGCATATTTGTGAAGACAAAAATACATCATGGCAAAGGGGACAAGGAAGAGACAAAGGTTAAAGTGCCATGGTGGAAAGGAGAGAGAGAAGAAGGAGGAATGATGAGAGAAATTTTGCTTCAGCCTTTGAACATGGGAATTGAATTGGCAGATCACTTTGGAGCTGGAGATCAGCTTTTGAGCTACTAAAGAGAAGCATGTTCATGCATGTGAAGCAAAAGAATGAAATGAAATGAAATGAAGTCAATTCCAGTCCCTGTTTCGGCAGCCAACTTGCAGTGGCCAAAACGTACACTTCTACTGCTCTGATGCGAATACTTTCTTCATAGAAGTTGTTCCAATGGGTGTCTAGTATAACATATCCGAATTTCAGCCTCATTGGATACGTTTTAAACCTGTGGCCTTCCTACACTAAGTCTGGTTCAGAAGAATCGTTTTTCAGCAAGTAAAAGGCAAACCACATGGGTTGGCAGCAAAAGGCAGCCATAAATTGAACACCTTTGAACCCATGTGAAGAAAGCTGGAGGTGCAGCAAAAGAAGTATGGGATGAGATTGATTCCAACCACACTAACATGGACAAGATGAAGTGGGAGTTATGGGTTGTATTAAATGAGGAATGGTAGTGTTGCATTTCATCATATATACTCAAATATAGGCCACAAAGATAGGTAGCAATTTCTCAAATATCAATTTTATATACTCAAGATACTTAGAGTGTCAAAACCCAAAAAATATACCAATTACTTTACGAACATAATAGTTTCACTTTAAAGCACAAATTGACTTTCAATAAATCCTTAAATTCTTATGCATGAAAATTCCAAGATAAAACCATGCTATTTATTTGAAAACAAAGTCCACTCACAAGTAATCCCAAGCTGCGTGACCCTGAGAGGGTCCTGTCTCCTGTGAAGGCGGAGTCGGATTACCTATTTCAGAATAGGAACACGATATTAAAATCCAACTCTTCAAAATAAGTCTTTAAAATAAAATCCTAATTTTCCCGGGTTTCCCTTAAATACGAGGAATGAGATGTCTCTACGGTCCAACTAAAGGTTTCAAGTGCTGGAAAAGTCTTGGAAGACACTGAATGGCAGAACAGTTAAAACTTTAAGTTAATGAATCAGAACATCCGGGGCTCCAATTCACGATCCGCGAATTCCTATGCGATCCTAGGAATACCAGGAACAACATACGTGAAATTGGGTTTGATCTAACGGTCCAAACACATCAAACCCGAAAGTCACAGAATATGTCTAATTCGTACGAGGCCCAAACGATATCCAAATTGAGATCCGTAAACTCCTACGCACTCGTGACAACACAATGATCATTTTAGGATAAAATGTGACCTCTGCCTAACTGCCCACGCGCCGCCCCACGCACTGCCGCTTGTGGGTGACTTGATCACTGTTCAGGTGACCGGAAAAACTTAGAATCTTGGCTCCAAACTCCTACCCTAGGTAAAACACCTAATTTGGAGTCACTTTTGTTCTTGGACAATGGCCAAAAAGTGGCTGGAAGTGGCCGGAAATTCAAAATGAAAACCGGCTGAAACCTAAGTTCGAAAATTGAATTGTAAACTCTCAAAATTTCGGGAAACCTATCCAACAGGCAGTTAGAGCATGAAAAATAGATGAGAAACCATACCTCACTAGTCGGATTTGGTTGAGAAACGAGGGAGATCGAACACTTTGAAATTTCTGAAATTTCGACAGCTTTTGCCTGCGTTTTCGAGCAACTGACGCGACGGTGGGCGCTGAGCTTGGCTGGGAAAGGAGGAGGAGAAGATGGGGGTTCGATCTGGCCTGGTCTGGTTGCTGGCCGTGAGCTGTGGCCGGAATCGGGAGAGAGAGAGAGAGAGAGAGAGAGAGAGAGAGAGAGATTTCTTTTATTAAAAATTCAATTTCAACTTATTTACAATTTTGCCACTAGAGGATTTTATCTCGTAACTTCTTCGTTACAACTCCAAATCGAGTCCACTACGTGTCTACGGACTCGTCTCGATACAACCTTCCAAAAAATACCACTTGCTGCCCCAAACTCTCTCCGGATGAAAATGACCCATTTTTCCCTTACTCGAGGGCAAAATTGGAAATTCCATTTAATCAAATTAAATTAATTACTGAATAGTCTAAATTTGGGTCGAGATGTTACAGGCACGCTTTTTGTGTGTGTCGTTAATAATTGACATTTACGGCATATGACAAAGCACGCCTTAAAAAATAGTAAAGCGTGCCGTTAATAACTAATATTTACGGCATATGAAAGCATGCCTTAAAAAAGGTAATTTTTGTGTCTTTTAACGGCATGATTTTATATACGCCGTAAATGAAAATTTTTTTTATACATATTACGGCGTGCAACTGAGTATGTCGTAATTTGTATTTCAATTTTTTTTTGGCTGAAAACCCCCGATATATTTGCAATCAACTAAAAACATAATTTCCCTCGTTTTATTTTTCATTCAACGTTCTCTTCACTTCTCTCTCCATCTCTCTCTCTCTCTCTCTCTCAAGTTGTAGATTCTCTCTCACAATTTCTGGATTCTCTCTCTGGGGCTTTTACTGCTTGCATGTTTCGCGTCATGAATTATTATTCACGACGCGCTTTGTGCGCCATAATAGATGTGTTCTGGTGTAGTGGTTTGTTGTACTAAGGTTATTTTGGTAACAAAATATAGAATTGGTATGCATGCATTATTGCTTAAAAGGTATTGTTTATTCATATTATTATATGTACGTGTTTTATTTAGCAAATTTTTTATAAAATACAAATGAAAAGTTTGGCCACTATATAATATTTTAATATAATTTATTTAAATTATTTTAATATATATTATTTTTATGGTATAGAGTAAGGCTTCACGTGTTGGGCTCAATGGCCACACGTGCTCCCACGCCACCCAATATGTGTTGTCCACGTGTTAGGCTTGAAAGTTTGCCACACGTGCGCGAGCGTGTTGTGAGTATTTGTCACACATTGAAAAATTAAGGGACCTAGCCTGGGTTTATAATGAGTTGGGCTACTTCCCTTATTGCCAATTGGTTTTGGGGTGGAACCTCAACTTCCTTCACTTCTTGGGTGTGGTTGTTCTTTTGCATCTATTTCACCGAATTTGTGTGTGTTTAATTACAGTGAACTCAATTTGTACTTAATCCAACATTTTGTTAATGTTAAATATTAAATATATCTAAATTCATCATTAACCCTTAAAATTTACCTTTCCTTTCCAAAAGGAACATCATGATTTTCTTCATCTATCTCTGAGTGGTTTGGTTTCTCTCTCTCTCTCTCTCTCTCTCTCTCTCTCTCTCTCCACATCCAAAATGAACAAGATTTGATACATCCTTTTTTTTATATTCCAAATTTCTTGACTTTATACTCCCTCCTGCAGGGACAAACCCAGAATTTCAAAATAGGGTGGGCTAGATTTACCTTATTGAACTGTTAGATTTTAGACTTGGTTAAACCCTTAAGGGAGGCTTATGGAATTGATCATATATATAAATTTAATTTAAGAATATATCATTTTTATTTTATTTGTTTAAAAGGCCTATTTTACACTAACAATGCCAGCTAAGGTCTACCATGATGAACAAAAATGAATTAAGAGAAAAGAAAATTCATAAAAAAATTCAAAAATGAAAATTTATCATCACAAAGATAGAGTCAGATAGACACACGGCACCTGTAGGTAAGACTACAATTATCCAATTAGTTTAATTGATATTTATGCTCTAAATGGGCTTAACATTAACACTAACTATAATAAAGAAAGAAAAAACTCAATAGCCCAAGTTGTACAAGTCATAGTTCCGTTCCGTGCTTCTCTTTGGACCAAAGGTTGATGTGGATATTTTTGGCCTTACGATTAGCCGGCGATCTATTTTATGGAATGGACATTTTGGTTTTCATAAAGCGACGTCGCGGCAAAGGTAATGCCAAGAAATATGGGACCTTCCTGGATAAAGTATTTTGGCGGTCCTCATTCCACAATTTGCAAGGTGTTGAATGGCCAGAAATCACTTAGGTTCTTAGGCATTTTACCTCGCATTTGTGCTGCTCTTCCCATTCTACAGGTATATAAGAATATCTTATCCTGAAAATAATATAATTAAAAAAAACTATTAGTCATGCCGCCATGCCAAAACTGGAATAATGATTTGCCTTGTCTAGACTTGGCAACACACATAAACATTTATCTTTATATGTTAATAATGATTTAATATTGGTTACACAGTAATGAAATTTTAACTGTTGGCTTTAAATGTGTTCGGGCAATCATACTCACTGGACAACATACGTACTTTGGTAACATATACAGTAATCTTTTTTTTCTAATTCCAATCCAATATACTTTACTGGCTTGTAATCTCTACCGATGACTCGATCATCAATTGGCATGCTAAAATAGAGACCGCACTAAAAAAATTGCTTAAATACGCTTTGGATTTCCTTCCATTCATCCTTGCTGCTCATAAGTTTCAATCTTATCTTCCACATTTAAAGAAAAAAAATAATCAACTTGTTCTTAATTTACTTTTAACCTCCATGAAATTTGTTTTATTTAATGTTAATTATGTTTAGTTACTTGCTAAAACCTTGAGAATCATAATATTATATTTTCAATGAACTATATATCGATTATTAACTATGTGCTTGTCGCTCCTTCTCAACTATTCAGAGCCTTGTGATACCATTTTGATGTGGACCGAAAGATATTTTGTTGGGAGGAGCATGTTTGTAAATTCTATAAAAATATGTGTGGTCGTGAAAAGCTTGATCCTTTACTCTATTGCGACAGTTTTTCTAATCCAAGACCAGTGAAAATGTATTTGGTGGTCCTGCAAAATTTGAGGTTTGTATATTTATAAGGCTTTTTAACTTTTCATGATGATCCCCCAAAAATAAATAAATCATGTTTTGATCCCATAGTATTAGTAGTAAACACGTTCTAATGCTAAGACATCTGGGGCCTCCTCCACAAAAAGGGAAACAAGAGGAGATAAATTATTGAAGGCAAGAACCATCCTTAAGCTGTTACCCATTCTACCTCGTGTTTTAACATGCTTCTTGCTGCTGCTCATACTTCATAGGACATCTCCTGTCATTAATAAGCTCTCTCTCCATCCATCTTATATGAATCATCTCTTTAGTCTCAGGTTAGCAGGGGGCTTCTCTTCTCACTAGGACTTGCTAATTATATCCAACTTTTCTGGTACTAGCTTTTAACATGCTTCTTGCTGCTGCTCATACTTCATACGACATCTCCTATCATTAATAAGCTTCAGTTATGGCGGACTCCACAGCCATAACGTTAGCTAGTTTTTTCTTCTTCTTTAATTCCTGATTGAAAGGTCAGAGTTTCTTTCTCTAACTCTTAGAACACTTTTCTCCTTTTTGGCTAGTATTCGCAGGAGTACGTGCTCAATATTATTTGGAGCTGTGGTTTAAGGAGATCGAGCTACTTGGTTTTGTGAATAATTCGTACACTTGAGAAAGGATCTTGCGGCATAAATAAGCTCGAGACATGATCAATCAGTTTGATCAAGTATCAATTGAGTTGAGGTTAATTTCTTTGTGTACTCTAAGACCTTTTTCTTTTTCATTTTTTTGAGAAGATTTTTCTTTTCATTAAACAATAGGCTCTCTCGCATTTGTGGCTTAAACATGTTTTATTAGGATCTCCATCTACGTATCGTAGATGGCTTTAATCCAATCCACCATGAGCAATTAAATAACTTTTCTAATAATAATAATAATAATGCATGGGCATTCGTGTGCCTATTGACCTTCTTATTTATTTATTTTATTATTTAGTAAATTAAATTAAAATTTTGAAAAGAAAACTGAAAAGTGAGCAATGTGGATTGAGTGGGGAGTGACTGCTTCATGTAATTATTTAGGTGGAATTTGTTTTTTTATTTTATAATTTAGAAAATTAATGTTTACTAGTTTACCCTTATTATATTAGATTATGATGTTTTATCATTTCTATTATGCAAGGACATAATAAGGGGTTTTGAATGTTTCACCGTTTGAGGCTTTTGTCTTCAGACGTCCGGACATTATTAATGTGTGAACATCATGTATTTTCCACTATCCCTACTTACTTTCCTCTTAATTTACAATGGTGCTTGCAAAAAAAAAAAAAAAAAGAACTGTGTACATATAAAAGAAAATAATAATAATGAGCTAAACTCAAGCAAATTTGGTTTTTTAAATAAATAAAAGCTACCTTTCGACTCCAGACCAAGACAAAAAGCACATGTTTTTAGAAAATGCGAATTTCGTATATATAATACGGAGAGCTTTCATTGAGTGATCTTTCAAATAAGCTTATTTGAGGGACACCCTTGTAGAGCTCACACAACATTGTATTTCACTAATCCAAACATTCTATTTTGTAGATATTCATTCAAAGATTATCTTTATAAAAAATACTTGAATCCCATATCATTTGACTACTTAATTAAATTATTAAAATTCAATTACTTTCTTAAAGCACCATGTTTATTGATTTCGTTGGTCTCAATTCCTTAATGATTTTTAATATGCATGATTTTTTGTAAGGAGGATCTCTAAATGAATATGTGAAAAATAGATGGTTTGGATCGTTGAAAAAAATTTCGTAGGGTATCTTAAAAGGTGTCCCTCAGTAGACGAGGGATATATTTATATGGTTGTTAGGAAAAATCTATTTTATTGCTTGATTAATTATGGGGCCTTTCAATATAGACCCAGTCAACGACCAAAATGTTAATTTTTCTTTCTCTTGGACGCGATTTTATATTTGTTAATTTGTTGTGTCTTGTTCAGTAATCTAGATGAGGAGGGGGAATCTTCCAAGTTCAAGGAAGTTGTTAAAGCATATCAGACTCATCATCAGCCAAAAAAATTTCCAAAGTGGGATATCATATTTACAGTAGCATCTGCATTTGCTGTGTTCGTTGATCCTTTGAGCTGCTACATTCCCATCATCAACGACAATCGTACGTGCTTATATTGGGACAGAAAGTTGGCGTGGATAGTTTTGGCCTTACGAACAGCCAGCGATCTATTTTATGGAATGGACATTTTTGTTTTCATAAAGCGACGTAGCGGCAATGTTGATGCCAAGCCATTTGGGGCCTCCTGGACAAAGCATTTTGGCGGTCCTCATTCCAAAATTTGGAAGGTGTTGAATGGCCAGAAATCACTTAGGTTCTTAGGCATTCTACCTCGCATTTGTGCTGCTCTTCCCATTCTACAGGTATATAAGATCGTACCTAAGAGAAGCTACAGCTATCTTATCTTGTAAATAATATAATTTTTATAAAATAAAAATAAAAAAAAGCTACTCATGCTAGAGTTATGCTGTTAACAACTGGAATATTATCTTGCCTAGACTTCTTATATAAACATTTATCTTTATATGTTAATAATGATTTAATATTGGTTACACAGTAATCAAATTTTAACTGTTGGCTTTATATGTGTCCAGGCAATCTTACTCACTGGCCATTTTATACACGTTAATCTTTTTTATCTAATTCCAATCCAATATACTTTACGGGCTTATAATCTCTACCGATGGCTCCAACGGCATGCTAACATAGAGACCGCAGTAAAAAGATTTCTTAAATCTGCTATGGACTTCCTTCCATTCATCATTGCTGCTCATGTAAGTTTCAATCTTATCTTCCACATTTAAAGAAAAAAATAACCAACTTGTTCTTAATTTGCTTTTAACCTCCACGAAGTTTGCTTTAATTAATGTTAATTATGATTAGTTACTTGCTGAAACCTTGAGAATCATAATATATATATACACAATATTGTATAGAGGCATTTAGATTTTAGGGGCTACTCCTACATTTGCACTTTAACGAAAATTTATTATATACATATGTACAGTCCTATTCTCCTAGAGACATTATGGTCACCCACCTTCACATATAATGGTGGAGAAAAAACTAACTTCAAAAAGTCTATTTTATTTTATTTTTTTAAAAGGACCCCCCCCGGACTCCTTGGAACCCGAGACGAACCCCGTCTAAGTTTTCCGGCATCCTACCGATGCCGGGCCCACTTACTAAGAACCGAGACGTTCTACCAAAATATTGGCAGAGTTTCTCCTGTAAAATGAATATTTCCCAAAAAATTTCCAACCTGTTAAAACACAAATTACAACTCAACCGCCAGCATGCATTACACAAAACATAAAGTTTACAAATAGTGGCCTACGGCCTCACAAATCAAACCCTAACAGGGCAATAACAGAGCATATCTAATAGAAACAAAGATTTCAGAAACGAAACCAAGTTATCCTACAGAAGCTCGAGATTCAGGACTTAGGGCTCGGCTAGGCTCTAGGACACGGTCAATTACTATGTGGGGTGCAAAACAGAAAATTGTGAGTGGACAAAACAAAGTTTAGTTATATTTAAAATAAAGTAATATAACCCCACCGTTTAGAAAACTATGCATAAAACCAACGCATTAAAAACCATCATATGCAATATTATATAAAGTTTGCTCAAAACCAGAGCTAAAAACGAATTCCATAATGAAACTTGCAAATCAACCCATCCAAACCTTTCCTTAGAGATCTCAAATTAAACTCTCGAAACGCATGCCCAATGGCACGACGAGCGAGGAAGTATCCTCACTGATAAACAAGAACAAATCAATAGTTTTATATGTATAGATATATAACTATGTATATAATATATATGTATATATGACACTCCTAGTTTTTCGGGGAAACAATCCAACTGAGAATTGTTGATTAGTCCACATGAAACCACCCTCAAATGACCATGTGGCTAGGGATAAGCCGTCCAATTGGGGGACTAACACTCAACCAGCACGTATGGACAAAGAATCAAGAACCGTACTCCTGAAACAGCCCTACGCACGCAGACTACCAAATTAAGGGTCCACAGCAACACCCCGTTAAGGTATGCCCTAGGTCCCGACATTTCCAAGTATCTCATGTTTCCATAATCAAGTTCCATTCCAGGGGAGGTACAGGGTAGTGCTTATAGCACTTCAACCGACATTCTAAACTCACATCTTTCCACATCTCAATACAACATCCCAATACTCCCCACACATAGACCACAAAGATAGATAGCTATTTCTCAAACATCGTTTATATAAGCTCAAGATACTTAAATTTGTCAAAACCCAGATATATCACACATACTTTACCAAAAATAATAGTTTCAACTACAAAGTATAAGGTGAATTTCAAATAAACCCTTTAAATTCTTATGCATAGAAATTCCATCATGAAATCATGCTATTTATTTGAAAACAAAGTCCACTCACAAGTAGTCCCACGCTGCTTGACCCTAAGAAGGTCTCACCTGAGTATGCGTGGTCGGAGTACCTATTTCAAAATACGAGCACGATATTAAAATTAAACGCTTCGAACGAGGACTTTAAATTAAAATCCTAATTTTCAGGGTTTCAAGTAAGCACGAGGAACTAGACGTTCCTAAGGTCCAACTAAGAGTTTCGAATGATGGAATAGCCTCGGAAGACGCTCGGTTAACCGGGCAGTCAAACTTTCCAAATGGGGTCAACCGGGCCCACTGGACCCATGACCTCCGTTTTGCAATCTGGAAGTTCCTAGAAGTTCCACAAGGTCTAGGATATACGCATTGCAAGTTTAGTCCGGATCGGATGGTCGGATCGCTCACGATAGACGATTATCGTAAGACACAAACTTTAAATCATTGAATCGGAACATCCGGGGCTTCGATTCACGATCCGCGAATTCCTACACGATCATAGGAAAGTCTTGATCAACATACATGAATTTGGGTTTGATCCAACAGTCCAAACATATCAAACCCGGAAATCGTACAATATGCAAGATCTGTTCGAGGTTCAAACAATATCCAAATTGAGATCCGAGCACACGTACGCGCTCGTGACAACACAAGGATCACCTTAGGACAAAATGTGACCCTACCATCTTGCCCACACCGCCCCACGTGCCGGCGGGAAGCGTGGGTGGCTTGATCAAATTCTGGCAGTTCGAAAAAACTTCAAATCAAGGGCCAAGATTCCTACCCTAGGTAAAAGACACTATTTGGAGCCACTTTTGTTCTTGGACCTACCCCAAAAAGTCGACGAAAATGGCCGGAATTTCAATTTGAAAACCGGCCAAACTTAGGGTTCAAAATCGAGTTAGTCAAGCTAGAAATCGTTCAAATCCAACCTAACCAGCAGCTAGAGCACGAAGAGTAGATGAATTTCCATACCTTGCTTGCCGGAAATGGTGGCCGGACGACGAAGATCAAGTGGCTGGAAAAACTCACGAATTCCAGCCTGTTTTTCAGCTTTTTCCGATGGCTGGTGGTGGGCTCTGGGCGGTGCAAGGTTGAGGGAAGACAGGGAGGCCGGGCCGGTCATTTTGGCACAGGCGGTGTGGGCTACGGCGGTCGACGGAGGCGGGTGGGGTTTTTGGAGAGGGAAGAAGGAGGTGTCGGGGTCGGAGAGGGGGAGAGAGAGAGAGAGAGAGAAATGGGAGAGTTTCTGATTTTTTTATCCAAAATAATTTTTGAAAATATTACGATTGTGCCACTGAGGCTTTTTACATCGTAACTTTTTCGTTACAAGTCCGATTCAAGCCTACTTCAAGTCTACGGACTCGTCTCAGTACAACCTTTTTAAAAATACCACTTGTTGTCCCAACCTCTCTCTGAAACAAAGAGTGACCATTTTACCCCTACCCTTGAGGGTAAAATTGGAAATTCATATTTTATAAAATTAAATTAATTAGTGAATAGTCTTATTTTTGGGTTCGGGATGTTACATTTTTAATGCTTAATATATTAATTTAACTTAAACAAAAACTGAAAGTAAAAGAAAAAAAAAAGGTCACTAGGTGTTTGGAGAATTAAAAATAAAATAAATATATTATGAACCCTAAACCCTAATTCCTTCATCCAAACGAAAGTTAAGTTAATATATTATGCATTAAAAATAAAATAAAATAGACTTTTAAGTTAACTGTTTCTCATACATTAGATTAGATCTAAAAATGGGTGACCACAACTCCCTTGGACCATAAAGTACAAGACGATACATACAAATACAATATATAAAAGATGATATAATTTCCACGACATCATAATTGTGTGTGTGAGAAATTTCCCTCTACTCTAGTTTAGACTATCACTTGTACTAAAAAAGATGAGATAAGAATATATAAGAGATATTTAGTTATATACCCATTCTTAGCACTAGTGATATAGATAAACCCTACACCATTTAAATTCTATAAATAAATCAAAAAAATCAAAAAATGACAACTAGCCCTATTGAATTTAATTTTGATTATTAAATTACTTTGATACCTTATTGAGTGTTTTGAGTTTTTTTATGAGGATTAATGGTAGTTTTGTAATTTATAATAATTATTATTGCTATTATTATTATTATCATTATTCTTGTTCTTACTCTTATTATTTTCATTCTTTTCAAATTTTCAATGAACTATATACATATATTGATTATTATTAACTATGTGCTTGTTGCTCCTTTTCAGCTATTCGGTGCCTTGTGGTACTTTTTGGCTGTGTACCGAAAACTAGTTTGTTGGAAGCGTGCTGATGGTCAATTTTCCTCGGTTGGTGCTGGTCGTGAAATGTTTGATCCTTTATTGCATTGCAGATTTTATGAACCACCAAATTCGTCCCTTATCTCGCATTTACAGGAGAAGTGCGCTGTACAACTTTCAGCAAATGTAACAAATTTACCTTTCGATTTTGGTATATATCTATACGCTCTCCAATCTAATACGACAAGCTCAAGCGATCTTACAGTGAAGATGTTGCAATGTATTTGGTGGGGCCTACGAAATTTGAGGTTTGTATATTTATAAGACTTTTTAACTTTTAATGATGATCCCCCAAAAATAAATAAATCTACAAGGATGTCATAGTAGTCAAATCTTACATAGATTTGAAGCCTTGAAGAGATATATCAAAAATGACATATCATACTCTAGATGACTCAGTTTTGTTAAAAGATTATTACATTTCCGAGGATTCTTTTCCCCCACACTTTGAGCTAGGTAGCAGATGGAATTTTCATTATAACCTGCGATATACACTTATCAAATATATTGCTTCTTCATTTTCTTTTTGCAGTTCTTTTGGTTCAAACCTCCAGACCAGTTTCTTTATGGACGAAATCATCCTTTCGATTTTGATCTCTATAAGTGGCTTGGCACTATTTTTAGTATATCTCACTTCAAGGGTGCAGGTTGGTGTTTAAACAAAATTGATGTCTTTTTTTTGTTTGACAAAGCTATATTTTAAACTAAATTTATGTCTTTAAATTTGAAGCTCCTCCATATAAATTTCCGTATTAATTCTTGTGCATCTATAAAATTAATAATTATACGTAGGGGTCAAAAAAAGTGTTAGATCAGCTCAAGTTGCGACAGAAGATTGAAATGATATATCCAGACATAATAGAGCAAATGCGTAACATATGCCGTCTCCGCTTGGCTTCACTGAACAGAGTAAGTAGTTGGGTTAATTTTCTCTGATTCTTTCTATTAAATTTTGTTCAACATTATTAAATTATATATATATTGGTAGGTGCGGTTGCTTGAAAATACAGATGAGAAAGTGTTAAAAGCAATCTGCCAGTATCTTAAGCCGGTGACTTATGGCGAGGATGTTTATATCATTCGAGAGGGAGAACCACTTCGAAAGATGTTTTTCATCACACGAGGCACTGCATTGACCTACACAACTATTACAGGTGGAACAAATGTTTGCAAGTCCCTTGAGAAAAGTGATTTTTATGGAGAAGAACTTCTAAATTGGGCATTCAAATTTTGCTCATTTTCTGAGTTACCTATCTCCTCTACAACTCTTTTGTCCGAAACAAAGGTTGAAGCATTTTCAATTAGGGCCCACCATTTGAAGTCAATTTTTGCTCAATTTTGGTGGCATTTTCAAAGAGAGCTTCCTCGTTCTCAATTGGAGCATTTTGCAGCTTCTTCCATACAGGCATTCTGGCGCCGCCGTCGTGCAAAGGCTAAAAGAGCATCTTTAGAGGGAGCACGTTCTCAATCAGAGCATTTTGCAGCTTCTTCCATACATGCATTTTGGCACCGTGTTCGTGCAAAGGCTAAGGGCCCATTTAGATGGGACAAACTACGACATTAAATTAGCCAAAACTACAACATAAAATAAAAAGAGTGTAATAAGCACATAAACCAACTACTTTTTTTTTTCCTTATCTTGTGTGGGTATTTTGTCTGTGTGTGTTGCTTTGTTGTTTTCGATTGTTTACTATTTGTCGTCCTTGGTTCGTTCCCTTCATATGTCGAGGTGTGGACTGCTTTGAATTTGTTTTGGACCTTGTAACACTCAATAATTTATTGTTTGTTTTGAGTTTTTTTAAAACTGCTTTTCTTCGGCCTTGGCCCTTTTAGTATACGTACTTGTTTTGGCTTTGTACAATCCACTAGGTTTCTTGTTAAGTAATGATCTTGTGACTCAGTAACACCTTTGAATAATGACAAATTTTGCTTGCTAAAAATATTAAGTGTCAATTTTATTGTAAGAGTGTTTTCATTTGGCTAATTTATACAAACACTGTTTTTGCATTTAATAATAATAATAATAATAAAGATAGAGTACTACTATTTTCACATCTGTCTAATTTCCCCCCACCCATCTTATCTTCAAAATTTTAATGACAAATTTACTACTTTGTAAATGACTTTTAAGAACTTTAAGAAAAAACCTCAAATACCCCTTCTTCTCCGAGCTTCCTCCCAGCTAGCTCCCCCAACTTGTTTTTATTTATTTTTTAGTTTTTTGAAAAGGGGTAATTACAATTTTGGTAACTGAGTTTAGGCTCAAATTTAAATTTGGTCACCAAAATTTCAATTTTTCGATTTTCATCACTGTACTTGCAGTCACTAACAAATCAAGTCAAATCCATCAATTTCGTCAATTAAGTCCTAAAAGAAACGAAAAAAATAAATAAAGTATACTGGTTATGCGCTTTTTTAACATAATCAACATCAGGATGAATCAAATTAGCAACCAAATCCAAATTCCACCCAGCTTTCTCCATCAAAGTTATCAAAATTTAAGTAATTCTGTGTGTTAATCTACAAGCATCATGTAGAACGGAATCAAAGACTCTAATGGACAGCAAAACTTCACAAGAAGAGTTCAAAGTAGCAGATAACCTCCTAGATAGTTTCAAATTAGACTTTTGAATCTCACCCAATTTTTCCCTCAGAGCTATAACTTCATTGTCTTTTTATCAATTTCTGTGTGTAACCTGTTGGACATGGTTCCCAAAGTCCTAAGCTTGCTCCGATTCTCTTGCACCTGAGCTTCCGAGCTTAGAGCTCTTAAGTAAACTAGCTTAAAAAACTAACAGCTAAGCTTAACAGTAACTAGAACACGTGACCTTTAATCTAATTTTGCCTCCACAACGATATATGGTCGAGTTTGATCTGAAGCACCTAACAAAAATATGTAGAAAACTTGAGGCAGAAAAATGGAGGAACAATAAACTTGAGACAGAAGTAAAGCCGTAAGTACTAAATGTGGTAAGGTAATCAATTGATTAATTTATCTCTCATGAATGACTGACCTTTCTTGATGCTCAAAGCCCCATTTTCTCATGATTCATGAATGACCTAAGCTCCATTATACTTAATCAGATCATATGTAATTAATCCTTCAATTTCTGAAAGAAAAAAAAAATTTCCTTCAATTTCAATTTCATTATAGAGATTAGCGCATTGCACAGAAATTTGCATGTGATTTTCTTTGATAGGAAATAGAAATTTTTGTAACACCATATTACTACTAATTGCAATTTACATGCTACATACATACGAGGTTAATTATTATTTCCCACTAGCACTTGAATATTATTAAGGCCTATTAGTCAATTATTAGCAACCCCAAAACAAAGTTTGAGTTGCTTGCTATTTGTTTATTGCTTTTCGCATTTGATTTTGGTGGGTTGAGAGATGGAATTTAAACATGACATTTATAAAACTATAATATGACAGATGTCACTATAAAACGATGGCCATAATTTGAGTTATATATTAACTTGTCATTGTGCCTCAGATTTGGGTTTCCAAATCAAAAGTGGATGTATTTTCAGTTCGGGCCGCGGGCGGTGCTCTTCGTTTTCTCCAGATCCCTCAATTGAAGTTTTCTATATATATATATATATACAAGTGAGACAAGATTGATTTTAATTGGGTAATTCTCTAACTTTCACTCTTCTCCATATTTGGCTAGCTAATATTTGCTGGAGTACGTATATTCAATATTATTTTGTGCTAATTAATTCTAGTTTAACAAGAGCGAGCGAGCCACCTGGGTTTGTGAATAATTCGTACACTTGAGAGAGAGGATATTGCGTCACAAATAAGCTTGAGATATGATCACCCCCGGTTGACCAAGTATCAATTCAGTTGAGGTTAATTTCTTTATACCTTCTTCAGCCTGCTTGATTATTTTCATCACTTATATATGTTAAAGTCTTAGATTCATATTTGGATTTTCTAGGAGAAAAGAGAAGAAGAAAGGAGGAGACTGTTGAAATTCTTCTCTGCAAAACTGAATATGCTGGAGCAATATGAGCTCAGCTATATTCGTCTATATTGTCAAAACGATTTACATAAGGACCAGTACAAAGATGGTCTACCAATGTGTGTATGACACTTGGCTCTTCCTATAGGCATTTCGGCCACAAAATTCCTAAGTTGTTACTTAGTCACAACCAGCTGTAATACTGTAAAATTGTAAAAGTAAATTTGCAAGCCAATCACTAGTAAAAACACCTCCTTGCACGATCAAATTTTGCGCAATGAAACACAATTTATCGCTCAAAGTTTTATGCGACTAAATTTTGCGCAATGAAGTGTGGTCCGTCTCGTAAAGTCTATACAAAAATAAACAAAATAAAAAATTATTTTTAACAATTTTTGCATAACTTTGCGCGACAAAACAATAAAATTCGGTGCACAAAGTCATGCGCGACGAAGTGTGGTTCATCTCGTAAAGTCTTTACAAAAATAAAGAAAATAAAATATTTTTTTTATAAAAATCTTTGCATGACTTTCCACGACGAATTACTAAACTTCGTCTCGCAAAGTCTTTACAAAAATAAAAATAAATAAAAATAAAAAATTATTTTGTTAAAAAAATATAATAATTTAAATTGACGATCAGATAGGTTCATTGTATTCATATAGGGTCAAGGAGTGTAGCTGTAAAAAATCATCAAAATCGAAATTGAAATAACCGTTAAATCGTGATTTTTCTTTTATAACCGTCGAAAAGTTTTGTCCTATTACTTGATCTCTGAATGTTTATTTTTTCCGATTTTTGGCGTATATTATCTCGAAGTATAAACAAACAAGTTTGACGGTTGGATCTTTGAAACTATTTTCGTAGAATGTGTATGCCATGAAAACAATATATTCACTAACAATTAAGAGTTTATTTATACTTTCATTAAATACACCATAAGATTTTGTGGTATCCACTAGTGTAAATATTTTAAATTTAAGATCAAATTGAGTCATTGTATTCATATAAGTTCAAGGAGTGTAGCTGTAAAAAAATCATCAAAATCGGAGTTAAAATAACCGTTAAATCGTGATTTTTGTTTATAACCATCAAAAAGTTTTGTCTTATTACGTGATCTTTGAATATTTATTTTTTCCGATTTTTAGGGTATACGATCTTAAAGTATAAACAAAAAATTTGACGGTTGGATGGTTGAAACTAGTTTCATAGAATACATATGCCATCAAAACAATATATTCACTAACAATTAAGAGTTTATTTATACTTTCATTAAATATAACATGAGATTTTGTGGTACCCACTAGTGTAAATATTTTAAATTGACGAACGAATGCAGTCATTGTATTCATATAGAGGTCAAGGAGTGTAGTTGTAAAAAATCATCAAAATCAGAGTTGAAATAACCGTTAAATCACGATTTTTCGTTTATAACTGAAAAGTTTTGTCCTATTACTTAATCTCTAAATGTTTATTTTTTCCAATTTTTGGCGTATATGATCTCGAAGTGTAAACAAACAAGTTTGACGGTTGAAATCGTTGAAACTAGTTTCGTAGAATGTGTATGTCATCAAAACAATATATTCACTAACAATTAAGAATTTATTTATACTTTCATTAAATATAACATAAGATTTTGTGGTATCCACTAGTGTAAATATTTTAAATTGACGAACGAATGCAGTCATTGTATTCATATAGGGTCAAGGGGTGTAGCTGTAAAAAATCATCAAAATCAGAGTTGAAATAACCGTTAAATCGTGATTTTTCGTTTATAACTGTCGAAAAGTTTTGTCCTATTACTTAATCTCTGAATGTTTATTTTTTCCAATTTTTGGCGTATATGATCTCGAAGTGTAAACAAACAAGTTTGACGGTTGGATCGTTGAAACTAGTTTCGTAGAATGTGTATGCCATCAAAACAATATATTCACTAAAAATTAAGACTTTATACTTTCATTAAGTATAACATAAGATTTTGTGGTATCCACTAGTGTAAATATTTTAAATTGACAATCAAATGCAGTCATTGTATTCATATAGGGTCAAGGAGTGTAGCTGTAAAAAATCATCAAAATTAGAGTTGAAATAACCGTTAAATCTTGATTTTTCGTTTATAACCGTCGAAATGTTTTGTCCCGTTACTTGATCTCTTAATGTTTATTTTTTCCGAATTTTGGCGTATATGATCTCGAACTATAAACAAAGAAGTTTGACGGTTGGAATCGTCGAGTGGCTTTAAATTTGTTTATTTTGTACGTATAACACTTAATAAATTGAGTAGTATATATATTTATTAGTAGATTTATATTTTTTTAAGACATTTTGCGCGACCAATATAATAATTCGTCGCACAAAGTATACTATAAAAATTTGGGCGGGTACCAAACATGCGAATTTTTTTTACGACTTTGCGCAACTAATATATAGTAGTTCGTCGCGTAAAGTATACTCTAAAAATTTGGTTGGTACCAAAAATGGGAATTTAAAGAAAAAAAAATTTACGACTTTGCGGGACCAATATATAATAATTCGTCGAGCAAAGTATACCCGAAAAATTTGGGGGGTACCAAAAATGCAATTTTTTGTTAAAAAAATTTCCGACTTTGCCGACCAATATATAGTAGTTCGTCGCGCAAAGTATATTCTAAAAATTTGGCGGGTACCAAAATGGGAATTTTTTTTTAAAAAAAATTTACGACTTTGCAGGACCAATATATAGTCGTTCGTCTCGCAAAGTGTAACCGAAAAATTTGGGCGGGTACCAAAAATGCGAATTTAAAAAAAAAAATCTTTTTCCGACTTTTTGCGCGACCAATATATAGTAGTTCATCGCGTAAAGTATACTCGAAAAATTTGGCCGGTTACCAAAAAATGGGACACGGGAATATTGTGGTCGCGCAAAACTTTGAGCGGCCAAAATTTCACCACGCAAAACCCTAAAATTTGGGTGCGCACCAAAAATGGGAATTTTTTTCAAAAAAAGTTTTTCGAGACTTTGCGCGACCAATATATTGTTTCGCCGCGCAAAGTGATACGGCTTTTAAAACCAAAATAACTCCTCCACCATTTTCTCAATGTCTTCTACTCTTACCTCTCCTCTCTCTTTCCCTCTCCCAAAATCCTACCCTTTCTCTCACTGCAGCAGGACCCGCCCCGAATTCCTCAAAACTCGAGACGAATCCTGTGGAAATCCTGACATCACACCGATACCGGCCCCACTAATTAAAAGTTTATCCTATTTTCCAAATTAAGGGAAAAGAGCACGAGACTTTCTACCGAAATTTCGGCAGAGTCTCCCCTATAAATTGGACATTTCCCAAATTTCAACCTGCATAAAATTCACATTTTAAAACACCAACTGGCAGCATGCACAAGTTAACAACATGCAACCACATAGTAGGCCTCCGGCCTTCAGATAATTCGAAACAGAACCAACAATGTTCTTAGGTCAATTAATACATAAACCATACCATTTATGATCTCAAACAATTATACGATTACCCCCAAAATCATTAAACCGAATTCAAATCCAACAATCACATCGAACTACATAAGGAATCCAATCACATACGCAGAATCGAACAAACCTTTTTAAACACAATAATATTCCGCGGCTCCACCTGGGGAGACCCCAGGCTACCTACGTACCCTTGGACGAGGGATCAAGCCACACGTAGTTCTCATGATCAACGGTCACAACTCCGATAATGTACAATTATGTAAAACAAACCAACGATACATTTCAGATTTAACACAACTCCAATTCCGACAAAATATAATGAACACATTCTCAATCTCTTTCTTTATATCAGTTCAATCCCGCAACCATACCCTATCCAAGGCGTATGTACATCAAACACATCATCAAATTATTCCATTTGTAATAATTCAATCCCGCAACCATACCATATCCAAGGCATATGGTGCCAAACAACACTGCCCAAATTCAGGGCTTATACGTTCATACCTCCAGGCTCACAAATCTCGAACCAGAATCAAAACCACATATACATATATAACATGTATGCCTAAAAATGAGTATATATGTACATAAAATGACACCCACCTCTCACCATCATCATGTACCAGGGGAAAACAATCCAACAAGGGATTGTCTGACTAGTCGACATTTAATAGCCCTCAAACGACATGTGGCTAGGGACGATCCGTCCAACTGGGGGACTAACTCTCAGCCAGCACGTACGGACGAAGAATCAAGACCCGTACGTCTGTAAACAACCCTACGCTCGCAGACTACCCAATCAAGGGTCTATAGCAACATCCCGTCAAGGATGCCCCGGGTTCCGTCATATCCATGTATCAGTATCCAAGGGGAGGTACAAGTGATGTTGCACATCATGTCCTGGGGAAGACAATCCAACCGGGGATCGTCTGACTAGTCCACATTTAACAGCCCTCAAACGGCATGTGGCTAGGGACGAGCCGTCCAACTGGGGGACTAACTCTCAGCCAGCACGTACGGACGAAGAATCAAGATCCATACGTCTATAAACAGCCCTACGCGCGCAGGCTCCCTGTTAAGGGTCCTCGAACCCCTGATCAAGGGCGTCCGAGTGCCAACGTATCCAAACCATATCCACAATTTTTTCGGCATCCCACAATTCCAGGATCCGTGACTAAGAAAGCCCACACGCCCGAAACACGGCACGTGTGAAAATAGTAACCAGGGAAGGTACGTATGATGGTGGAGTTCGTAATCCCTTTTATAAATATTATAAAGTAATATTCCCTTCCTTAATCCAATTTTTCCCACAATACCTATTTATAGCATAGACGATAAACTCTCAAGCATATTCTATAACCAGGGAAGTACCTAAGGTAGTGCTAACAGCACTCAAACTGACATTCTAACTCACAACCACATCCCAAGTACCCCACACATATTCAACAAACATAGCACTTTCTCGAGTATTGTATATATATAACTCCAGATCCTGGAATATGTCAAAACTCACATATATCACAAATACTTACAAAGATAATAAATTCAACCAATAAATATAAAATGAATATCAATAAACCATTACATTCATATGTAATACTTCCATCACAAAATCATGCCATTTATTTCCAATAATCATAACTGAGTCCCATGACTCACTTTCACAACCCAACAAATCGAGTATCCTATACTCATCCATTTCATAATTTCCATTATCAAATAATATCCAAGAATTTCATAAAGAAAAACTAAACACTCTTAAAGACAAACGTCCACTTAAATACTAATATTCAAAACCGAGACCTTAGACTCTCTCGCAAGGTTATCCTAATACTTTTCGAAGGGTAAAACAACCTCGGAAAACTCATGGTCAACCGAGATTCAAATTGTCCAAACTTGGTCGACCGGGCCCGAGGGGCCCACGACCTTTGTTTTACAATCTGAAGGTTCCTAAGTGTTCCACACGGTCTAGGATATGTGTCCTTCAAGTTTGGTCCGAAACGGACGGTCGGATTGCTCAAGATCGTACGATCGGACGGTTATTGAAAAACACAAACTTTAAGTTATTGAATCGGAACATCCGGGGCTCCGATTCACGATCCGAATCCTACACGATTCTAGAAATGACTAGATCAACATATATAAAATTGGAAGCGATCCAACGGTTCTAACATGTCGAACCCGGAAATCACACAATATGTAAAATCCGTTCGGGGTTCAAACGTTATCCGAATTGAGATCCGCAAATTCCTACGCGCTCGTGACAACCAGGAGATCATTTTAGGACAGAATATCTCCCTGCTACAGTGCCCACGCGCCGCCACACGCGCTGGCAGCAAGTGGGTGTCCAAAGCGATAACCACTCACCGGAAAAACTTAGAATCTTGGGTCCAAACTCCTATCCTAGGTAAAACCCCTAATTTGAAGTCACTTTTATTCTTGGGCTATGGCCAAAAAGTGGCCGGATGTGGCCGGAATCGGAAGGCGAAACCGGCAGATTTTCTATCGCTTAATTGACTTCCAAAACTCAGAAATTTCTCAAACCTAACACAACCAGCAACTAGAGCATGAAAAATAGTCTAAAATTCATACCTCACTCGTCAGATTTGGTGGAGAATTCCAGGAGAACGAGCGACCCAAAGTTGATGAAATATCTCCCAAAACCGCTTGTTTCGTGGCTGTTTCCGGCGACCACGACGGCGGATCGGGGCGGTGATGGGCTGGAACTGGAAGAGGGTCGTGGGGTGGTTTGTTTGGGACTTATCTCGCCTGAAACGGAGATCGGAGTTGGGAGAAATCGCCATCGGCTCGCGAGGAAGAAAATCTGGGTTTTAAAACTGAATTTTTGAAATATTTACGGTTATGCCACTGAACTTCTTTTGATCGTAACTTCCTCGTTACAACTCCGATTTGAGCCCACTACATGTCTACAGACTCGTTTCGACGTGCTCTATGCATCAGTACCATTGAAATTCCCAAATTCTTTCCTGAACTTAAAATGACCTTTTTGCCCCTTTTTATATTAAATAATATTTTAAATTTCTCAAAAACCTTAATTAATTTAAATCATTTTATTTTAATGTTTATTTCAATTTATTTCCTCTTAATTCGATTATTTTACTTCTTTTTAGGACCGGGATGTTACACTCACACTCACTCCTCTCACTTAATCTCTCATCTCTCTCTTCATTATCTCTCACTCTCTTATCTCTCTTTTCATATCTCTCTCACTATCTTCTCTATTCTCTCACACTCACTTCTCCCTCTCATTCTCACTCACTCAAAATCTTGCCAAAAGGTATATTCTCTCCAAACTTTAAATTTTTTTTTCATTAATATGTGTTTTTGGAGTTAGTTTTGAGTTTATGCCAATTTTTTGTTATTTTGTTGTTATTTGACAATATTTGTTTTTTTTGTAGGGAATCGTCAAGACTTTGACGGCTAAAGTTGAGGATTTGGACGCTATCGAAACATATCCTCCGCCACTACAACCACAATAGGCTTGTAGATTTTATTATTGCACTTTGTTAATTTATGTGTACATTTTGAATATTATATATATTGGATAATTTGACTACTATTTTTCATATGTAATTTTATTTTGAATATGTCAGTTTAAATTAAAGTAATTAAAAAAAATCATACAATTAAATTAAATTTAAAAAGTAAAAATTTGAAAAAATAATAGAATGAAATTGATATAAGAGAAATGATAAAACAAAATGTCAAAAACCTTGGGCGACAAAATATTTCGTCATGCAAACTATTAAACTAGTTTATTTTAATTAAAAAAATTTTAAAAAAATTGAATATTTCGTCGCACAAAGATTTGCGGGACATTAGGATTCGTCGCGCAAAGTGTATTTGTGCGACGTTAACTTTCGTGGGGCAAAGTTGTTAAGTTTCGTCGCGCAAAATAGATATTATTCGTCGCGCAAAGTTGATAGTATTCGTCGCGCAAAGTAGTTATAATTCGTCGCGCAAAGTATCTTTGAGCAACGTTAGTATTCGTCGCGCAAAGTATCTCTGCGAGACAAAACATATTTTTCGTCGCGCAAAACCTTTCTTTACGATCTTCACGCGACCAAAATTTCGTTGCACAAACTTTGCGTGACGAAATTGCACTTTGCGCAACAAAATTATTTCGTCTCGCAAAGTGTTTTTTGTAGGGGTGGGCACGGTCCGGATTGGATCGGTTTCACGTCAAAACCACGGCCGAACCAATTAAAATATAACGGTTTGGATAGAAGTTATAAGGGAAACCGAACCAATCCAAACCAATTTAAGACTGTTTGGTTCGGTTTGGTTCGGCAAGTTTGGGCCTAAGCCCAATTCTCTTTCTTTTGCATTTTTTCAACATTATTAGCCCAATTATAACCAACAAATTCACAACTTACTTCTTACATAAATCATCTTCTAGAGTACGAAACCATCCTAAAGCTCAAAAGGTCATAAAACTTCATATTTCACTAACTAACATAGCTCAATTCAAATATTCATATATAGTTATTAACTAACTAGAGTATTACACATATAAAATAAAATACAAATAAATAAATATACACATAAACGGTCCAATTTGGTTTAAGCTGGTTTACAAAAGCTCAAAACCAAACCAAACCAAACCATATACAGTCCGTTTTGGTTTCAAACCGTTTGACTTTTTCTTAATCAAAACCAAACCAAACCGGTTTGGTTCAACCTGTTTCATCGGTTTGGCCGGATTGATGCCCACCCCTAGTTTTTTGTAGTAGTGAATTTACACATCAACATTCCCCTCTAAATGGTTTGCTGATTTCACTCCAAACAGCTCTCTTAGATTTAATGCAAAACCTTTCCTTTGATAATGCCTTCGTGAAGATGTCTGCAACTTGATCTTGACCTTTGCAATAGATCAGATCCACCACTCCTTCTTGAATTGCATATCTGATGAAATGGAACTTTCTTCCTATGTGTTTTGACCTTTGATGGAACACATGATTCTTGGACATGGCTATGGCCAATCTGTTGTCACACATGATTGGTGTAGCTTCAAGTTGTTCTTCTCCAAAATCTCCCAACACAAATCTTAGCCAAATTGCTTAAGTTGTTGCTTCTGGAGCACTGACATATTCAGCCTCTGTAGTGTGTAAAGAAAAATTCATTGGTTATCCCTTGTTTTGATCATTATTGCTTAAACTTTGTCTTTTTGGGGGAGTTTCTTTATAGTTTTTTAGTTAAATACCCAATTCTACACCTAGTTCTATTACAAAACCTTATACTGTTTAATCTTTATGAACATACCCAAAATAAACCCCAAAATCAACAATTGTATATTTTTTAATTTAATTAATAAGATGAAATGCCTTTATCACCTCTTTTAGCATTAAATTAGTTTTGGACCTCGTTTAGAATCTACATAATGCAGAGAACATTCAAAATTTGACAAAACCACTCCTTGAGGTTTGAAGCCTCAAGCCCCTCTCCTCCTTCAAACCCTCATCTCTCCTCTGTTCTCTCCCTTCGTCCCTCTCTCAGCATTCAAAGTAAACCAAATAGTCTTAGAGCCATGGACCAACACAAGACTGACGACAACCTCCGTTACATCGGTGGCCTCACACGTGTTCTCGCTGCCGATGCCTACATTTCCTTTGCTGGTTTATTCCATCTCCTTTAATTCGTTATTTTCCTTTTGATTTTTGCTTAATTTACTTGAATTTTGACTCGATTTGAGTTTCTTCGTTGAATTTGGTGCTAATTTCTATTTGTTTCGATATGAACATAGCTAATGGCTCGCGGAGTTCTATGGCTACTCTAGATTTGAGGTGTCAATTGTCGGACGAAGGTGTTCAGAACGTCGACGCTGATGGTGATTGCGAGAAGAACGAAGATGAAGACGATTTCTCTTTCACATGCACCAACCCCAACGGATCGCCAATTTACACCGATGATATATTCTAAAATGGCCAAATCCCTCCGGTTTTCTTGATTTTCAACCTGGATCTCCTATTTGCCGATGCTGACGATGACAATTCTTTCAGAGCCAGAGAGGGCTGCAGCTTCGTCTTCCTCTTTGCATCCGCCATTGAAGAAGCTCTTCTTTGAAGAGTGGGGTACGCCGACCTCGGCAACGTTGTTTTACAACTCAGGAGGTGAACTTGGGTCCTGATCCATGAGATCAACCAGCTTCTGAACTTGATCATCAACACCTATTACAGCAACAAGGAGATCTGTCTCCATGAGCTCATTAGTAACGCCTCGGATGTACGTATTTTCATAGTTTATTCTTATGCTGATTTCTCATTTCAGTATTTTATAGTGTTTATTGTATGAATCGTTGTGTTTTCTGTTTGTGTTTGGCTTGTGAACGTTTTAAATTCAATGACTTAGTTTGTATGGCTTAGGTTAGAGATTTGAACATGTTAACTTTTATGTTGTGGTTTATGATCGTTTCAATATGGAAGGAAACTAATTTATTTGTTCTTTAGTCATGATAGGCATATTTGCTTTGGTTGATGTTTAGTCCTTTCTTTCTTTAAGGGCAACAAAAATACAAATTAGCCAATACATTACAAAGAGGATGTATGTCTTTCCTACATTCCTAGGACTGTTCCTGTAATATTAACCAAATTCAGTTTCCCTACTATTGGCTCTATGATTGACCAAAGCCTATCTGTTAGGTACAACATATGTTATAATTCATTTTCTTTTGGTGTTGTCGAATGATCCAAAGGACATAGATAGACACATAATTTTTTTAATTTCATAATAGTCTAATGATCTAAGTCTTCGGATACTCATAACCTCGCGCTTACAACAAGAGTTCGACTTTCATCTCTGTATTTACAAATTTTACCTTGATTTCAAGTTGTTCAGACTTGTTGGGAAAGATTAGGTTTTACATAGAGAGGTAACACATCGACGCGAGCAGCATTTAAAATGTAATAAATGATTAATCATGTTTTGTAGTCATTGCCTTGAAGCATGTCTTGCTTAGGACACATTGGTTAAGTCATGCACAAATAGACCACTATCTGACCCCTAACTCCTGCAATGCTTAACCAACGAACTACGGCCCAACCAAGAGACCAAACTTTCTACATCATTTCAAGCTGCTAGCTAAGAGTCTTAATAAAAGTTTAACCAAAAAATTGGGCGAGTTATATCTGTTTTGCTAAATATCTGGTTTGGGAAATTGGGTTACTGATAAAATGTGTCAATATTCACAAATTCCTCATTTTTAGAGTTAGAAAATGAGAAAGTTGGTTTATTTATTGTACTAGTTTTGTGCATTTGTTTTTGTTTCTAAGTTGTAGCTAAAAGAGAGTTGCTCTCTTTGCCTTGCATGTTTGTAATGGAATTGCAGTTGAATTTAATGGTTAGGCTTTGATTTCATTTTGGTCTTCTGTTATTTTGGTGAACAGAGAAATTATCATTTTGAACTCATTCTAAGTGTGATGTGTAACTGAATTTATTCATTTCTCTATGCTTCGATGTGGCATTTGCAACAAGCCAATTTTGGCTTTTTGGGTGGTTGTGGGTATAATATATGACTCTTGTAAATTGCAACAAGCTGGTAAGTTGATTTGTAGTATACAATTTGTTATCTGTAAGTGGTATGAATAGTTGTTAACTTCCAGTAAGTGGTATGAATAGCAGTTATATTGTTCATACCCTGCAACTGAGTTGATTTATATGACATAGTATTGACAGTGTACTTCTATGACATAGCATTAACAGATTTTCAGTAACAAAGCATGCTCTATATTTTTCTCTATATATAGCTGTGCACTTGAAGTTTATGATATGCAAAATATGATTTTTACTAGGAAGATAGTTCTATGACATAGCATTAATAGTGTACTTCTGTGACATAGTAATAGTATTAACAGTGTACTTTTATTTCTTCTTATAGATGTATTTCCTTTTGCCTTTACGATTGTATCTGGTGAAAACTGTGGACAATTAGAGGTGGCTGCAAAGAATATCGAATGTTTTGCCAGGCTTTTTGAGGTTTTTTTTTTAGTTTTTTGTATGTTGGCATTAGCAATGTTTTTCTATGAAATTGTATTAACAATGTACTTCTATGACATGATATTAACTTTGTACTTCTATGACACGGTATTAATAATGTACTTCTATGACATGTTATTAACAATGTACTTTTATGACATGATATTAACAATGTATTTTATGACATGGTATTAACAATGTACTTTTATGACAGGGTTTGCGGAGGTTTGATGGAGAATGAAAGGTCGTGGGGACATGCCCTTGATTTTCGTGAATTTTTTTTTAATATTTATTTTAAGTTTGGGTTTTTTCAAAAAAATATGGGATGGGCTTGCTGGGCTTGTTTTGAGTTTTTTTTGAGATTTTTACGTTGGACTTGTTTTAAGTTAATAAATGGCAAAGATGTAATTTATAGGAACTTCAATACAAGTTTCATATGTACTAAATGGTTTTTGGGTATGTTTCTAAAGTGCATTCCATGTAGGGTTTTTTTTTATAATTACAGCCCCTATTTTGGATATATTACTAAAGCTCCCAAATAATTTTGACTATATATATAACATATTCATGACGCAGTATTTACATTTAGTAGGCTCCAGTTGATGGATTCTTTAAATTTATAGTTGAGGGATTCATTGTGTGGCCCCCTAATAATTAATTCAATGATATAAAACATCCTTGTTGATGGATTCTTTGAACATGTATCCTATGATGATTAGTTTAGTCGAAGCCTTAAGTGCCAGACTCAATCTTATTTTTAAATCCAGATTTAACTTATTCAAATTAACTAAAAATTTAACATTTAAGACAAATAAATTATATAAATTCAAACTTTAATATATAAAAATCTAAAATAAGAGGCTGCGCTTGATACATTCAAATCTAATGCATAAACAAGATAAATACTTGTAGCAATTCAATCATTTCTTTTTCTTTTTTGACTTCCAAAGTGTTGTTTTTTAAGGAATCATTGCTACTTAAAATAAGAAACAGTACAAGGAAATCCATTGAAATTCTAATACTTCAAATAATAAACAAAGAACAAGATAACTTGGAATTTGAGAAATCCCCCTCACAACAACAAACTTAAAACTTTCAAATTTACAATCAGATAGAACTTAAAAGAGTTGAAACACCCCATGTTACTTAAAAAAAATATATTAAAAGAATATATAATAAATATAATATACCTCTTTATAAAATTAAAATGTAAAAAAATTTGGGCCCCCTGGATAGTGGATCTAGAGCAGTCGCATTGACTGCCCCTGTCCAGGCCAACACTAATTTCAACTTAAGAGATTCTGAGTTTGCATCCTTCTTCCTGTTAATAAAAAACCCACAAAATCAAATTACTTCATTTTCTTTTGTGTGAAGATTTTTTTTTTTCCAATACTATCTATTTGTTTATTTCTGGTTTTCTGTCAAATCATTTTTTATGAAAGATCAACATTCACATCCTTCTTTTTTCTTTTTTTTTGGTAACAACATTCACATCCTTCGCCAATGTAGAAAGTGCCACTCTAGGAGAAGAAGCTGCCACGAACAAACAGAGGTAGAATTTACAGCACAAGATATGCCACTCATCCCATCTTATCTTTCCCATTTTATCTCCTCAATGTTCGATTTTTTTCATCTCTCTTTTTTATCAAAATATATCAATGGATGAGTTATGGCAAATGGGGCGTGGACTATCTTACCAATTGTCATTGCAATTAGAAGGGTTGGCTTTTTTTTTTTTTTTGGACGAAGAAGGGTTGGCTTCTTTGTTTGATTCACTGGAGTGGAGATGGATCCCTTGTGAACAGCGGCGGATCAGGAATTTTCATTCCAGGGGTCAACATGTAAAAGTTTAAAAAGATTATATACAAAATAGACCCATCGAAATGAAATGATAATATTCTAATTCATAGTTAATAGATAAAACCATACAAAATACTCATATTCATTATCAAAGAGAACTGCATCAACTTCATAAAATAGACACACACTGATAAACCAAAAATATCTCTAAAAATGTGATAATAAACAAAAGAATTAGTGCATCCCATCCTATTCGACGTAAGACCTAGCATATATTAGCGCAATCCTGCTCATTTTAGGTCATTTTCGTCATTTTTGAGGTTTGTAGTCGTTTTGATTTTGAGCTTTATCTGCATTTCTTTTGGGCTCTAGATCTCAAACTTTGGACCCTTATGAGTATTGTCTTAATGGGAGTTTATTCAAGCAAATATTTCTTCAATACGTAAGAGTTAGGTTATTCTTGTAAAACTCTTTGTGGATTGAACATCTAAAGTTTTTTACCTAGATTGATCTTAGGTCCCTTTATGCATTCATTTCATACATGAAAAATTGTTTTATGTAAAACTATTGCCAAAGTATGAAAAATGGTTTTTCAGAATAATCATTTTCTTAAGATAATTTTTGGTGGCTTTTATTCCTTACACATCAAATAAGAAAACTTGATTTTATGGGATTTTAGTATGAAATATATATTGACTTAATGAGCCATCATTTTTAGCCTAAATCGTATTTTGCACTAAAACCGATTTTTCATACTTTGATTTGGTGTGAATTTGATTTTCTAGTATTTTTATTTGAATCCAAATGGGTGGTACTTCCTTATTTACATTGTAAACTTAAGTAAATGGAGTAATATAAAAATAAATGAAAGTAAAAGGACAAAGTAGAAAATGGAAATAAGGTAATCTGCCTGTGCTAGTGTGCTGCATCCTCTGGAGCATTTCATCAAGCAGTTTGTGGGCAATTTGCAGGGGTCAACATCTTGGCCTTTAATTGTGGATTTCGGCCTTGCAGGGGTCGATTGACCCCTCTTGCCCCTATGTGGATCCGCCCCTGCTTGTGAACAAAATCATGCAGCTCGAATTGGTTGTGCAAATTGATCAGCAGAAGACCGCTATTCTTCCCTATGCTTTTCTAGTTCTCTTCCCACCTGAAGAGTTTTCCCAAGCTTTACTCCATCCAATAGCTCAAAGAACAGAAATTTATAACCAAAATAGATTACACCAGACTAAATTGAAGTGCAATAGCTGACAGCAAACAAAAGCTTCTCCACAAACAAAGAGCTAATTTTTCGCTGGTTTTTATTTTTATTTTTACTAACACAATTGGGTTTGGTTTTTTTTTTTTTTTTTTTTGGTCTGAAACATGGGTTTGCTTTTTAGACAATGATTTATGAGATGATTTTTTTATTTAGTTAAGAAAAGCCAATTTTTGAGCTGAATTTTTCACTAATTTATGGGTTTTTTTTTCTTTCTGCCATTGTTGATTGAATCTCTGATATATATTGACTTTAAAAGAGAGCTGAAAAAATCAAACATGGAAGAGATGAAATGGGAAAGAGAGAGCATGGGCTGAGTGGTCTGTTGTTTCTCTGGTTCTTAAATAGTGGTGCAAAGTTAGATATGGGTATTTTTTAGGCAAAAAGTCACTTTTGATCACTGTAGTTTGTCACTGTTACCACTTTGGTCCTTGTCATTTCAATTTAGTCAATTTCATCCATATAGTTTCAATTTGAAGCAATTCAAAGACAATCCTTAATTTTTGTCAAATTTGTTTAACTTATATTAGTTGTGGAGGGGCAATTTGGTCAACAAATTATTAAAAATTTATTTATTAAATAAATATTAGAGAATAAGTGTTGACATGACATGTCATTTTTTTTAAAGAATAAAAAACATAAAAAACCCCAACCCACCATTAATCCCGATCTCATCCCCATCCATCACCCACCCCACCTCCAAACCCAGCAGCACCACCGCCATCCCCAGACCCAACTAACCTCATCCCCCCTCCTCCTTCTGCGAACCCAAACCACCATTTATATGCTTCTTTCTCTGTTTTATATTTGTATGTTTTTTTCATTTTTTATAATTTTTTTTTCTCTACTTCTTCAAACCACCACTGTCACTTTCACATCACCTGAAATGGCTCCGGCATCAACTCTAAGCCTGGGTTTTCTTGTTTATGTTGCAGTGGTGGCTGGGTTTTCTTTGTACTGTTTAAGTGGTGGTTGGAATCGGGATTAATGGTGGTTATGTGGAGGTTATGTTTCAATTTAAAAGGTTGGGACCATGAATATTCATGAGGTTACTATTCATGGCTGGGTTGGGGTGACGGTTAATTAAGGGGTGGGGTTAGGAGGAGAGGGAATTAGCTTTTTGTTTTTTTTTTTAAATATTTGATTTTAACGTTTTAAAATTATTTTTAAACAAAAAAATAATTTGTTGACTGAATTGCCCCTTCACCACTAACAGAAATTAAATAAATTTGACCGAAATTGAGAATTGTCCTTTAAATCGCTTCAAATTGAAACTACATGGGTAAAATTGACCAAATTGAAATGGCAGGGGGGAAGTGGTAAAAGTGATAAACTACAAGGGATTTAAAAGTGACTTTTTGCCAATTTTTTATGTCTTGCTTGTTGTGTTAAATCTCCACCGCACAAGTCCTCTAACATATCAAAATAGAAATCCGTATTGAATCCGCATCAATGTAATTCGCAATGGAGAAAGGACTCCAATGGTATTGTGCCAATTGTAATTTCTTTGTAAAAACCAGCACTGCTTTCGTATTGCCCCATCTTGTATAGTTGACTTGTCCTTATTAGGTTTACTTGGACTTTCTTTTTTACAATCACAATATAAGATATTTACCCCAATGCCCTTGAGGTTTTCGGTCTTTTCACAAAACTTCCTAAGATTTTAAAAATTACATAAACACCCCTTGAGGTTTCAAATTATTTTCACAAAAACCGTTTTTCATGTTAGTCCAAAAATTAATGATTTCATTAAAAAAAATTATGCAAATGACAAAATTAACGTCAATGAATGCATGTGCAATTAATCTAAAAAACTAACTTGGTCATTTGGAGATAATTATATATATATATATAATCATCAATAGAACGAAAAATCAACGAAAATGAGTTTTGGGAAAAAATTCGAAAGGCAATTTCTCTTGCTGGTCTTGCAAAGCAAATTAAAGTTTCGAATGCCATCGACACTGGAGTACTTGGAGAGACCTTTCCTCCTTCGATAGGCTCATTCAAGTCTGAGTATAACGCACTTTTGCATCTCATCATCCGCTTCCTAGTGAACCACAAATCGCCATTGCTTGTTAACTTGTACCCATATTTTGCTTACAGTGGCAACACTCAAGACATTCGTCTTGGTTATGCTCTTTTCACAGCTCCATCAGTTGTGGTACAAGATGGGAACTTTGGTTAATCTTTCCGATGCCATGTTGGATGGTGTTTATGCTGCCCTTGAGAAGGCTGGTGGAGGGTCTTTGAAAGTTGTTATATCCGAGACTGGTTGGCCATCAGCTGCTGGAACAGCCACAACAATTGATAATGCAAGGACTTCTATATCAAATTTGATTCAACATGTGAAGGAAGGGACTCCAAGGAGGCCAGGAAGGCCCATAGAAACTTACATCTTTGCTATGTTTGATGAGAATAGAAAGACCCCAGAGCTTGAGAAACACTGGGGGTTCTTCTCCCCAACAAAACAGCCTAAATACCAAATAAATTTCAATTGATTAGCTATAGGGTAAGTTTATTGTGACAATAAAAGGGAAGTTGTGGTTGCCAATAATATAACTAATAATAAAAGATTTTCTTTTGTCATAAGTACCCAAAAAACAGCTCATAGAGAGATTGTACGAATTACAATTTACAGCTGTCATTGTATCCAAGAATCTGCACTGGCTTGGCTAGAAGAGATGTCTTTAAGGCCTTCGTTGGGTACATCGAGCATGAGCTCAATGTTGGAGCCTCTAAGGGCTTGAAGAGCCTGTGGGTTAGGATCATAGAGCCTCATTTTTTGGATGCTATATTCACTACACCAAATTGAAGCTTTTACGACTTGATATTTACGGCACGCTTTTTGTGTGTGTCGTTAATAATTGACATTTACGGTATATGAGAAAGCAAGCCTTAAAAAATAGTAAAGCGTGCCGTTAATAACTAATATTTACGGCATATAAAAACATGCCTTGAAAAAGGTAATTTTTGTGTCTTTTAACGGCATGATTTTATATACGCCGTAAATGCAAATTTTTTGAGAATCGGCCACCAAAAAAGCAATGATAGGATCAAGGAACTGTCGATATTCAGGGTTGAAGAAGGCTTCTGATGACGGTTAGTTTTCTTTGAGAATCGCGGTGTAAAACGCGGTGGAGACTTTAATTTGGGTTGCAAAACCGCGGCAGAAACTGCTTTTTGAATATTTTCCATTGCAGAAGCAACAAACGGGGCTAATGGACCTTTCGGATCTATTTCGTTCCCAACCACGATGTATTTGAAATTGACATTTCCGTAGGTTATGACATTACTTTGGATCCAAGAATCTGCGCTGGCTTGGCTAGAAGAGATGTCTTTAAGGCCTTCGTTGGGTACATCAAGCATGAGCTCAATGTTGGAGCCTCTAAGGGCTTGAAGAGTCTGTGGGTTAGGTGATCGGTGCATAATTACACATCATTTTGTACCCTTCTAACTTATGATTTGGTTATGTTTTTGAGTTAAACTTGTGCTTTTAATAAGTTTTGTGCTTGTTTCAATGTTATAAGCTTGAGACTCACTAATTGCATTTTGGAGACAAATTAGCTCAAAACGGTGTCTGCAGATCAGTCAACTTCACGGATTAGACTGTACTTACTCAAGAAGAACCAGATAATGATCCATACATCATTGGAAAGATACCGAAGTCTATTTTCTGTAGAATTTTACGGTTCATGATTCCGAGTCTTCTAGAGAAAGTTATACATGTTTTGGTAAATTAAGGTCAAATTCGGCAGCATCTGCGTTACTGGGCCACAAATCACATTTGAAGGCCTTTCCGATTTTTCTTTGAGCTGGGCTGCATATGCTTGGAAAGATAATTCAAAGAGCTTTAAGATTCATATTTTTCCAGATTTTTCAGAATGGAGCCACAAGCCCAAAACGAGCCCACAATCTGGCTGCAATATATTGTCATGCATGACATATGCATGATGATGTGTTATTGATTGTGAGAAAATTTGGTGAAGCATATTCAATACCTATTGTTGAGTGGATTTTTGCAGCAGCCAAAAGATGATGAAGTGGGAGTTGCAACACTAAGCCTAAAGACAAGAGGAATTGTTTTCAAAATGCACTAGTGTGTTAGGTGAATTAAGTGTTGTAAGTTGGTGAAATGAGTGTGGTTAGTGAACTTTATTGTATAATTCAGATTTTCACTTCCCCTAGGCTTATAAATAGGGAAGTTCTCTAAGCTTGTAAACACACCCCCAAGGGGGGGAGCTCTCAAACACTTCTCTAGAGCTTCATTCCCTTCTCTCCCTCAAATTCTCTTAGTTTCCCTTTGTAGTTCTCAATTGTTGTAATAAGATCATTTACTAAATTTTCTTTCTTCTAAATTCTCCAAACACATCTCTCTTCCAAAATTCTCTAAAGTTCTCAAACACTTCACAAACACCTTTCTCTTCCTTCTCCAAGTTCACAAACACCTTTCTCTTCTCCAAACGCTTTCCAAACACTTTCTTCTCCCTTCTCAAAGCTCTCAAACACATGCTCTTCCAAAATCCACAAAGTTCTCAAACACCACTTTCCTTTCTTCTCCAAAAGTCTCCATATTCTCAAACACTTCCCAAACACTTCTCCCATTCCTTCATCAACTTCTCAAACATTTTCTGCTTTCTTCTCAAAGTCCTTCAACACATTTCCTCCTCTTCCAAAAATCCTCAAAGCTCTCAAACACATTTTCTTCCAAAAGTCTCCGTGCTCTCAAAAGACTTCACAAACACTTTCCGAACACATTTGATGAGATTGTGATAAATGTTTGCATGACTTAAATGAAAATTGGATTTCATTTTATTTTATTAAAAAAAAAATTATAAAAAAAAGAGAGTAAAATTTTAAATTGAAAAGAAAATAAATAACTAAATAAATTTGACATTGTTCTAGCATGATATTTTCGAAACCTTTGCACTTGCCATTTGTTTCATAATTTTCCAATTAAAGGATTTGTATGATCTAAAGAATTGTATGAAGCATAAATTAGACTTATATAACCAACCATATAAAGTGAGCTTTTGAGCCTTGTACTTCAATTCATGAGTGTTATATACATACTCTTAGTTCTTGTCATCTAAGTTGTTGTTTGATCTCATTATTCATTGATTTGGTTGAACACTTAAAAGTCATTCATTCTTATGCAATTTGATTCCATGACATTTAAGAAATGATATTAAGGCCCTCTTTGGATCGTTTGTGTCTTTCAAGCTAACCTTATGCATGCTTAAGCATGATTTTCCATTGTTAACCATTTTGAGCCTACATGTAAACCTTTTCTTTCATTTAACCAATTATATTTCCTCGCCTTAGCCTGAAAAACAAATATTTACCTTTCTAAGGAACTCATGAGCTTTAATTGGGATGTGTTTTTCATACTAGGTTTGGGAAGAGGTGTTACATTTCAAAAATATATATATTCACACAATTGGTGAAAGAAAAGAGTAAAGTTGTGATTAAGTGGTGGTTGATTGAAAATTCATTTTTGGGCCTTCAAAATAAATTGGTGGTTGTTCAATAAAGGAATATGAATCATTGTAAATGAAGATATAAGGAGTTTTGATCATGTAAAAATAAATTCTCATTGTGATGATTCGAAGTCTTGTAAACAATTGTTTTATGCTCTTATATTTTGAGTTCCTTGGACTTTGTATTATCCATACCCTTCATTTCTTACTCACCTTACACCCTTGGCCCCATTACAACATATGTTAAAGAGCTAAATTGATCTTAAATGTCATGTGGTTGAATTGCATACATTTTTCTACTTTTAAGTGTTTGGCATCCTTCTTGAGATCATATTAATGCAAGTTCTTCATCTTTCTATTTCGAGTTAAGTCTTTATGGTTTAACTCTAATCTCATGTTTATAACTGAGTGTTGCATTATAACCCTCTTCCGAGTGATTCATTTGTGAGAGGACAACTTTGGTGAGATTTGAAGTTGAACTTGTGCTTTGTATGATTTTTTGAAATTGTGTGAAAACTAAGATTGGAGAATTTTTTGCATTTGGCAATCACACTACTACACTTTAAGCACATTATGTTTTGAACTTTGCCGCCTTGTAAATAATGTCTAAATTGAGCTTTTATTGTTAAAACTTTTGATTCATGTGCATGAGTCATTACTCTTCAGAAAATGTTCGGAAAGATTGTTTTGAGTTCTTTTTATTTTTGTAATCGTTTTTGTTTTTGTTTTTGTTTTTTTTAAGTAATGTATTTATGTTTGTTTTTGTTTTTGGTTTTGCTTAAGGACTAACAAATCTAATAAGTTTTCTAACTATTTTGTTTTGTAGAGTTAGAAAAACGTTTGTAGGTATCGATATCTGTTAAACCCTCAGGAGACACAACTCCTCCTACTAGGGATGCCTAGAGGTTTAAAGGCTTGTTGCATATGCTAAATGCAATCGAGTTACCTAAGAAAGTGGTCTAATTAACTTCTTATTTGTTTTTATCTTTGTTTTCCTTTTGTTTTGCTCGAGGACTAGCAAAATCTAGGTTTGGAGGTATTTGATCGGTGCATCATTACATATCATTTTGTACCCTTCTAACTTATGATTTGGTTATGTTTTTGAGTTAAACTTGTGCTTTTAATAAGTTTTGTGTTTGTTTCAGTGTTATAAGCTTGAGACTCATTTATTGCATTTTGGAGTCAAGTCTGCTCAAATTGTGTCTGCAAATCAGTCAACTTCACGGATTGGACTGTACTTGCTCAAGAAAAACCAAATAATGAGCCATACATCATTGGAAAGCTACGGAAGTCTAGTTTCTGTAGAATTTTATGGTTCATGATTCCGAGTCTTCTAGAGAAAGTTATACATATTTTGGTAACTTAAGGTCAAATTCGGCAGCATCTGCGTTACTGGGCCAAAAATCACATTTGAAGGCCTTCCCGATTTTTCCTTGACTTGGGCTGCATATGCTTGGAAAGATAATTCAAAGAGCTTCAAGATCCATATTTTTCCAGATTTTTCAGAATGGAGCCACAAGCCCAAAACGAGCCCACAAGCTGGCTGCAATGCATTGTCATGCATGACATATGCATGATTAAGTGTTGTTGATTGTGGGAAAGTTTGGTGAAGCATATTCAATACCTATTTTTGAGTGGAATTTTGCAGCAGCCAAATGAATTAATTGAAGTTGAAGTGGATGATGCAACACTAAGCTTAATGACAAGAAGAATTGTTTTCAAATGCAATAGTGTGTTAGGTGAATTAAGTGTTGTAAGTTGGTGAAGTGAGTGTGGTTAGTGAACTCTATTGTATAATTCAGATTTTCACTTCCCCTAGGCCTATAAATAGGGAAGTTCTCTAAGCTTGTAATAACACCCCCAAGGGGGGGAGCTCTTAAGCACTTCTCTAGAGCTCTCTTCTCTTCTCTCCCTCAAATTCTCTTAGTTTCCCTTTGTAGTTCTCAATTGTTGTAATAAGATCATTCTACTTTTCTTTTCTCTTCTTCTAAATTCTCCATGCTCTAAAACATTTTCCATGTTCTCAAACACATGCTCTTCCAAAATCCACAAAGTTCTCAACACCATTTTTCCTTCTCTTCCAAAAGTCTCCATGTCTCAAACACTTCACAAACACCTTTCTCTCCCTTCCCTAAGTTATCAAATTCTCCAAGTTCACAAACATTCTCCAAGTTCTCAAACACATTTCTCTTCCCTTCCAAAAATCATCCAAGTTCTCAAACACTCTCTTCCTTCCTCAAGTGCTCTCTTTAATGTTCTCTAAGTTGTAATTTATTTTTCTTGTAATGTACATTCTTTCTTCTTGTTTTGTTTCTTTTGTTTTCATTTTTGTTTTGTGTAGGAAAATTGAATTGGATTATTCAATCACCAATCCCTGTGGAATCGACCTCGCACTTACATACGCTAAACTACCAACGGTTCGTGCACTTGCGAGTATCACAAGTTGATGATGCAGCTGAATCCATTTTGGTGCAGCTGAATTCACGCAACAGTGAACTCTCCTGTATAATTCAGATTTTCACTTTCCCTAGGCTTATAAATAGGGAAGTTCTTTAAGCTTGTAAATACACCCCCGATGGGGGAGCTCTCAAACACTTCTCTAGAGCTCCCTTCTCTTCTCTCCCTCAAATTCTCTTAGTTTCCCTTTGTAGTTCTCAATTGTTGTAATAAGATCATTTACTAAATTTTCTTTCTTCTAAATTCTCCAAACACATCTCTCTTCCAAAATTCTCTAAAGTTCTCAAACACTTCACAAACACCTTTCTCTTCCTTCTCCAAGTTCACAAACACCTTTCTCTTCTCCAAACACTTTCCAAACACTTTCTTCTCCATTCTCAAAGCTCTCAAACATATGCTCTTCCAAAATCCACAAAGTTCTCAAACACCACTTTCCTTTCTTCTCCAAAAGTCTCCATATTCTCAAACACTTCCCAAACACTTCTCCCATTCCTTCATCAACTTCTCAAACACTTTCTGCTCTCTTCTCAAAGTCCTTAAACACATTTCCTCCTCTTCCAAAAACCCTCAAAGCTCTCAAACACATTTTCTTCCAAAAGTCTCCATGCTCTCAAAACACTTCACAAACACTTTCTCTCCCTTCCTTCATCAAATCCTCAATGTTCTCAAACACTTCTCCATTCTCTTTAACATTCTCCAAGTTCTCAACATCCTCCAAGTTCTCAAACACATCTCTCTTCTCTTTCAAACATCCTCAAAGCTTCCCAAACACCTTCTCTTCCAAATTCTCAAGTTCTCAAATGTTGTACAAAATCTTTTTGCTTCTTTTGTTTTCATTTCTGTTTTGTGTAGGAAAACTGAATTGGATCATTCAATCACCAATCCCTGTGCACTTGCGAGTATCACAAGTTGAGGATGCAGCTGAATCCATTTTGGTGCAGCTAAATCGACGCAACATTAGGATCATAGAGCCTCATTTTTTGGATGCTATATTGGTTGTACTAAGGTTATTTTGGTAACAAAATATAGAATTGGTAGGCATGCATTATTGCTTAAAAGGTATTGTTTATTCATATTACTATATGTACGTGTTTTATTTAGCAAATTTTTTATAAAATACAAATGAAAAGTTTGGCCACTATATAATATTTTAATATAATTTATTTAAATTATTTTAATATATATTATTTTAATGGTATAGAGAGCAAGGTTTCACGTGTTTGGCTCAATTGCCACACGTGCTCCCATGCCACCCAATATGTGTTGTCCACGTGTTAGGCTTGAAAGTTTGCCATACATGCGGGAGCGTGTTGAGAGCATTTGTTACACATTGAAAAGTTAAGGGACCTAGCCTGGGTTTATAAGGAGTTGGGCTACTCCCTTCATTGCCAATTGGTTTTGAGGTGGAACCTCAACTTCCTTCACTTCTTGGGTGTGGTTGTTCTTTTGCATCTATTTCACCAAATTAGTGTGTGTTTAATTACAGTGAACTCAATTTGTATTTAATCCAACATTTTGTTAATATTAAATATTAAACATATCTAAATTCATCATTAACCCATAAAAATTTACCTTTCCTTTCCAAAAGGAACATCATGATTTTCTTCATCTGTCTCCGAGTGGTTTGGTTCTCTCTCTCTCTCTCTTAGCTCCACATCCAAGATGAACAAGATTTGATACATCCTTTTTTCCGATTCCAAATTTCTTGGCTTTATACTCTCCCCTGCAGGGACAAACTCATAATTTCAAAATAGGGTGGGCTAGATTTACCTTATTGAACTGTTAGATTTTAGACTTGATTAAACCCTTAAGAGAGGCTTATGGAATTGATCATATATATAAATTTAATTTAAGAACATATCATTTTTATTTTATTTGTTTAAAAGGCATATTTTACACTAACAATGCCAGTTAAGGTCTACCATGATGAACAAAAATGAATTCAGAGAAAAGAAAATTCATAAGAAAATTGAAAAATGAAAATTTATCATCATAAAGATAGAGTCAGATAGACACACCTACAGGTAAGACTACAATTATCCAATTAGTTTAATTGATATTTATACTCTAAATGGGCTTAACATTAACACTAACTATAAGAAAGAATGAAAATACTCAATAGCCCAAGTTGTACGAGTCATAGTTGATGTGGATATTTTTGGCCTTACGATCAGCCGGCGATCTATTTTATGGAATGGACATTTTGGTTTTCATAAAGCGACGTCGCGGCAAAGGTAATGCCAAGAAATATGGGGCCCTCCTGGATAAAGTTATTTGGCGGTCCTCATTCCACAATTTGCAAGGTGTTATCACTTGGGTTCTTAGGCATTCTAATTTCTACCTCGCATTTGTGTTGCTCTTCCCATTATACAGGTATATAAGATCGTACTTCTTCCACGTAATTAAATATCTTATCCTGAAAATAATATAATTTTAAAAAAAACTATTAGTCATGCCGCCATGTCAAAAACTGGAATAATGATTTGCCTTGTCTAGACTTGGCAACACACATAAACATTTATCTTTATATGTTAATAATGATTTAATATTGGTTACACAGTAATCAAATTTTAACTGTTGGCTTTAAATGTGTTCGGGCAATCATACTCACTGGACAACATACGTACTTTGGTAATATATACAGTAATCTTTTTTCTCTAATTCCAATCCAATATACTTTACCGGCTTATAATCTCTACCGATGGCTCGATCATCGTTCGGCATGCTAAAATAGAGACCACACTAAAAAGATTGCTTGAATATGCTCTGGACTTCCTTTCATTCATCTTTGCTGCTCATAAGTTTCAATCTTATCTTCCACATTTAAATAAAAAAATAATCAACTTGTTCTTAATTTGCTTTTAACCTCCACAAAGTTTGCTTTAATTAATGTTAATTATGTTTAGTTACTTGCTGAAACCTTGAGAATCATAATACTTGCAGAGCCTTGTGGTACTATTTTGCTGTGAACCGAAAGATAGTTTGTTGGGAGGAGCATGTTTGTAAATTCTATAAAAATATGTGTGGTCGTGAAAAGCTTGATCCTTTATTCTATTGCGACAGTTTTTCTAATCCAAGACCAGTGAAAATGTATTTGGTGGGCCTGCAAAATTTGAGGTTTGTATATTTATAAGGCTTTTTAACTTTTCATGATGATCCCCCAAAAATAAATAAATCATGTTTTGATCCCATAGTATACGTAGTAAACACGTTCTAATGTTAAGGGCTAGTTTGACGTTGTTCGCTTTTAAAAAAAACTGCTTTCTCCTATCCTACGATAATAATCAGCTGTGAAAAAAACAGATAGGCATTTGGTAAACTGTATTTGAAAAACTACTGTGAGCAATCAAAATATTTGGTAAATTTTTATTAGAAGTGTTTTTAGTGTGTATAATGACAAAGAAAGATATGAAGATGAAACTGTTTGTTTTTCTCTTCATTCTTTTTCTACTTAAAAAAAAAACTGTTCGGTTCATTTTTACACATGATTTATCATGTTATTCACCTAACATTTTGAGTTAGTTTTTGACATTTTGTAGCCTTTTACTTTTTTTTTGTGTTTTCATAGATTTTACCTTGGTTAGAATGAAAATGAAATAAAAGTGCTTTATTGGTTATAAATTCTGTTTTTGTTCATTTTCATAGGTCAACTTCTTGGCCTTGGATCAGCATGCTCTGGTGCTCGGATGAGGTGAAGATCTTCATGAAACTTGTTCCAGTGGATGTTGACTAATACATATCCAAATTTGAGATCCATTGGACAAGTATAGCCTATCCAACTGATCCAGCATGTTACCACAACTCTGAAATCTGTCTTGGGCCAGCTTTCACCTCCACATGATGACATCTTATTTCTACTTGTTACCATGACATTTGGTAACAATAAATTACTTTAGTTAAGTGGGATTTTCTGAGATATCCATATTTGTACTACTCCGGAATGCATTCTTCATAAAAGTTGTTCCAATGGGTGTCTATTATAACATATCCATATTTGAGCCTCATTGGATACATATTGAAACCTCAAGCCTTTCTACACCAAGCCTGGTTAGAAGAAATCGTTTTTCCAGCAACCAAAAGAAAACCCACATGAGTTGGCAGCAAAAGGCAGCCACAATTGCACACCTTTGATAACCCATGTGAAGAAAGCTGAAGGTGCAGCAAAAGAAGTATGTGATGAAATTGTTTCCAACCACACTAACATAGACAAGATGAAGTGGAAGTTATGAGTTGTATTAAAAGAGGAATGGTGGTGTTGCATTTCATCATGATGTTCCTCCCTCTTAGCCCTATAAATAGAAAAGTTTTCAAGCTTCAAAACACATCCCCAAATTCTCTCCCCCAAATTCTCTTAGTTTCTCTTTCTAGTTTTCAATTGTTGTAATGAAATATTTGTGTTGAAATTCTCCTTAAGTTTTTCTTAGTTCCACTTTACTTTTTATTGTTATGTAAATTCTTTTCTTTAGTTTCAAGTTTGATTAGTTTCCAAGTTTCAATTATGGTTTCTGTTCTTATTCATTATGCTTATAAGTTAATATGCTAGTTTGAATGATTGATCACCATTTAGGCTTGCATGTTAGCTATCTTGATTTGAATTAAGAGTAGATACCATGCTTTAATTCGAATTGAACTATGAATAGGAAGAGTATGTATGAACATTCGACAACAAGGATTAGATACATGCTTGGTTGTTTAAATTGTTCTTCTATGCTTAATGGGTTCCTAATGCTTAATTTAGGTTAGACAACAAATGATCAAATTAGGGAATTAGGAACACAAGGTTATGACCAAACACCATGGCTTAATCATACTTTAGCTAGAATCAATCCGTTAATCTAATTGAACTTGGGAACTTATCTGCTTGAGTTATTTTATTTTCTTTCTTTTTTGTTTTATTTATTTTCTTTTTTGTTTTTCTATTTTGTGTAGGCAAATTGAATTGGATTATTCAATCACCAATCCTCGATGGGATACAACCTCGCACTTACATATGCTATACTACCAAACGGCTCGTGCACTTGTAAGTATCACAAGTTGATAATAAGCTAAAATCGATTTTGATAAGCTAAATCGACACAACAAAAACCAACTTCACTACATAAATTTTTTCCTTTTTTAATTTACACTTTTTTATCAAAAAATTTAATTTAAAAAATATTGTTATATTAATAAAATAAAAAATTGTTATATATATATTGTTATATTAATAAAATATAAATATACATAATTAAAATTAAAAACAAACACCATCACCGTACCCACCATCTCTCTCTCTCTCTCTCTCTCCTCTTCTCTTCTCCATCGCCTCAAAACACCAAAAAAACAAAAACCCAAATCAAGAGAGGTTTGAGTTCATGGTCCGTTGCTCTATGTATGTGAGTGGGATTGTAAGATTGGATTTTATTTTGGTGGGAAGTTGGGGGTTTGATTTTCTTTGGCTGGACACGACGGAGTGGGGAAGCGGGGTTTTGGATCTTTTGTGAGTGCTTAAATCTTAGATTCTTGAACTATTCTTCAAGGTTGTAGGGGCTTCTTCTTCGCTTGAGTATAATTCTTCTTTGATTTGATGGGGCTGCTTCTTCTCATTTCTCTCTGTACTTTTTTTTTTGGAAAATTTTATCGTCTTCCCTTTTCTCTACACACTTTGATTCGAGGGGTTTGCAGATGGGAGTTGTGTAAGGGACAAGGACTGTCCATTTGAAAAATAAATGGGGGCAATATGGGAAAGCCAAAGTTTCATTAAAACCACCGGTTAATTTTTTTTTTTAAGCAGCTTTTGAAAGCTACATTCTCCCTGCTTTTAAAAAACAGCGGTTGCTGATTGCAATTTAAAGAAAAAGCTGGTTCTTGATGTTTACCAAACATCTTAGTTTTGAAAACTTTTTTTAAAGCTGCTTTTTAAAAAAGGGAAACAAGAGGACAGAAATTATTTAAAACGCAGCTTTAAAAAAAAGTAACTTTTTCTGGGGCCTCCTCCTTGAGGACATAAATTATTTTAATAGCAGCTTTAAAAACAAAGCAGCTTTTTCTGGGGTCTCCTCCACAAAAAGGGAAACAAGAGGAGATAAATTATTTAAGGCAAGAACCATCCTTAAGCTGTTACCCATTCTACCTCGTGTTGTTCGTGCTCTCTCTCTGTGTGTACGGTGTACCTGTATAAATTAAACTACTTCCCAATTAAAATGAACTGATCAGGTACAGGTACTGGTGTAAGTTTCAAAGCACTTTTTAAACTCTCTCTCCATCCATCTTATATGAATCATCTCATTAGTCTCAGGTAGGGTTGGCAATGGGTCGTGTTCGTGTCGGGTTCGTGTCGACGGATTTATTTCTCGTGTCAAATTTCGGGTAAACCCGCTATAACTCGTTTAATAATCGTGCGGGTTTCGTGTCGAACCATTTATTTCCCATGCGGGTTTCGGGTTAACCTATTAACCCACTAACGGCGCTAAGTAATAGCAAATTTAAAAAAAAATAAAAAATTCTAAATGTTGATAATTTAATCAAGTAATTATATTTTTTAATATATAAAATAGTTATTTCATTTTGCCTCTCTCTATATATAAAGATTGAGAAAGAGAAATTAAAAAAATGAAGAAAATGAAGAAGAAACAAAGAAAATAATTCTTGCATTTTGAACAACGCCATCAATTGTTTTTTAGTGGGAGAAATCAAAGAGAGAACCTAGTGTTTAACTATTATAAATAGCCTTCTCCAACAATTCGGCAAGGATGACCATGAATTTATTTGGATTTTATTTGTGTATTCTTCACATATCAATGCATCACATACTTATTGAGGTTTTTGCTAAGCTAATAGAGTAATGAAATTATTAAATATCCTCACTAGTAACATGTCCTTGATTAATTTCGTTTGCAATGTTCACAAAAGGATGTGTTACATGTCCTTGAGGCTTTAGGATTTAGGGTTTAGAGTTTAGAGTTTAGGGTTTAGAGTTTAGAGTTTATGGTTTAGGTTTTAGGTTTAGAGATTAGAGTTTAGGAACTAGGATTTAGGGTTTAGGGATTAAAACATTAAACCCTAAACCCTAGATACATACTTAACTCAAATTATAAGGAATAATTACTAACAAATATAATTTGGGAATAAAAATGTAATAATTATAATTAAGTGATCATTAGTTTGTAAAGACATTATAAATATCAAATATTGTAATATATAATCACAAAGTGATCAACACCAAGATGGATTAGGAGCAAGGAGAAGGGTGTTAGTGGCTGGGGTTCGAAACCCAGTGGCTGTGTCCTGAAGGTTCAATTTTCTTAATTTTTTTCGCGGGTTGGCAGGTAGTAAACGGGTTGACACGACCCATGACACGACCCGTTTAATAAACGGGTTAAACAGGGTATTTAAACGGGTTGGCGGGTTGACCCGAAACCCACCCGTTTATAAATGGGTCAGTGGTGGGTTGACCCCAAAATTACCCATTTATTAATGAGTCGTGTTTGGGTCGTGTTTTCCCGTGCGGGTTTCGAGTCGTGTAACGGGTTCGAGTGGAAATTGCCACCCCTAGTCTCAGGTTAGAAGGGGGCTTCTCTTCTCACTAGGACTTGCTAATTATATCCAACTTTTCTGGTACTAGCTTGTAACATGCTTCTTGCTGCTGCTCATACTTCATACGACATCTCCTATCATTAATAAGCTTCAGTTATGGCGGACTCCACAGCCATAAGGTTAGCTAGTTTTTTCTTCTTCTTTAATTCCTGATTGAATGGTCAGAGTTTCTTTCTCTAACTCTAACTTCCATAAGCGAAAGGGACCCGTTTCCAACCAGCAGGTCAGGTCTCTAACTTCCACTTTTCTCCATATTTGGCTCAATATTATTTGGAGCTGTGGTTTAAGGATAGCGAGCTACTTGGTTTTGTGAATAATTCGTACACTTGAGAAAGGATCTTGCGTCATAAATAAGCTCGAGACATGATCAATCAGGTTGATGAAGTATCAATTGAGTTGAGGTTAATTTCTTTATGTACTCTTAAGACCTTTTTCTTTTTCCTTTTTTTTGAGAAGAATTTTATTTTTCATTAAACAATAGGCTCTCGCATTTACAGTGGCTTAAACATGTTTTATTAGGATCTCCACGTCCGTATCGTAGATGGCTTTTATCCAATCCACCATGAACGATTAAACAACTTTTCTAATAATAATAATAATAATAATAATGCACGGGCATTCGTGTGCCTATTGACTTTTTTATTTATTTATTTTATTATTTAGTAAATTAAATTAAAATTTTGAAAAGAAAACTGAAAAGTAAGCAATGTGGATTGAGTGGGGAGTGACTGCTTTCATGTAATTATTTAGGTGGAATTCATTTTTTTATTTTACAATTTAGAAAATTAATGTTTACTATTTTACCCTTATTATTATTAGATTATGATGTTTTATCATTTCTATTATGCAATGACATAATAAGGGGTTTTGAATGTTTCACTGTTTGAGGCCATTGTCTTCAGACGTGCGGACATTATTAATGTATGAACATCTTGTATTTTTCACTATCCCTACCTACTTTCCTCTTAATTTACAATGATGTTTGCAACTAAAAAAAAAAAGAAAAAAGAAAGAACTGTGTATATAAACAAAAATAATAATAATAATGAGCTATATATATAAGAAAATAATAATAATGAGCTAAACTCGAGCAAATTTGGGTTTTTAAATAAATAAAAGTTACCTTTCGTCTCCAGATCAAGATAAAAGCACATGTTTGATCTTTCAAATAAACTTATTTGAGGGACACTGTAACACTCCGACCCTAATTTATATATCCAATAATTATGAATTTACAATTTTGCCCTTGAGGTAAGGGTAAAATGGTCACTTTTTAATTCGAAAGGATTTTGGGGAAATGTGTGGCACCATTGCGTAGAGCTCGTCGATACGAGTTCGTAGACATGCGGCACGCCCAATTTCGATTGTAACGAAGGAGGGAAAGTCTGAAAACGAAAAGGACGTATAGTGAATTCTTTTTAGTTTATTTTTCTTTTTCTTTTTCTCCCTCCTCCTCTTCCCTTCGTTGGCGGCACCTCCCCCCTCCTTGTTACTGTTCATCCGAACAATTTTTGGCCACCATCTTCTCCTCTGGCCACCCCAAGCGACGGCTTTGGTACCAAAATGACCGGCTAGTCGTCCTCTTTCTATCCCGACCAACCTCGGCCCGCTCGAACCACCGGAGATGGTCGGAAAACGCAAAAATTCGACCGGTTTTGACCCATTTTGAACAGATTTTCGCGGCGGTTTCTTCCTCCTCCGGCCACCAAACTAGCGGATTAAGGTATGCGTTTCCAACTATTTTTTATGCTCTAGCTGAAGGTTGGGTAGGAATTGAGAAATTTCTGCGTTTTGGTAGTTAAATAAGTGATTGAAAATTTGCCAGTTTTCGACCTCCGATCACGCCATTTCAGGCCACTTTTTGGGGTAGGTCCAAGAACAAAAGTGGTTCCAAATTTGGTGTTTTACCTAGGGTAGGGAGCTTGGCTGGCGATTTGGAGTTTTTCCGATCGCAGGAAATTTCTTTGGACACCCACATGCGCCCGGTGCGTGGGGTGGCGCGTGGGCCACGTGTTGGCCTGTCATTGTGTCCTAAGATGATCTCCTAGTTGCCACGAGCGCATAGGAATATGCAGATCCGAATTTGATAACGTTTGAACCCCAAACGAATTTTACATATTGTGCGATTTCTGGGTTCGATACGTTAGAACGATTGAATCGTTTCCAATTTATTATATGTTGAGCTAGGCATTCCTAGGATCGTGTAAGATTTCACGGATTGTGAATCGGAGCCCCGGATGTTCCGATTTAATAACTTAAAGTTTGTGTTTCACAATAACTATTCGATCGTGTAATCGCGAGCGATTTCGACCATCCGATATGAATCAAATTTGTAGGACATGTTTCCTAAACCTTGAGGAACCCATAGGAACGTTCGGATCGTAAAAAATCGAGGTCGTGGGCCCAGCGGGCCCGGTTGACCAGTTTGGGCAGTTTGACCCTCAGTTGACCGTGAGTCTTCCGAGGTAGTTCCACTCTTCAAGGAGTAGTAGAACGACCCTTTTGGACTAGTCTTGACCGTCATTTGATTTATGTTGATTATGTGGGTCTATGAGATTATTTTTATGGTTTTGTGATGGAAATCTTATGCTTTGGAATTTAATGGTTTATTTCAATTCTTTTTATATTTAATAGTTGGATTCTTTATTTTTGTAAAGCATTTGTGATATATGTGGATTTAACATATTTGAGTATCTTGAGTTAGATATATATAATATTTGAGAAATACTATCTATGTTGATTATGTGTGGAGTACTTGGGTTGTTAATGTGAAATGCTAGAAAAATGTGAGTTAGAATGTCAGTTTGAGTGCTATTAGCACTATCTTAGGTACCTCCCTGGATATAGAATATGCTTCAGAGTTTATAGTCTATACTATGAATAGGTATTGTGGAACAATTGAATTAAGGAAGGGAGTATTGTTTTATATAATATTTATGTAAGGGATTACGAACTCCATCATCATATGTACCTCCCCTTGGAAACTGATATATATGGAAATTGTGGATATGATTTGGATATGACGGAACCCGGGGCATGCCTTAACGAGGTGTCGTTGTAGACCCTTAATTGGGTAGTCTGCCCACGTAGGACTGTTTACAGGCATACGGGTCTTGATTCTTCGTCCGTACGTGCTGACGCTGAGAGTTAGTCCCCCAGTTGGACGGCTTTTCTCTAGCCACATAGTCGTTTTGAGGGCTAATACTTGTGAGCTAGTAAACAATCCCTGGTTGGATTGTTTTCTCCAGTACATGATGTGCTTCATCATATGTACCTCCCCCTTGGATACCGAAACATGGACCCAGTGGATATGGGTATGTGGATATGACGGAACCCGGGGCATACCTTACCGGGGTGTCCCCTGAGACCCTTAATTGGGTAGTCTGCTCGCGTAGGACTGTTTCAGGCGTACGGGTCTTGATTCTTCGTCCGTACGTACTGGCTGAGAGTTAGTCCCCCAGTTGGACGGCTCTTCTCTAACCACATAGTCGTTTTGAGGGCTAATACTTGTGAGCTAGTCAACAATCCCTGGTTGGATTGTTTTCTCCAGTACATGATGTGCTTCATCATATGTACCTCCCCCTTGGATACCGAAACATGGACCCAGGAGATATGGGTATGTGGCTATGACGGAACCCGGGGCATACCTTACCGGGTGTCGCTGAGACACTTAATTGGGTAGTCTGCTCGCGTGAGGACTGTTTACAGGCGTACGAGTCTTGATTCTTCGTCCGTACGTACTGGCTGAGAGTTAGTCCCCCAGTTGGACGACTCTTCTCTAACCACATAGTCGTTTTGAGGGCTAATACTTGTGAGCTAGTCAACAATCCCTGGTTGGATTGTTTTCTCCAGGACATGATGTGCTTCATCATATGTACCTCCCCCTTGGATACCGATACATGGACCCAGTGGATATGGGTATGTGGATATGGACGGAACCCGGGGCATATCTTACCGGGTGTCGCTGTAGACCCTTAATTGGGTAGTCTGCTCGCGAGGACCGTTTCCAGGCGTACGGGTCTTGATTCTTCGTCCGTACGGTGCTGGTTGAGAGTTAGTCCCCAGTTGTACGGCTCGTCCCTAGCCACATGGCCATTTGAGGGCGGATACTTGTGAGCTAGTCAACAATCCCCAGTTGGATTGTTTTCCCCTGGTACATGATGATGGTGAGAAGTGGGTGTTATTATATGTGGATTTGATTTTGGGTTGAGATTAGTGAGATTGTGTTTTGTGAGTACCCTGTACATGTATGAATGTTTATGCCCTGAATTGGGAAGTGTTGTTCGATGTTGGATAGGATATGGTTGCGTGGAAAGAATTGATATAAAGGGAAGAAATTGATAATGTGTTCAATGTACATACACCTTGGATATGGTATGGTTGCGGGATTGAACCTGATGTAAAGAAAGAGATTGCGAATGTGTTCATTTTGTTTTGTCGGAATCAGAGTTGTGACCATTGATATAACAACTACGTGTGACTTGATCCCTTGTCCAATGTAAGATCCAACATCGACCAACGGAGAGGGAGGTGATGTGCCTTATATGTGCACACCCGCATCCATCTAGCACGGGGCCTTTTGGGAGCTCACTGGCTTCAGATTCTTAGGAACTCCGAAGTTAAGCGAGTTGAGGACCAGGAGCAATCACAGGATGGGTGACCCAGCTGGGAAGTTGGTCGTGAGCTCCAGAAACAAAACCGTGAGGGGGGAGGGGGGCGCAAAGCGAACAATATCGTGCTACGGCGGAGCCGATCCCGGGATGTGACATCCAAGGGCATCCTCTTCATTAGGGTTTCAACCTTCGTCGTCGGCATCCTCTTCCTCAACGGCGTCCTCTTTCTCTCGGTGTTGTCCTGTGAGATTATTTAAGTTAGGGTTTCACTGTTTTGGGAAATTTCAGTTAGGGTTTCACTTTATTGAGTAATTTCTCTAATCTTACTCCGTCTTTTTCTCTCTTCGGCTGGCTCGTTGTCCCTCTGGCTTGCCCTTTGTTCCTCCTTTGTAAGCCCTTATTATCTTTTTTTTTTGCAATAATATCTTTTCAATTTTATAGATATTGGGAAGTTTCTAAAGTAAAGAATTTTGGGTTTTTTTTTCTGGGCAAATTTTATGTGAATTGAAAATAAAATTTTTTGGTTTTGTTTTAGGGGATATTTTTCTGGATTTTAGGTTTGATTATGATAATGGTGATAATTGTAGTGATAGTTGTCGGTTTCATTACGATAATAGCCAATATGTTTTTTATGGTCTGAGTTATTTCCCACCCTCTCTGCACCCCAAACCATCTCTTTGAGCAATCAATTCTCTTCGATTCAAAGGTATTTTCATCTTTTGTTTATTCAACAATTGTTGTATAGTTATTTGATTTTGATTATTTCAAAATAAAATCTTTTTTTTTGTCTTAATAACAAGGTCGTTTCTGCGTTGCTCCCTTCCTGTGTTGTCTCTGTTCTTCTTTTTGTTCCTCATTATTTTTCTTTTTCTGTTCGTGGATGCCTTATCCACTTTGTTTGGCTTGGTTTTAAATATAAAAGTTTCTCTTCAACAGAAAGAAATAATAATAACAAAGTCGTTGTGGCCCCTCAACCGTTGAACTGGCGAACTCGTCATCTCCCCACTTCCTTCATATGCTGCCTTTCTGTTAGGTATGAACACCATTTGCTCTTTATAATTTTGTTTTGAGTTTTGGAACATTTATTTGGCCATTTATTTGAGTTTTCTGTTGTGCTTGAGATATTTGTTTGGCCCTCTATGATTTACTGAAAGCTGCATAGCTGGATCTGGTGATGACAATGTTGGAAGTGGGTCATGTTAGTGTTTATTTGTTTCAAGGGTTGTTTGCTTTTGTCTGTGAGCTTATGCTCTATTTTTATTTTCATTATTGTATTTTTTGTCAAAGAAACTTATCTTTATTCTTGTTATTATTAGTGTTTTTTTGTCAGAGACATGTCTTTATATTTTAGCTAGTGGCAGGGTTATGGCCCCATCAATTAACTGGTCAATTTAGCAAATATTTTTGTTCCTTTAGTATTGGATATTTGATGTTTCCTTGGATGTCTTTTATTATGTTGCTGTGTTGAGTTAAATGAGAAACAAAATGTTGTTTTAAGATGATTAGTGAAAATTGGAGTGCAAAGGCATAAACTATTTTGAGTTTGAAGACTGATTTGGTCTCAAGCTCTCCCAAAATATAGTATCTAACAGATACTTGCTTAAGAAGCTGTAAGTATTGTGTGTGTTTTTCCTATTAATGAAGTATGATGTTCAATTATTTATTGATGAATAATTCATGTCTCAAGCAGCTTTAAAGCTCAATACTTTAATTATTTTTGTTGTTGTTGTTTTATTCAGGGAATTATATAGTAGTAAGTTGCTCTATTTGAGGATTTGAGTATTCTCTCTGTTTTTGCGCAGGATGATACTTAAGAGGGTTGTTAGCTTAAGGCAAAAATAACAATAAGAAGAAGAAAAGAAGAAGGATATGGCATTAGGATCGAAGGTAAGTTATTTAATATTGCTTGGTACTTATGGTATTTGAGTGATACATGTTGATTTAATTTGAGTTTGTATGTTTAGTAGTGCTTTAATAAATCAGAAGTTAGAATCTACATTCATAATTCAGGGGCTTGCAAATCAATAAGATTTTTTTCTTAAATGATTGTTTGATTAAAATATTTGTGTTATTCACATCCATTATATTTCCTTACTCTAAAATGCATCAAGATCATTTGTGCTGTCTTCAAGGATGGGCTCAGTTCTTCTCTGTTGGGAAGGACTTGCAATGCCGTTTTCTGCTATCTGGTTTTTTTTTCTTCCATTTCTGTTTCTTTTTTCTCAGTTCCTTTTGCTTTAAAATGATTGCAAAGTCATGGATTGTTTAACTGTTGTGGCTTCTGTTTACAGTACATGCCTATTGATAGAAAGAGAAGAAGATAGTGGAGAAGAATGAGGAAATTGATAGAGCTCTTCTATGGATGTTTGCACATGAAGATAAGAATGGGAAGATTGGCTTTTTGTTTGTACTAAGCATTCTCACATTTCATTTTACATGTGTTTTTTTTCCTGTACATTGAACTTTTTAAGCTTATATTCGTATTTCTGTTGTTTGTGTTTATATTTTGCATGCTTTTTTTTTTTTAGTATAGAGCTAGACGAAAGGACACGTACACCCAATGGAATTGGATGAGGTGCAAGAAGAATTGGCAACTCATGTCCTATAATGGCTTTTTGATTGAACTAAACATTCCTCCTTCATTTTACATGTCTTTTTAGATAGTATTTTGCTTATATATAGACAAGTATGGATACTTTGTGGTGTAGGGTTGGAAAAATTGTGATTTGGATGTGACAAGTATGGATCATTCAAGTTTTTTGCTAATGGTTTTTTTTATGAGCAATGGCAACAAAACATGATTTGGAAATGATGTCTTTTGGATATACTAAGAAAGTAACCAAGTAAAGTGTGATGTGAAATACGCAAAATACTTGAAGTTAAAAGATAAAAACAACCACCAAACATCTATGATCACTGATGCCTAAAACTAGAAGTAGCATCAACATTTATAAAACAACCAGCACCATTGGAGGCTTTTCACGTCCACAAAAATGAAAAAGCAATGACATATAACATAATTCGCAACAACAGTATTTGTTTATGTGATGTTGTAATTGATAATACGCATCAGTATAGCAGATATCACTGATGTTGTAATACCTCTTTAGCCTCATTCCTTTTGAAACTACTGATGCTGTTTCAAGTTTAGGCGTCAGAGGTCAAAGCATTTTTGGCACACGGAAATCATTTACGCATCGGATTTTACCAAATATCCGATGCTGTAACTATAAAAAGGCCACGGATAATATCCGTTGCCTATTACATAGTAATAGGCAACAGGCTTGAATACCACGGTATTTATGGGTAAAATAATCAACTTATTCTTAATTTGCTTTTAACCTGCACGAAGTTTGCTATATTTAATGTTAATTATGTTTAGTCACTTGCTAAAACCTTGAGAATCATAATATATATATACAATATTATATAGAGGCATTTAGATTTTAGGGGCTACTCCTACATATGCACTCTAACTAAAATGTATTATATACATATATATAGTCATATTCTCCTTGACTCTATGGTCCCAGGACATTATGGTCACCCACCTTCAGATAAAATGGTGGAGAAAAAACTAACTTAAAAGTCAATTTTATTTTATTTTATTTACTGCTTAATATATTACTTTAACTTAAACAAAAACTGAAAGTAAAAGAAAAAAAAAGTCACTAGGTGTTTGGAGAATTAAAAATAAAATAGAATTTTATCCAAACATAGGTTAAATTAATATATTATGAACCCTAAACCCTAATTCCTTCATCCAAACGAAGATTAAGTTAATATATTATGCATTAAAAATAAAATAAAATAGACTTTTAAGTTAACTTTTTCTCATTTAGATTAGATCTAAAGATGGGTGACCACAACTCCCTTGGACCATAAAGAACAAGATTATACATACAAATACAATATATATAATCTAAGGCTAGGTGTCATTACAACTCGTTTGTTAGTGTTATTTTCCTCCCTTTCAATGGAATCTCATTAGAGTGTTATATAAGATGATATAAGAATGCCAATGATCTAGCCTAGTGGAAAAAGGGCCTCGAATTTGCAAACCAGGATGTCTCATATTCAAATTTCCACGACATCATAATTGTGTGTGTGTGAAATTTCCCTTCACTCTAGTTTAGACTATCACTTATACTAAAAAAGATGAGATAAGAATATATAAGAGATATTTAGTTACACCATTTAAATTCTATAAAAAAAACAAAAAAATGACAGCAAGCCCTATTGAATTTAATTTTGATTATTCAATTACTTTGATATCATATTGAGTGTTTTGAGTTTTTTTATGAGGATCGATGGCAGTGTCACGTCCCGAACCCGGGGGTCGGTGGAAATCCCGTGCCCGGTGCTTGAGAAAATAGAAAGTAAAATAAAATAAAAAGAAATACAAAGAAAGTCAAAATAAGGGTTTAAAATAAACTTTTGTTATAAAAATAGTTCCAAAATCTTACAACTTTACAATAAATAAATAGAGCTCTATCACTCTCGTCTAATTCAGCCTCAACTGGTTTAGTTCTTGTCTTGCCCATTAATTTATCGGAAAAATTAAACAGGGTGAAGGATGAACAACCACCGCTCAGTGAGTAGATTATGTAATATGTCAGTCAAGCGATGCCGTTTTACATACTCTAGAAAATATCATGAAAAGATACACCAATCCAAATCATATCACATTATCCCTTCATATCTCGGTTATCCTTCATATCATGTAACCAACTGCATGACCCCTATTGGCCTCACTTCCCTATGTCCCCGTGTGGTACATCTATCCCTCGGATACTCCAACATTGAAGTTCTCACGTTCCATGAATAATACATACTTCATAAATATTCTAATCAATATATATATATATATATATATATATAGTGTGAAAGATTGCACCAAATTAGACATGCTTGACTTAAAATAGAGAGATATTTGTAAATAGAACAAATCCACGATAATTCATGGTTTTCATATTTTATCACAAAATAAGAACTTTTAGAACACATTACATAAGCCATTCACCTCGATAATAAAAACCCTTAAAATAAATTGGCAAGACAACTCATCTACCTATCTCCTCCAATATCAAATTTCCTTGCATCTCTCTTTAATCCTCTCTAACAACTATCATGTTGCATGCATGTTATCTCTAGATGTAGAAGTAAACAACTTGTAAATGCAAGCTCCCTATTTATACTAGAATAAAGTCGGCAACTATCATTCTATTATTGGTTTATATGTTTGCTGGTTGAAGATAAGTGCTAACATTTGGTATTAGGATAATATTTTGATGAAGTAAAGATAGCTAGCCACTTGGATAACAAGGCAACAACCTTGTGTGTTTACACGTCCCTTAAGCAACCAAGGAATGGTGCCACCTCCAGCTTATGTTATCCACCTCATGCTTCTTATATACATATTTAATATAATAAAATACATATAATTATTAAAATGGTAAAAAACAACTATATATATATAATCAATTTAAATATATAACTAAATAGGCAGCAAAATATTTATTCTTCATATATTTTTTTAAAATACAAGTCTTCACAGGCAGTTTTGTAATTTATAGGAAGTTCGAAGCCTTTTTGTTATGTTGTAAATGGATTTTGGGCTTGTTTCTAAAGTCCATTTCATATGAGGTTTTGATTTAGGCCCCTATATTGAGTATAATAGTGAATTTCCCAATAGATAAATGAGAAAACACCCAAAAAAAAATTTGAAAACAAGGAAATGAGGTGTTGGGCCGTGGAGGGTTAAACAATAATAATTATTGCTATTATTATTAGTATCATTATTCTTGTTCTTACTCTTATTATTTTCATTATGTTCAAATTTTCAATGAACTATATGCATATATTGATTATTAACTATGTGCTTGTCGCTCCTTTTAAGCTATTCGGAGTCTTGTGGTACTATTTTGCTATAGACCGAATGATAGTTTGTTGGGAGAAGGCTAATGGTCAACATCCTAATGATTTGGATAGTCGTTTAACGCATGAGCCTTCATTTTATTGCCGATCAACTACACAAATTTTACAGAAGGAGTGCGCTGTACAACTTTCAGCAAATGAAACAAATTTTCCTTTTGATTTTGGTATATATCTATCCGCTCTCCAATCTAATATGACATTGACAAGCTCAAGAGATCTTCCAGTGATGATGTTACAATGCATTTGGTGGGGCCTGCGAAATCTGAGGTTTGTATGTTTATAAGGCTTTTTAACTTTTCATGATGATCCCCCAAAAATAAATAAATCATGCTTTGATCCCATAATTACAATGTACAAGGATGTCATAGTAGTAAACACGTTCTTACAGTTCTATTCTTTATTTATTTTTAAAACCGTTCTTATATTCTAACACTACCAATTAATTTTATTTATATATAGAATTTCACGCAAAGTTCTAAACCCATCAATTCTTCCTTGTGTCGTCTAAGGAAATTTCTTTGACTTTGAAAATTTCTTTATCTTATATCAAATTTCATCTCCAAAGGGTTTAATTTTATTTAAACCCATCAATAATTCTTCCTTGAGCATCTCCAACCGATATATTAAATTGCCATATGGACATAAAATGACAAAAATTGAAAGAATTCTTTTCCCCTCCCCCCTCCCTCCCTCCCTCCCACTTTGAGCTAGGAAGCAGATGGAATTTTCATTATAACCTGCGATATACACTTATCAAATAAATTGCTTCTTGATTTTCTTTTTGCAGTTCTTTTGGTTCAAACCTCGAGACCAGTTACGTTAGGAGCGAAATCATCTTTTCGATTCTGATCTCTATAAGTGGCTTGGCACTATTTTTAGTATATCTCACTTCAAGGGTGCAGGTTGGTGTTTAAACAAAATTGATGTCTTTTTTTTGTTTGACAAAGCGTTATTTTAAATTAATTTATGTCTTTAAACTTGAAGCTCCTCCATATAAATTTCCGTATTAATTCTTGTGCATCTATAAAATTAATAATTATACGTAGGGGTCAAAAAAAGAGCCAGATCAGCTCAAGTTGCAACAGAAGATTGAAACGATATATCTAGACATAATAGACCAAATGCGTAATATGTGCCGTCTCCGCTTGGCTTCACTGAAGAAAGTAAGTAGTTGGGTTAATTTGCTCTGATTCTTTCTATTAAATTTTGTTCAGCATTATTAAATTATATATATTGGTAGGTGCGGTTGCTTGAAAATAAAGATGAGAAAGTGTTAAAAGCAATCTGCCAGTATCTTAAGCCGGTGACTTATGGCGAGGATGTTTATATCATTCGAAAGGGAGAACCACTTCGAAAGATGTTTTTCATCACACGAGGCATTGCATTGACCTACACAACTATTACGGGTGGAACAAATGTGTGCAAGTCCCTTGAGAAAAGTGATTTTTATGGAGAAGAACTTCTAAATTGGGCATTCAAATTTTGCTCATTTTTTGAGTTACCTATCTCCTCTACAACTCTTTTGTCCCAAACAAAGGTTGAAGCATTTTCAATTGGGGCCCACCATTTGAAGTCAATTGTGGCTCAATTTTGGTGGCATTTTCAGAGAGAGCTTCCCCGTTCTCAATTGGAGCATTTTGCAGCTTCTTCCATACAGGCATTCCTGGCGCCGCCGTCGTGCAAAGGCTAAGAGAGCATCTTTAGAGGGAGCGCGTTCTCAATCGGAGCATTTTGCAGCTTCTTCCATACAGGCATTCTGGCACCGCGTTCGTGCAAAGGCTAAGGGCCCATTCAGATGGGACAAACTACGACATTAAATTAGCCAAAACTACAACATTAAAAAAAAAAAAAAAGAGTGTAATAAGCACATAAACCAACTACCTTTTTTTTTTCTTCCTTATCTTGTGTGGGTATTTTGTTTGTGTGTGTTGCTTTGTTGTTTTCGATTGTTTACTATTTGTCGTCCTTGGTTCGTTCCCTTCATACATGTCGATTTCGATTGTTTACTATTTGTCGTAGGTGTGGACTGCTTTGAATTTGTTTTGGACCTTGTAACACTCAATAATTTATTGTTTGTTTTGAGTTTTTTTTAAACTGCTTTTCTTCGGCCTTGGCCCTTTTAGTATATGTACTTGTTTTGGCTTTGTACAATCCACTAGGTTTCTTGTTAAGTAATGATCTTGTGACTCAGTAACACCTTTGAATAATGACAAATTTGCTTGCTAAAAATATTAAGTGTCTTTTAACCTCTAGGCAATAGTTATTGTAAGAGTGTTTTCATTTGGCTAATTTACACAAACACTTTTTTTTGCATTTAATAATAATAATAATAAAGATAGAGTGCTATTATTTTCACCTCTGTCTTATTTCTCAAACATCTTATCTTCAAAATTTTAAAGACAAATTTACTACTTTGTAAAATGACTTTTAAGAACTCTAAGAAAAAACCTCAAATACCCCTTCTCCTCCGAGCTTCCTCCAGGCTAGGTCCCCCAACTTGTTTTTATTTATTTATTATTTTTCTAAAAAGGGGTAATTACAATTTTGGTCACTGAGCTCAGATTTAAATTTGGTCATTAAAATTTCAATTTTTTGATTTTTGTCACTGTATATTCAGTCGCTAACAAATCAAGTTGAATCCATCAATTTCGTCAGTTAAGTCCTAAAAAAACGAAAATAAATAAATAAAGTATACTGGTTATGTGCTTTTTTAACATAATCAACATTAGGATGAATCAAATTAGCTACCAAATCCAAATTCCACCCAGCTTTCTCCATCAAAGTTATCAAAATTTCAGTAATTCTGTGTGTTAATCTACAAGCATCATGTAGAACCGAATCAAAGACTCTAACGGACAACAAAACTTCACAAGAAGAGTTCAAAGTAGCAGATAACCTCCTAGATAGTTTCAAATTAGACTTTTGAATCTCACCCAATTTTTCCCTCAGAGCCATAACTTCATTGTCTTTTTTTTTATCAATTTCTGTGTGTAACCTGTTGGACATGGTTCCCAAAGTCCTAAGCTTGCTCTGATTCTCTTGCACCTGAGCTTCCAAGCTTAGAGCTCTTAAGTAAACTGGCTTAACAAACTAACAGCTAAGCTTAACAGTAACTAGAACACGTGACCTTGAATCTAATTTTGCCTCCACAACGATATATGGTCGAGTTTGATCTTAAGCACCTAACAAAAATATGTAGAAAACTTGAGGCAGAAAAATGGAGTTACAATAAAGAGAGAAGTAAAGCCGTAAGTGCTAAATGTGGTAAGGTAATCAATTGATTAATTTATCTCTCATGAATGACTGACCTTTCTTGATGCTCAAAGCCCCATTTTCTCATGATTCATGAATGACCTAAGCTCCATTATACTTAATCAGATAATATGTAATTAATCTTTCAATTTCTGAAAAAAAAAAATTCCTTCAATTTCAATTTCATCATATAGATTAGTGCATCGCACAGAAATTTGCATGTTCGATTTTCTTTGATAGGAAATATAAATTTCTGTAACATCATATTACTACTAATTGCAATTTACATGCTACATACATACGAGGTTAATTATTATTTCCCATTCGCACTTGAATATTATTAAGGCCTATTAGTCAATTATTAGCAACCCCAAAACAAAGTTCGAGTTGCTTGCTATTTGTTTATTGCTTTTCGCATTTGATTTTGGTGGGTTGAGAGATGGCATTTAAACATGACATTTATAAAACTATAATATGACAGATGTCACTATAAAACGATGGCCATAATTTGAGTTATATATTAACTTGTCATTGTGCCTCAGATTTGGGTTTCCAAATCAAAAGTGGATGTATTTTCAGTTCGGGCCGCGGGCGGGTGCTCTTCGTTTTCTCCAGATCCCTCAATTGAAATTTTCTATATATATACAAGTGACAAGATTGATTTTAATTGGGTAATTCTCTAACTTTCACTCTTCTCCATATTTGGCTAGCTAATATTTGCTGGAGTACGTATTCAATATTATTTGGCGCTAATTAATTCTAGTTTAACAAGAGCGAGCGAGCTACCTAGCCGGGTTTGTGAATAATTCGTACACTTGAGAGAGAGGATATTGCGTCACAAATAAGCTTGAGATATGATTACCCGGTTGACCAAGTATCAATTCAGTTGAGGTTAATTTCTTTATACCTTCTTCAGCCTGCTTTGATTATTTTCATCACTTATATATGTTGAAGTCTTAGATTCTTATTTGGATTTTCTGGGAGAAAAGAGAAGAACAAAGGAGACTGCTGAAATTCTTCTCTGCAAAACTGAATATGCTGGAGCAATATGAGCTCAGCTATATTCATCTATATTGTCAAAACGATTTACATAAGGACCAGTACAAATATGGTCTACCAATGTGTGTATGACACTTGGCTCTTCCTATAGGCATTTCAGCCACAAAATTCCTAAGTTGTTACTTAGTCACAACCAGCTGTAATACTGTAAAATTGTAAAAGTAAATTTGCAAGCCAATCACTAGTAAAAAAACCTCCTTGCGCGACCAAATTTTGAGCAACGAAACACAATTTGTCGCTCAAAGTTTTATGCGACTAAATTTTGCGCAACGAAACACAAATCGTCACACAAAGTCACTTTGCGCAACAAATCTTTGCGCGACGACAAAACATTGTCGCTCAAAGTAACTTTGCGAGACGAAACAATAAATTTCGGTGCACAAAGTCTTGCACGACGAAGTGTGGTCCATCTCGTAAAGTCTTTACAAAAATAAACAAAATAAAAAATTATTTTTAAAATTTTTTGCATAACTTTGCACGACAAAACAATAAAATTCGGTGCACAACGTCATGCGTGACGAAGTGTGGTTCGTCTCGTAAAGTCTTTACAAAAATAAAGAAAATAAAATAATTTTTTTATAAAAATCTTTGCATGACTTTGCACGACGAATTACTAAACTTCGTCTCGCAAAGTCTTTACAAAAATAAAAATAAATAAAATAAAATAATTATTTTGTTAGAAAAATATAATATTTTAAATTTACGATCAGATAGGTTCATTGTATTCATATAGGGTCAAGGAGTGTAGCTGTAAAAAATCATCAAAATCGAAATTGAAATAACCGTTAAATCGTGATTCTTCGTTTATAACCGTCGAAACGTTTTGTCCTATTGCTTGATCTCTGAATGTTTATTTTTTCCGATTTTTGGCGTATATGATCTCAAAGTATAAACAAACAAGTTTGACGGTTGGATCTTTGAAACTAGTTTCGTAGAATGTGTATGCCATGAAAACAATATATTCACTAACAATTAAGAGTTTATTTATATTTTCATTAAATACACCATAAGATTTTGTGGTATCCACTAGTGTAAATATTTTAAATTTAAGATCAAATTGATGATCAATGCATATTTATGTATCATTTTGTAACACTCTACCCTATTGTTTGGTTATGTTTTTAAATAAAACTTGTGCTTTTAATCCATTTTGTGTTTGTTATTCAGTTCATTGAGCTCTAGGTACCACTTGAGGCATTTGAAGCAAAATGGTGCAAAAACTGGAGACTGAGTTAGAAATTCATTTCGGACCTATCTTCTTCATCTGAACTTGGATTGGGCCAATACCTGTGTGGTTGGATCAATGACATTCTGAACTTCAAAATGGACATCTTAAAGTCGACATTGGATTCAGCCAAGCCCAATTCGTAAGCCCAAGAAGTTGTTCATCATGCTGACAGGAAGATGAGCTCATTGCATGCTTGGTCATGGTGAGCTAGGCATGAGCTATTGGTTTCTGAATGGAAGCTTGGTCATGCTGACATGAGGATGAGCTAGGGCTGCTGAATGGAAGCTTGGTCATGCTGACATGAGGATGAGCTAGGGCTGCTAGTGGGAGTTAGTGGTGAAGTGGAGCAACCATTTCTGATTATCTAATGCAAGTGTTGAGTCCATTAACCATATTCAATTCAGATTTCTCACTTCCCTATCCCTATAAATACCACTTCCATTCCAAACATTTTCATCACAACAATTCCTGGGATTCACAACCCCACAATTCACTCCAGCCATCCTTAAACACTCCAGAAATCAACCCAACACTCCAAATTGCCTCAAATCACCAAAACAGCTCCAGCAAACCTTCCTTCCATTTCCCTACGAATTTCCTCTTTCTCTACCATCACAACTCACCCAAACTCATCCCAAATCATCTCCTTGGCTGTCATACATCCTTCTAGATATGGGGAAGCATTTGGAGAAGCATTAGACGTGGAGAAGCACTTGGAGAAGAACTTCAGAAAAAGGGTTTTTCTACTCTTATTGCATTCATTATGTTTTCGCATTTCTGTCTTAGTTTATTTCCCATTATGAGCAGCTAATTTCCATAGCTAGGGTTTCAATGTAACCTAACAAGACAATTTCATGTTTCAAGTTAACTTTATCCTTTGTTGATTACTCCTAATTTTCTGGTTTCATTCACTTGTTCTTAGTTGAATCTTTATGCATGTTTAAATAACTGGCCACTATGAACACATGCATGTTGGTTATCTAGTTCAAGTTTACATAAACACCATATGACTCTTGAACCGATTAGTGAATGAGTGGGTAATGCATTTAGGACAAACACCATGTTTAAATGTTTACTTGGTTCTTTTGTGTTCTTCTTAAGCTTAATGGATTCAGATTCATAGCCTAGACTAAACACCATAGCTAAGTTGTGTTTCTGAGTACTTGATTAAAACCAAACACCATATGGATAATCATACATAAGAAAGAACGAACTCCAGAAATTGTAATCAACTTAGGTGATTGTTAACTTGTTGCTTGAAATTGGATTGTCATGGTGAAGTTGAAACCCTAGTGCTTGTCTCCTTTGTCTCTACATTTTCTAAACATCTACTTGCTGGTTACTTGCTATTTTGCATTCCCTTTAGAAGTTTTCAATCACTTGCTATATGCTTTTCCTTTTTGTAGTTGTTACTCAAAACAAACTCAACACAACCTCATTTAAATTCTGTTTAGTCTTAGGATTACTTGTGAGTCTAAGTAGTAGTAATAAGTGTCTTTCATCCAAGTCTCTCTGGAACGACCTCGTGCTTGCATTCCTATACTATAATTGGTCCGTGCACTTGCGAGAAATAGATAGAGTTAAATCTATCCAACAAGAAAATGGCGCCGCTGCCGGGGACTTGATTAAGAGTCTTATTTCTATTGCTTACTTTCTTTAGTTTTTCTTTGTTTTCAGGTATTTGCATGTCGAACAAACCATTTCTTGAACAAGTTGTATCAGCGGTCAAGAAACACTCTCAATCCGGAACCATTAGGATCCAACCAATCCGTGGTACACAACAACCATCACTGGCTGAATTTGAACGAAGACTTGATCAAGCAAGGGAGGCAGCCATTGAATCTATCCTCAATCCCTTAGAAGCCGAAACCTCCAATTCAACAAGCTCTGAAGAGTACTCTCTGTTCAACATCTTTAACTCAGATCAAGAAGAAGAAGAAGAAGAAGAAAAGATGGCAGCCCATGACCAACTTGCTTTGGAGGATCTTGCTCAACCAATCATACCAAATTCACCTTCATGCATCTTGCTGTCCAGAGAAGCTAGAAACTATGAGCTTAAATCTTCTCACTTTCAAATGCTTCCTTCTTTTTATGGTTTACCTAATGAAGATCCTTTGGCTCACATTAAAGAATTTTATACTGTTGTTTGTACTTTGCCTTTGAAGGATGTGTCTGAAGCAAATCTGAGGATGAGGGTCTTCCCTTACACTTTGAAAGATAGAGCAAAGACTTGGTTGATGTCGTTAGCCCCTGGATCACTAACCACTTGGGATGCTGTTGCTAAGAAGTTCTTGGAGAAGTTTTTCTCCGCCCAAAAGACAGCCACCTTGAGGTCCAAGATTTTCAACTTCTCACAACATGATGGCGAACCATTCAATGAATGCTGGGAGCGTTTCAAAGGAACTCTAATGCAATGTCCACATCACGGGTTACCTCTATACTTACAAATGCAAATTTTTTATGATGGACTAACCGAAACTTGTCAATCTACTGTCAATAATGCTGCAGGTGGAGCTTTAAAGAAAAAGAATGCTCAAGAGTCATATGACATATTTGAGATGTTGGGATCCAATGCTCAACACAAAGATACAAGAGGTAAAGCTGGTATTTATGAGATTAGTCCTAACAATGAGCTTGCTTCGCAGGTGGCTAGTTTACAAAGGAAGCTTGATGCTGTGCTCAATATGGGACCTAAAGCTCCTCAAGTTGAAGTTTGTGCTATTTGCAATGCTCAAGGACACTCAACTCACATGTGTTCAGCTAGTAATGCTTATCCTGAGTTTGTTCAAGAACAAGCCCACATGATGAATTCTTACAACCAAAGACCAAGAAATGATCCATTCTCAAACACTTATAATCCAGGTTGGAGGAATCACCCAAATTTCTCTTGGAGCAACAATCAAAATCAAAATCAAGCAAGTTCATCATTTGAGCCTAAACCAAGTTCATTGGAGGACACAGTGAAGATGTTGGCCCAAAATACTTTGCAATTCCAGCAAACTACTAATGGTGCTCTTCAACAACATTCTGCTGCCCTTACCAAGATGGAGATTCAATTGGGACAAATTGCGGATGCTTTGAACCAAAGAGAACCTGGAAAATTCCCTAGCCAACCAAATGTGAATCCCAATCATCATGAGCAAGCCAAAGCAATCTCAGTTCTCAGAAGTGGTAAGGTTATTGATAATAAAGTTGGCAAAGAAGTTACTAATCATGATGTTGTGAATGCAGGTGATGAACACAAAGAAGAGACGACACCAAAAGAAGCAATTCCCATTGGCAAGTCAACAATTTCACCTACATTGCACAAGGCGGAGACCCCTTATGTGCCACCAATTCCTTTTCCTGGACGTCTTGCTAAAAGCAAACAGGATAAGTCTTTTAATGAAATCTATGATATACTTAGTAAAGTCAATGTTAACTTGCCTTTGCTTGATGTGATCAGGAACATGCCAACTTATGCTAAGTTTTTTAAGGAGTTGAACTCACACAAGAGAAGGTATAGCCCTCATGAGAAGGTGTTGGTGTCTGAAAATGTGAGTGCTGTCCTTCAAAGAAAACTTCCTCCTAAGCTCAAGGATCCAGGTAGTTTTACCATCGGCATAACCATTGGAGATAAACGAGCTGAGAAAGCCATGTTGGATTTAGGTGCAAGTATCAATCTAATGCCTTATTCAGTGTACTTGCAACTTGGTTTGGGAAAATTAAAATCCACCACACTCAGCTTACAACTTGCTGATCGTCAGTGAAATATCCTAGAGGTATAGTTGAAGATATTTTGGTTCAAGTTGATAAGCTAATATTGCCTGCTGATTTTGTAGTGTTAGACATGGAAGATGCACCCATTCATGATCGTGAGCTGCCTATCTTGCTTGGAAGACCATTCATGGCCACAGCAAACACTCTTATTGATGTGAAAAATGGCATTCTGAAAATGACAGTCCTTGGCCAAACCATAGAATTCAAAGTGTTTGAATCCTTAACTCATCCTTCTAATTCACTTGATTGTTTTTCAATTGATTGTTTGGATTCCTTGGTTTTGTCTAAGTTTGTGCAGGCACAATCTGATGATGCTTTAGAAATTGTTTTGACACAACCTTTAGGTGACCTTGATGATGAGTCTGAGTTCATTGAAGTGGCAGCTGCTCTTGAGGTTTTGAAACCATTTGATTCTTTCATTTCACCTATTGTTGAACCTCTTACACCTGCCACCACTAAACTAGTTCCCTCCATTGTCAAGCCACCTAAACTTGAGCTAAAACCTCTTCCACAACACCTTAAATATGTTTATCTTGGTGAGACAGAAACCCTTCCCATCATTATAGCTTCTGACCTTTCACCATTAGAGGAGGACAAGTTGATTACAGTTTTGAGAGAGCACAAGAATGCCATCGGATGGACCATTGCAGATATCAAGGGAATAAGCCCTACAATGTGCATGCATCGAATTTTGATGGAGGATGCCAAGCCAACTCGTGAGCCCCAAAGGAGACTCAACCCACATATGAAGGATGTTGTAAGAACTGAAATACTCAAATTACTTGATGTAGGAATCATTTATCCTATTTCAGATAGCAAATGGGTGAGTCCTATCCAAGTTGTCCCAAAGAAGTCAGGCATCACAGCGTGGTCAAGAATGAGGACAATGAGCTGGTGCCAACAAGACCCATCACGGGATGGAGAGTTTGCATTGATTATCGGAAGCTAAACACTGCCACTAGAAAGGATCACTTCCCTTTGCCTTTTATTGATCAAATGCTTGAAAGGCTAGCTGGTCACTCACATTATTGTTTCCTTGATGGTTTTTCAGGTTACAATCAAATTGCAATAGCCCCAGGAGGATCAAGAGAAGACAACATTCACATGCCCCTTTGGAACCTTTGCGTATAGACGAATGCCATTTGGGTTATGCAATACCCCAGCTACCTTCCAACGATGCATGATGGCTATCTTTTCAGACATGATAGAGAGGTTCATTGAGGTATTTATGGATGACTTTTCAGTTTTTGGATCCTCTTTTGATGATTGTCTTAACCATTTGTCATTAGTGCTAAAAAGATGCCAGGAAACTAACCTAATTCTGAATTGGGAGAAGTGTCACTTCATGGTGAAGCAAGGTATTGTGTTAGGCCATGCTATTTCCAGCAAAGGTATTGAGGTAGACAAAGCAAAGATTCATTTGATTTCTAATTTGCCAACCCCTACTTCAGTGAAGGGTGTGAGGAGTTTTCTAGGACATGCAGGTTTTTATCGTCGTTTTATTAAAGATTTCTCCAAAATCACTCGTCCTCTATGCAATCTTTTGGCTAAAGATTCTGTTTTCAACTTTGATAAAGATTGTTTGAATGCATTTAACACTCTGAAGCTTGAACTAACATCGACTCCAATTATCAAGGCACCAGATTGGTCATTACCTTTTGAATTAATGTGTGATGCTTCTGATTATGCTCTTGGTGCAGTTCTGGGTCAAAGAGTGAATAAGCTCCCTCATGTAATCTATTATGCGAGCCGGACATTAAATGATGCTCAGCTCAATTACTCAACAACTGAGAAGGAGTTACTTGCTGTAATTTTTGCTTTAGAGAAGTTTCGTTCATATCTTGTTGGTTCTAAAGTGATTGTATATTCTGACCATGCAGCACTTAGGTACTTGTTAACCAAGAAGGATGCTAAGCCACGCTTGCTTCGATGGGTATTGTTGTTGCAAGAATTTGATTTAGAAATCCGAGATAAGAAAGGGTGTGAGAATGTTGTTGCTGATCATCTATCTCGTCTCATTGATGGTAACCACAAGTTTGAGGATGTCTTGCCCCTCAATGAATCTTTTCCAGATGAACAACTCTTTGCCATTGACGACCAAGAACCATGGTATGCTGATCTTGTCAATTATCTTGCTAGTGGTGTTTTGAGAAATGATCTAACTTTTCAGGAAAGAAAGAAGTTCCTTGCCACAGCCAAACATTACTTTTGGGATGATCCATATCTGTTCAAACATGGCCCTGACCAAATCATAAGGAGGTGTATCCCAGAGAATGAGCAGCAAAGCATACTCAAGTTTAGTCATGAATTTGCATGTGGAGGTCATTTTGGTGCCAAGAAAACAGCAGCTAAGGTTCTTCAATCTGGTTTCTTTTGGCCCTCTCTTTTTAAAGATGCATTTTATTTCTGTTCTAAATGTGATAGGTGTCAAAGAATGGGAAACATAAGCCGGAGGAATATGATGCCACTGAACAACATTTTGGTGGTGGAGCTGTTTGACATATGGGGTATAGATTTCATGGGACCTTTTCCTTCCTCTTTGGGTTATACTTACATTCTTGTTGCTGTAGATTATGTATCCAAATGGGTGGAGGCGTTGGCTACAAGGACTAATGATCATAGAGTTGTTCTGAAATTCCTGAAAGATGTGATTTTCACTAGGTTTGGAACTCCTAGGGCTGTCATTAGTGATGGTGGCAGCCACTTCTGTAACAAACCATTTGAGGCCTTGATGAAAAAATACAATATCACACATCGAGTTTCAACTCCATATCATCCTCAAACTTCCGGACAAGTCGAGATCAGCAATAGAGAGATCAAGAATATTTTGGAGAAAACTGTCAATCCTACTCGAAAAGATTGGGCATTGCGACTCAATGATGCACTTTGGGCATATAGGACAGCTTATAAGACTCCCATTGGGATGAGGCCTTATAGACTTGTGTTTGGGAAGGCTTGTCACCTACCAATGGAGCTTGAGCACCGAGCATATTGGGCAATTAAAAAGTTCAATTTTGATCTCAAAGAAGCTGGGAATGTCAGAAAATTGCAGCTCAATGAATTGGAGGAGCTAAGGAACGAAGCTTATGAGAATGCAAAAATTTACAAAGAGAGGACCAAACGCTATCATGACAAGGCCATCCTCAGGAAAGAATTCAAGCCAGGTATGAAAGTTTTGTTGTATGACTCACGTTTGCGTCTCTTTCCAGGTAAATTGAGATCTAGATGGCTGGGGCCATTCAAAGTGCTTCAAGTTTTTCCTCATGGAGCTGTTGAGATTGAGAACCTAAGGGACATGACAACTTTCAAGGTGAATGGGCAGCGATTGAAACAATACTTGGATGATGAAGTGGAAACACGAGCTGTGGACTCTCTTGAGTTCACCACACCCTAACTATTGGAAACCCAACCAGGTTTTGTTGTTTTTGTTTTTGTTTTTGTTTAGAGTTGATTCTTTTCCTTCGTTTTATGTTTAGTTTGGTTTTTGCATTTTGTTTCCTTTCTTTTAAACATTGAGGACAATGTTTCATTCAGGTTTGGGGTGTGGGATGAAACTTGTTGAATTTTTGAGTCTGTTGTTGAATTTCTGAGTCTTAGTGAAAGATTTCTTTTTGCTTACTAATGAAGATGTATATGCAATGTCATTGTCACTAATTCTTTGCTAGTGTGTTGCCATGGAAGTGTTTGCATCTGAATTTCTACCATACACACTGTCATGCAATTGGAATTTCGGTCCAAAAGGTGCCATACTCAGATATCTTTAGAAGAATTGTGGAGACTACCCTAGTGAGCTAATTTGAGCCTATTCCATTCGTTGAGAGGGTTTTATTTGTTTCTACTCTTACAACTTCCCAGATTCCTTTTATGTTGATCTCATTATATTCATCGAATACTAAGAACTATTTGATCTTTTGCAGATGCTATGTTGCTTACTGACATTTGTGGAAAGGATGTACCCATTGATATGATGTAGGCTATGTGTGTTTAAGTCACTAAAAGGCTTTGATATCCCTCCCTGTTGTGTGCTTCCTTTACCCAATTTTGCATCCAAACACTTAAGCCTTTCTTTCATCACCCACATTACTCCTACCCTTGTATCTTAATCTAAGATGCCATCCCATGTTTAGCCATACCCTATAACTGGAGAACATGTCAAGATCTCAACAAAATGAAGAAGCAAGGATGGGCGTTATACCAAACAAATGGAGAGAATCAGTGTGCTAGTGCAATTCAAGGAGAAAAGCAAAAGAGGGCCAAATTCGTTTAAAAAAAAAAAAACAAAAACAAAAACAAAACAAAACATGTTCTTAGTTCAAATTCAGTTCAAAGAAGCACAAGTCATTGCCTTGAAGATTCACAAGTGTAGCCATTTACCTTGCAGCAAGAAGAAGCACTCTTGGCATGTTCTTGAGTTCTTAGTTTTCATTTCCCTTCTTTTCATAACCCCTACCCTCAGCCTGAAATTACAAGCTTGATTAAGACCTAACTGATCTTTGGGGAAGTCCGGTTCATGGGTGCTGGTATGCAATGTATTCTTTCTATGTTCTTAGCATTTGATTTCCATTCATGAGATCTTATTTCCAGAAATCGTGCTTTTGTTTTATGATTATTTCATATGTGAAATCTTGTTTCCCTTTACATAACGTCATTCACATATGCTTGTTGAGAAACTAAACCCTAGGTTCTTTGTGAAGATTTGAGCGATACCCGTGAGACCTAGAGTTGAGGCGATTTCTATCTAAGTATTTGAGTATGGTGACTTTAATGCTGGAATTCTTTTTGCAGTGGCAATACACTATACACCCTGGTGTGAAGATCTGAAGTGGCATACCATTAGTTTTGAAAGTGTGATTGTGCATTCATTGGTTTTCCTTAGTTTGTTTAAAAGTGATTCTTTAACTATTAGTTGTCTTGCAGAATTTGTAGATGTTTGTGGGAGTCATCACTGTAAACCCTCAGGAGACACAACTCCTCCTACTAGGGACACCTAGAGGTTTAAAGGCTTATTGCATATGCTCAATGCAAATCGTGTCATCTACGAAAATGGTGTAATAAGTTTTGTTTTGTGTGTTTTGTTGTGGAGTTTAAGTTTAAGTTTTGCTTGAGGACCAGCAAAATATAGGTTTGGGGTATTGATCAATGCATATTTATGTATCATTTTGTAACACTCTACCCTATTGTTTGGTTATGTTTTTAAATAAAACTTGTGCTTTTAATCCATTTTGTGTTTGTTATTCAGTTCATTGAGCTCTAGGTACCACTTGAGGCATTTGAAGCAAAATGGTGCAAAAACGTGCAAAAACTGGAGACTGAGTTAGAAATTCATTTTGGACCTATCTTCTTCATCTGAACTTGGATTGGGCCAATACCTGTGTGGTTGGATCAATGACATTCTGAACTTCAAAATGGACATCTTAAAGTCGACATTGGATTCAGCCAAGCCCAATTCGTAAGCCCAAGAAGTTGTTCATCATGCTGACAGGAAGATGAGCTCATTGCATGCTTGGTCATGGTGAGCTAGGCATGAGCTATTGGTTTCTGAATGGAAGCTTGGTCATGCTGACATGAGGATGAGCTAGGGCTGCTGAATGGAAGCTTGGTCATGCTGACATGAGGATGAGCTAGGGCTGTGAGTTTTCACTCACCTCTTGTGCTTAACGGGAGGCGCACAGACGTGAGTTTTCACTCACCTCTCGTGCCGAACGGCAGGTATTCCATCACCTGCCCCACGCTAGCCTCACATATCATTCGGTATCGGATGCCGTCTACTTTCCAAGCTCACTCGCTCGGGTACTTGGGGGACTACATGCCCCCATCGGCAATAACAAGCCGATTCGAGTCCGAATCAGAATGCCGAAGAAGGTTCAAGTCCCCAACCGAGAAGCCGCTTCTCAATCGGTAACATGGGGGACTCCTGTTTGTACCGTATCTGACCCTACCCACATCACCTTGACACGTGGATCAGAGAAGACTCCCAAGCACCCAAGGCTCCGAATAAACGGCATCACCTACCGATGATCCAGCAGAGTGTACAATCGGTATCCCTTACCGATTCTCCAGAATCAACCTCGAAGCACCTGCCCCGAAATATCTAAGGACTCGTGTCAACCTCAGGGCCCTCCTACGAGTCCCACATCGAAATTAAGCCCAATTCGTAAGCCCAAGAAGTTGTTCATCATGCTGACAGGAAGATGAGCTCATTGCATGCTTGGTCATGGTGAGCTAGGCATGAGCTATTGGTTTCTGAATGGAAGCTTGGTCATGCTGACATGAGGATGAGCTAGGGCTGCTGAATGGAAGCTTGGTCATGCTTAACCATATTCAATTCAGATTTCTCACTTCCCTATCCCTATAAATACCACTTCCATTCCAAACATTTTCATCACAACAATTCCTGGGATTCACAACCCCACAATTCACTCCAGCCATCCTTAAACACTCCAGAAATCAACCCAACACTCCAAATTGCCTCAAATCACCAAAACAGCTCCAGCAAACCTTCCTTCCATTTCCCTACGAATTTCCTCTTTCTCTACCATCACAACTCACCCAAACTCATCCCAAATCATCTCCTTGGCTGTCATACATCCTTCTAGATATGGGGAAGCATTTGGAGAAGCATTAGACGTGGAGAAGCACTTGGAGAAGAACTTCTAGAAAAAGGGTTTTTCTACTCTTATTGCATTCATTATGTTTTCGCATTTTCTGTCTTAGTTTATTTCCCATTATGAGCAGCTAATTTCCATAGCTAGGGTTTCAATGTAACCTAACAAGACAATTTCATGTTTCAAGTTAACTTTATCCTTTGTTGATTACTCCTAATTTTCTGGTTTCATTCACTTGTTCTTAGTTGAATCTTTATGCATGTTTAAATAACTGGCCACTATGAACACATGCATGTTGGTTATCTAGTTCAAGTTTACATAAACACCATATGACTCTTGAACCGATTAGTGAATGAGTGGGTAATGCATTTAGGACAAACACCATGTTTAAATGTTTACTTGGTTCTTTTGTGTTCTTCTTAAGCTTAATGGATTCAGATTCATAGCCTAGACTAAACACCATAGCTAAGTTGTGTTTCTGAGTACTTGATTAAAACCAAACACCATATGGATAATCATACATAAGAAAGAACGAACTCCAGAAATTGTAATCAACTTAGGTGATTGTTAACTTGTTGCTTGAAATTGGATTGTCATGGTGAAGTTGAAACCCTAGTGCTTGTCTCCTTTGTCTCTACATTTTCTAAACATCTACTTGCTGGTTACTTGCTATTTTGCATTCCCTTTAGAAGTTTTCAATCACTTGCTATATGCTTTTCCTTTTTGTAGTTGTTACTCAAAACAAACTCAACACAACCTCATTTAAATTCTGTTTAGTCTTAGGATTACTTGTGAGTCTAAGTAGTAGTAATAAGTGTCTTTCATCCAAGTCTCTCTGGAACGACCTCGTGCTTGCATTCCTATACTATAATTGGTCCGTGCACTTGCGAGAAATAGATAGAGTTAAATCTATCCAACAATTGAGTCATTGTATTCATATAGGTTCAAGGAGTGTAGTTGTAAAAAATCATCAAAATCAGAGTTAAAATAACCATTAAATCATGATTTTTGTTTATAACCATAAAAAAGTTTTGTCTCATTACGTGATCTCTGAATGTTTATTTTTTCCGATTTTTTAGGGTATACGATCTCGAAGTATAAACAACAAGTTTGACGGTTGGATGGTTGAAACTAGTTTCATAGAATACATATGCCATCAAAACAATATATTCACTAACAATTAAGAGTTTATTTATACTTTCATTAAATATAACATGAGATTTTGTGGTACCCACTAGTGTAAATATTTTAAATTGACGATCGAATGCAGTCATTGTATTCATATAGGGGTCAAGGAGTGTAGTTGTTAAAAATCATCAAAATCAGAGTTGAAATAACCGTTAAATCGTGATTTTTCGTTTATAACTGTCGAAAAGTTTTGTCCTATTACTTAATCTCTAAATGTTTGTTTTTTCCAATTTTTGGCGTATATGATCTTGAAGTGTAAACAAACAAGTTTGACGGTTGGATCGTTGAAACTAGTTTCGTAGAATGTGTATGCCATCAAAACAATATATTCACTAACAATTAAGAGTTTATTTATACTTTCATTAAATATAACATAAGATTTTGTGGTATCCACTAGTGTAAATATTTTAAATTGACGATTGAATACAGTCATTGTATTCATATAGGGGCAAGGAGTGTAGCTGTAAAAAATCATCAAAATCAGAGTTGAAATAACCGTTAAATCTTGATTTTTCGTTTATAACCGTCGAAAAGTTTTGTCCAATTACTTAATCTCTAAATATTTATTTTTTCCAATTTTTGGCGTATATGATCTCGAAGTGTAAACAAACAAGTTTGACGGTTGGAATCGTTGAAACTAGTTTCGTAGAATGTGTATGCCATCAAAACAATATATTCACTAACAATTAAGAGTTTATTTATACTTTCATTAAATATAACATAAGATTTTGTGGTATCCACTAGTGTAAATATTTTAAATTGACGATTGAATACTATCATTGTATTCATATAGGGTCAAGGAGTGTAGTTGTAAAAAATCATCAAAATCAGAGTTGAAATAACTGTTAAATCGTGATTTTTCGTTTATAACCGTCGAAAAGTTTTGTCCTATTACTTAATCTCTGAATGTTTATTTTTTCCAATTTTTGGCGTATATGATCTCGAAGTGTAAACAAACACGTTTGACGGTTGGATCGTTGAAACTAGTTTCGTAGAATGTGTATGCATCAAAACAATATATTCACTAACAATTAAGAGTTTATTTATACTTTCATTAAATATAACATAAGATTTTGTGGTATCCACTAGTGTAAATATTTTAAATTGACGATTGAATACAGTCATTGTATTCATATAGTGTCAAGGAGTGTAGCTGTAAAAAATCATCAAAATCAGAGTTGAAATAACTGTTAAATCGTGATTTTTCGTTTATAACCGTCGAAAAGTGTTGTCATATTTCTTAATCTCTGAATGTTTATTGTTTACACTAAAACTAAACAGATAGAAATGAATGCAACTTACAAATGATATTGACGATCTGAGAGATCGATTGAGTGTCCAATGATGATTCCTCTCCTTGGCTGCTGATCTTGAATGGAAAGAAGCCGAGACTTGTAAGGTCTATGGAACCGTGTGGAACCAGCCTAAGACCCTCCGATGCCAGAGTAAGTTTGTTTTTAAGAGCTTTTGCTTGTTGAAAATATATTGAGTATAAAAGTCAAGCTGAAAAGTCTTACCCAGTGAAGGGGGCTTATTTATAGAGGGCATTTTGCATGCTCTTAGTACTTAATTTCGATGTGGGACTCGTAGGACGGCCCTGAGGTTGACACGAGTCCTTAGATATTTCGGGCGGGTGCTTCGAGGTTGATTCTCTGGAGAATCGGTAAGGGATACCGATTGTACACTCTGCGGATCATCGGTAGGTGATGCCGTTTATTCGGAGCCTTGGGTGCTTGGGAGTCTTCTCTGATCCACGTGTCAAGGTGATGTGGGTAGGGTCAGATACGGTACAAACAGGAGTCCCCCAAGTTACCGATTGAGAAGCGGCTTCTCGGTTGGGGACTTGAACCTGTCTTCGGCATTCTGATTTCGGACTCGATCGGCTTGTTATTGCCGATGGGGGCATGTAGTCCCCCAAGTACCCGAGCGAGTGAGCTTGGAAAGTAGACGGCATCCGATACGGAATGATATGTGAGGCTAGCGTGGGGCAGGTGATGGAATACCTGCCGTTCGGCACGAGAGGTGAGTGAAAACTCACGTCTGTGCGCCTGTCGTTTAGCACAAGAGGTGAGTGAAAACTCACAACCGTGCGCCTGCCGTCGGTACGAGAGGTGCGTGAAAACTCACAACACACGCCTCCGTTCGGCACATGGGGCGTTCGGCATAAGGGGTGAGTGAGAACTCACAACTGTGCGCTCCCGTTCGGCACAAGGGGTGAGTGAGAACTCACGACTGTGCGCCTGCCGTTCGGCACGAGAGGTGAGTGAAAACTCACAACCATGCGCCTGCCGTTCGGCACGAGAGGTGAGTGAAAACTCACGACCGTGCGCCTGCCGTTTGGCATGAGAGGTGAGTGAAAACTCACAACTGGACGCATGCCGTTCGGCACATGGGGCGTTCGGCATAAGGGGCGAGTGAGAACTCACGACTGTGCGCCTGCCGTCCGGCACATGGGGCGTTCGGCACAAGGGGCGAGTGAGAACTCACGACCTGTGCGCCTCCCGTTCAGGACATGGGGCGTTCGGCACAAGGGGTGAGTGAGAATTCACAACCTGTGCGCTTGCCGTTCGTGATTGGACTTGTGTATAGCTTGATCCAAAGTTTGTAGCAAGTGAGAAGTGAAACGCGTCGGGTTCTGACGATTAGACCTGCGACGACTGGACGCCTGACGATTGGACTTATGGCGATTGGACTTCTGTATGCATGCGTGACACATGGCGGCATAGTGTTAAGCTCATATTTTCATACATATACATGCCCAATTTACTTACTTCTTTTGCATAGTTTCCTATAATTATGAGTTATTTTGCCTCTCTTTGTGTGTTTTGTAGGCCAAAAGAGCAAAAGAGCATAATTCATGCAATTCAAGCATGTTAAGGCCTAATTTGGATGAATGGAAGAAGAGATTAAAAACAAACTAATTTTCGCTACAGCCCCCTGCCAGTCCAGTTTCGTAGGTCACATTGCAAGCTTTGTTTCAGAAACCTACACAACTCGGGTGAGGCAGAATTCTTCATGAAAGTTGTTCCAATGGGTGTGTAATACAACATATCCAAAATTCAGCCTCATTGGATAAAGCTGGAGTCCCCCACCTAGCAAACACAGAACCATGTTCAGGATGGATTTTGTCAGCCAGCAAAACGAGTTAGCAATTTGTTTCAGCCTTAACTTCTTCCTCCGACCTTGGATTGGCCCAAATAACTTATGGCTGGAAAGAAGACATTCTGAACTTCAAGTTTACGTACTTAAAGTCGTCATTTGCTTAAGAGAAGCCCAATTCATAAGCCCTTGAAGTTGCTGGTCATGCTGACCTAAGGATGAGCTATGTGTGCTTGGTCATGATGGCATAAGCATGATGTGTTATTTATTGGGGGGAAGTTAGGTGAAGCAGATGCATTTCTTATATTTGGGTGGATTGTTGCAGCAGCCAAATGGTATAAACAAGATGAAGTGGGAGCTGCAATACTAAGCCTAAAGAGAAGATTAATTGTTTTCAAATGTAATTGTGTGTTAGGTGAAATTTGTGTGGTTGGTGAACTTAATTGTATAATCTGATTCACCTAACCCTTGTGCCTATAAATAGGGAGTCTCTAGAGAGCTTAGGGAGTCAGAAATTGAGTTCCATCATTTTACACTTCCATTGTACACAAAGAGAGGGAAAGTTGAGAGTCACAAGAGAGAGAAGGGAGAAGGCAGGCTGGGAGGCTTTGGCCTCCTGGCAGCCATGGAGATGAATCTTTTCCATCTCTAGCATGCTGTCCTTATCTTCTTCTCCTCCCTTTGTCTTTTATTTTCTTCTTGTATTTCCTTTGTTTTACTTTGTTTTTATGTTATTAGTTTTAATAAACATCTTGCTAGTCTTGTATCATGGTTTGAGTTTATAAAGTTTGATTTCATTCATGAATTCTTCTTCACTATTTTAATGGAGCTGTTTTGCATCCTTTGATTGATCACCTAAGGTTTTATGCGTTATGCTCTTGTTGGGAAGGTTTGGGGATCATCTTCATTCCATCCATTAACAACTCATGTGATTTGGTTTCTAGGTCTCCTAATGTAAACACCATGCTTGGGGTCCTTGTGATGTTCAATGTAATTTGATCCAAACACCATGGACTTATTTGTGAGCATCTTCATGAGTGAATCAATTTGTTTACTTGCTGCCATAACATGATTAGAACAATTAGGGTGGATTCTAAAACAACACCATCTTGTCTTAGTTACTTTCTTTCTTCTTGTTTTGTTTCTTTTGTTTCCATTTCTGTTTTGTGTAGGAAAACTGAGTTGGATTATTCAATCACCAATCCCTGTGGAATCGACCTCGCACTTACATATGCTAAACTACCAACGGCTCGTGCACTTGCGAGCTGAATCCATTTTGGTGCAGCTAAATCTACGCAACAAGTTTTTGGCGCCGTTGCCGGGGATCGGTAACATTGCTTGATTCTATTTGGTTTTCCTACTTTATTATTATTTTTTATAACTGGACAGTTTCATGTTTTAAAGTTAATGAGGATAATTGATAAGTTGTGTTTGTAGTCCAACGGACAAGGACAATTGCCTGACAAGCAAGAGAACTGGGTTTGAGTCCCAGCTTACACAACACCAAAGAAAGGGTTCAAGTAGCATGTTGATTATTTCTGGTTTATGGTTTCATTCACTTGTTCTTAATTAAATATCTTGTTCAAGTTTACATAAACACCATATGACTCTTGGACTGATTAGTGAATGAATGGGTAGATATTGAAGACAAACACCATGTTTAAATTCTACTTGGTTCTTTATTGTTCTTCTTGTTCTTAATGGGTTTGGAATTTGTGTTTAGACTAAACATCATAGCTAAATACTTGTTCTGAATACTTGATTACAACCACACACCAAATGGATAATCATATTTGAGAAAGAACGAACTCCATAAGCTAGTTTGATTTACTTTGATGCTTGTTACTTTGAAGCATGGAATTAGATGTCTGTGGTGACCTAAAGAGTCGTGGTTATTATTGTTTTTACGTCAGTGAAAGTAAATATATGCCATGTTATATGTTTTAGACGTCAGTTTTTTTATTTAGTGAACGTAGTATTTATTAACCACGATGGTTTCTATGTTTTACACGTCGATTTTGTTTGATTTAGAGACGTTGATAATAATATTTACGTCGGTTTTGTAGTTGTTTTTGACATTTAACATTATTTAAACGTCTGTGTTTTACTAAAACCGTTGTCTATTATAGTCGAAAGGTCTCTTTTTATGCTTTTATTTATGAAATCTACATCGGTTTTAGTTTTTTTTAATGACGTGTAATATATTAACTACGTCGGTTATTTACCGTTGTTATTTCATGTGTTAATAGACGGCGGTCGATTTCTTTTCGGTTGTAAACCATGATACACGACGGTGGATTCCCGTCGTCTATTTCGTTTTTTGTAGTAATGGGTTTACATTGAAACAAATATGTCATTAAGTAGGCTTCACACCTTGCTCGTTTCGTGGAGTATATTATGTTTTTATTGGGTACACTACTACACAAAAAGGCAAAAGACGACGGAATTCACCGTCGTGTATCCGGTTTTCAAACCGTTGTGATATCAACCGACATCTTTTACAAAAGTAAACCACGACGGTAAATCCCCGTCGTTGTTAAAACAAACAACATCATTAACAAATAACAACTGACGTCCGTGTATTGAAAAATGAGCCAACAAAATTGTCAAGGATAAGAATAGACGACCAATTTCAGCCAAGCCCAATTCGTAAGCCCAAGAAGTTGTTCATCATGCTGACAGGAAGATGAGCTCATTGCATGCTTGGTCATGGTGAGCTAGGCATGAGCTATTGGTTTCTGAATGGAAGCTTGGTCATGCTGACATGAGGATGAGCTAGGGCTGCTGAATGGAAGCTTGGCATGCTGACATGAGGATGAGCTAGGGCTGTGAGTTTTCACTCACCTCTTGTGCTAACGGAGGCGCACAGACGTGAGTTTTCACTCACCTCTCGTGCCGAACGGCAGGTATTCCATCACCTGCCCCACGCTAGCCTCACATATCATTCGGTATCGGATGTCGTCTACTTTCCAAGCTCACTCGCCCGGGTACTTGGGGGACTACATGCCCCCATCGGCAATAACAAGCCGATCGAGTCAGAATCAGAATGCCGAAGAGAGGTTCAAGTCCCCAACGAGAAGCCGCTTCTCAATCGGTAACTGGGGGACTCCTGTTTGTACCGTAGATCTGACCCTACCCACATCACCTTGACACGTGGATCAGAGAAGACTCCCAAGCACCCAAGGCTCCGAATAAACGGCATCACCTACCGATGATCCAGCAGAGTGTACAATCGGTATCCCTTACCGATTCTAGAGAATCAACCTCGAAGCACCCGCCCGAAATATCTAAGGACTCGTGTCAACCTCAGGGCCCTCCTATCGAGTCCCACATCGAAATTAAGCCCAATTCGTAAGCCCAAGAAGTTGTTCATCATGCTGACAGGAAGATGAGCTCATTGCATGCTTGGTCATGGTGAGCTAGGCATGAGCTATTGGTTTCTGAATGGAAGCTTGGTCATGCTGACATGAGGATGAGCTAGGGCTGCTGAATGGAAGCTTGGTCATGCTTAACCATATTCAATTCAGATTTCTCACTTCCTTATCCCTATAAATACCACTTCCATTCCAAACATTTTCATCACAACAATTCCTGGGATTCACAACCCCACAATTCACTCCAGCCATCCTTAAACACTCCAGAAATCAACCCAACACTCCAAATTGCCTCAAATCACCAAAACAGCTCAGCAAACCTTCCTTCCGTTTCCCTACGAATTTCCTCTTTCTCTACCATCACAACTCACCCAAACTCATCCCAAATCATCTCCTTGGCTGTCATACATCCTTCTAGATATGGGGAAGCATTTGGAGAAGCATTAGACGTGGAGAAGCACTTGGAGAAGAACTTTAGAAAAGGGTTTTTCTACTCTTATTGCATTCATTATGTTTTCGCATTTCTGTCTTAGTTTATTTCCCATTATGAGCAGCTAATTTCCATAGCTAGGGTTTCAATGTAACCTAACAAGACAATTTCATGTTTCAAGTTAACTTTATCCTTTGTTGATTACTCCTAATTTTCTGGTTTCATTCACTTGTTCTTAGTTGAATCTTTATGCATGTTTAAATAACTGGCCACTATGAACACATGCATGTTGGTTATCTAGTTCAAGTTTACATAAACACCATATGACTCTTGAACCGATTAGTGAATGAGTGGGTAATGCATTTAGGACAAACACCATGTTTAAATGTTTACTTGGTTCTTTTGTGTTCTTCTTAAGCTTAATGGATTCAGATTCATAGCCTAGACTAAACACCATAGCTAAGTTGTGTTTCTGAGTACTTGATTAAAACCAAACACCATATGGATAATCATACATAAGAAAGAACGAACTCCAGAAATTGTAATCAACTTAGGTGATTGTTAACTTGTTGCTTGAAATTGGATTGTCATGGTGAAGTTGAAACCCTAGTGCTTGTCTCCTTTGTCTCTACATTTTCTAAACATCTACTTGCTGGTTACTTGCTATTTTGCATTCCCTTTAGAAGTTTTCAATCACTTGCTATATGCTTTTCCTTTTTGTAGTTGTTACTCAAAACAAACTCAACACAACCTCATTTAAATTCTGTTTAGTCTTAGGATTACTTGTGAGTCTAAGTAGTAGTAATAAGTGTCTTTCATCCAAGTCTCTGTGGAACGACCTCGTGCTTGCATTCCTATACTATAATTGGTCCGTGCACTTGCGAGAAATAGATAGAGTTAAATCTATCCAACAATTGAGTCATTGTATTCATATAGGTTCAAGGAGTGTAGTTGTAAAAAATCATCAAAATCAGAGTTAAAATAACCATTAAATCATGATTTTTGTTTATAACCATAAAAAAGTTTTGTCTCATTACGTGATCTCTTGAATGTTTATTTTTTCCGATTTTTTAGGGTATACGATCTCGAAGTATAAACAACAAGTTTGACGGTTGGATGGTTGAAACTAGTTTCATAGAATACATATGCCATCAAAACAATATATTCACTAACAATTAAGAGTTTATTTATACTTTCATTAAATATAACATGAGATTTTGTGGTACCCACTAGTGTAAATATTTTAAATTGACGATCGAATGCAGTCATTGTATTCATATAGGGGTCAAGGAGTGTAGTTGTTAAAAATCATCAAAATCAGAGTTGAAATAACCGTTAAATCGTGATTTTTCGTTTATAACTGTCGAAAAGTTTTGTCCTATTACTTAATCTCTAAATGTTTGTTTTTTCCAATTTTTGGCGTATATGATCTTGAAGTGTAAACAAACAAGTTTGACGGTTGGATCGTTGAAACTAGTTTCGTAGAATGTGTATGCCATCAAAACAATATATTCACTAACAATTAAGAGTTTATTTATACTTTCATTAAATATAACATAAGATTTTGTGGTATCCACTAGTGTAAATATTTTAAATTGACGATTGAATACAGTCATTGTATTCATATAGGGGCAAGGAGTGTAGCTGTAAAAAATCATCAAAATCAGAGTTGAAATAACCGTTAAATCTTGATTTTTCGTTTATAACCGTCGAAAAGTTTTGTCCAATTACTTAATCTCTAAATATTTATTTTTTCCAATTTTTGGCGTATATGATCTCGAAGTGTAAACAAACAAGTTTGACGGTTGGATCGTTGAAACTAGTTTCGTAGAATGTGTATGCCATCAAAACAATATATTCACTAACAATTAAGAGTTTATTTATACTTTCATTAAATATAACATAAGATTTTGTGGTATCCACTAGTGTAAATATTTTAAATTGACGATTGAATACTATCATTGTATTCATATAGGGTCAAGGAGTGTAGTTGTAAAAAATCATCAAAATCAGAGTTGAAATAACTGTTAAATCGTGATTTTCGTTTATAACCGTCGAAAAGTTTTGTCCTATTACTTAATCTCTGAATGTTTATTTTTTCCAATTTTTGGCGTATATGATCTCGAAGTATAAACAAACACGTTTGACGGTTGGATCGTTGAAACTAGTTTCGTAGAATGTGTATGCATCAAAACAATATATTCACTAACAATTAAGAGTTTATTTATACTTTCATTAAATATAACATAAGATTTTGTGGTATCCACTAGTGTAAATATTTTAAATTGACGATTGAATACAGTCATTGTATTCATATAGTGTCAAGGAGTGTAGCTGTAAAAAATCATCAAAATTAGAAGTTGAAATAACTGTTAAATCGTGATTTTTCGTTTATAACCGTCGAAAAGTTTTGTCATATTACTTAATCTCTGAATGTTTATTGTTTACACTAAAACTAAACAGATAGAAATGAATGCAACTTACAAATGATATTGACGATCTAGAGAGATCGATTGAGTGTCCAATGATGATTCCTCTCCTTGGCGCTGATCCTGAATGGAAAGAAGCCGAGACTTGTAAGGTCTATGGAACCGTGTGGAACCAGCCTAAGACCCTCCAAATGGCAGAGTAAGTTTGTTTTTAAGAGCTTTTGCTTGTTGAAAATATATTGAGTATAAAAGTCAAGCTGAAAAGTCTTACCCAGTGAAGGGGGCTTATTTATAGAGGGCATTTTGCATGCTCTTAGTACTTAATTTCGATGTGGGACTCGTAGGAGGGCCCTGAGGTTGACACGAGTCCTTAGATATTTCGGGCGGGTGCTTCGAGGTTGATTCTGAGAATCGGTAAGGGATACCGATTGTACACTCTGCTGGATCATCGGTAGGTGATGCCGTTTATTTCGGAGCCTTGGGTGCTTGGGAGTCTTCTCTCTGATCCACGTGTCAAGGTGATGTGGGTAGGGTCAGATACGGACAAACAGGAGTCCCCCAAGTTACCGATTGAGAAGCGGCTTCTCGGTTGGGGACTTGAACCTCTCGGCATTCTGATTCGGACTCGATCGGCTTGTTATTGCCGATGGGGGCATGTAGTCCCCCAAGTACCCGAGCGAGTGAGCTTGGAAAGTAGACGGCATCCGATACGGAATGATATGTGAGGCTAGCGTGGGGCAGGTGATGGAATACCTGCCGTTCGGCACGAGAGGTGAGTGAAAACTCACGTCCCGTGCGCCTGCCGTTCAGCACAAGAGGTGAGTGAAAACTCACAACCGTGCGCCTGCCGTTCGGTACGAGAGGTGAGTGAAAACTCACAACTGGAACGCCTGCCGTTCGGCACATGGGGCGTTCGGCATAATGGGTGAGTGAGAACTCACAACTGTGCGCCCTGCCGTTCGGCACAAGGGGTGAGTGAGAACTCACGACTGTGCGCCTGCCGTTCGGCACGAGAGGTGAGTGAAAACTCACAACCATGCGCCTGCCGTTCGGCACGAGAGGTGAGTGAAAACTCACGACCGTGCGCCTGCCGTTTGGCATGAGAGGTGAGTGAAAACTCACAACTGTACGCATGCCGTTCGGCACATGGGGCGTTCGGCATAAGGGGCGAGTGAGAACTCACGACTGTGCGCCTCGCCGTCTGGCACATGGGGCGTTCGGCACAAGGGGCGAGTGAGAACTCACGACCGTGCGCCTGCCGTTCAGGACATGGGGCGTTCGGCACAAGGGGTGAGTGAGAATTCACAACTGTGCGCTTGCCGTTCGTGATTGGACTTGTGTATAGCTTGATCCAAAGTTTGTAGCAAGTGAGAAGTGAAACGCGTCGGGTTCTGACGATTAGACCTCTGACGACTGGACGCCTGACGATTGGACTTATGGCGATTGGACTTCTGTATGCATGCGTGACACATGGCGGCATAGTGTTAAGCTCATATTTTCATACATATACATGCCCAATTTACTTACTTCTTTTGCATAGTTTCCTATAATTATGAGTTATTTTGCCTCTCTTTGTGTGTTTTGTAGGCCAAAAGAGCAAAAGAGCATAATTCATGCAATTCAAGCATGTTAAGGCCTAATTTGGATGAATGGAAGAAGAGATTAAAAACAAACTAATTTTCGCTACAGCCCCCTGCCAGTCCAGTTTCGTAGGTCACATTGCAAGCTTTGTTTCAGAAACCTACACAACTCGGGTGAGGCAGAATTCTTCATGAAAGTTGTTCCAATGGGTGTGTAATACAACATATCCAAAATTCAGCCTCATTGGATAAAGCTGGAGTCCCCCACCTAGCAAACACAGAACCATGTTCAGGATGGATTTTGTCAGCCAGCAAAACGAGTTAGCAATTTGTTTCAGCCTTAACTTCTTCCTCCGACCTTGGATTGGCCCAAATAACTTATGGCTGGAAAGAAGACATTCTGAACTTCAAGTTTACGTACTTAAAGTCGTCATTTGCTTAAGAGAAGCCCAATTCATAAGCCCTTGAAGTTGCTGGTCATGCTGACCTAAGGATGAGCTATGTGTGCTTGGTCATGATGGCATAAGCATGATGTGTTATTTATTGGGGGGAAGTTAGGTGAAGCAGATGCATTTCTTATATTTGGGTGGATTGTTGCAGCAGCCAAATGGTATAAACAAGATGAAGTGGGAGCTGCAATACTAAGCCTAAAGAGAAGATTAATTGTTTTCAAATGTAATTGTGTGTTAGGTGAAATTTGTGTGGTTGGTGAACTTAATTGTATAATCTGATTCACCTAACCCTTGTGCCTATAAATAGGGAGTCTCTAGAGAGCTTAGGGAGTCAGAAATTGAGTTCCATCATTTTACACTTCCATTGTACACAAAGAGAGGGAAAGTTGAGAGTCACAAAGAGAGAGAAGGGAGAAGGCAGCAGCTGGGAGGCTTTGGCCTCCTGGCAGCCATGGAGATGAATCTTTTCCATCTCTAGCATGCTGTCCTTATCTTCTTCTCCTCCCTTTGTCTTTTATTTTCTTCTTGTATTTCCTTTGTTTTACTTTGTTTTTATGTTATTAGTTTTAATAAACATCTTGCTAGTCTTGTATCATGGTTTGAGTTTATAAAGTTTGATTTCATTCATGAATTCTTCTTCACTATTTTAATGGAGCTGTTTTGCATCCTTTGATTGATCACCTAAGGTTTTATGCGTTATGCTCTTGTTGGGAAGGTTTGGGGATCATCTTCATTCCATCCATTAACAACTCATGTGATTTGGTTTCTAGGTCTCCTAATGTAAACACCATGCTTGGGGTCCTTGTGATGTTCAATGTAATTTGATCCAAACACCATGGACTTATTTGTGAGCATCTTCATGAGTGAATCAATTTGTTTACTTGCTGCCATAACATGATTAGAACAATTAGGGTGGATTCTAAAACAACACCATCTTGTCTTAGTTACTTTCTTTCTTCTTGTTTTGTTTCTTTTGTTTCCATTTCTGTTTTGTGTAGGAAAACTGAGTTGGATTATTCAATCACCAATCCCTGTGGAATCGAACCTCGCACTTACATATGCTAAACTACCAACGGCTCGTGCACTTGCGAGCTGAATCCATTTTGGTGCAGCTAAATCTACGCAACAAGTTTTTGGCGCCGTTGCCGGGATCGGTAACATTGCTTGATTCTATTTGGTTTTCCTACTTTATTATTATTTTTTATAACTGGACAGTTTCATGTTTTAAAGTTAATGAGGATAATTGATAAGTTGTGTTTGTAGTCCAACGGACAAGGACAATTGCCTGACAAGCAAGAGAACTGGGTTTGAGTCCCAGCTTACACAACACCAAAGAAAGGGTTCAAGTAGCATGTTGATTATTTCTGGTTTATGGTTTCATTCACTTGTTCTTAATTAAATATCTTGTTCAAGTTTACATAAACACCATATGACTCTTGGACTGATTAGTGAATGAATGGGTAGATATTGAAGACAAACACCATGTTTAAATTCTACTTGGTTCTTTATTGTTCTTCTTGTTCTTAATGGGTTTGGAATTTGTGTTTAGACTAAACATCATAGCTAAATACTTGTTCTGAATACTTGATTACAACCACACACCAAATGGATAATCATATTTGAGAAAGAACGAACTCCATAAGCTAGTTTGATTTACTTTGATGCTTGTTACTTTGAAGCATGGAATTAGATGTCTGTGGTGACCTAAAGAGTCGTGGTTATTATTGTTTTTACGTCAGTGAAAGTAAATATATGCCATGTTATATGTTTTAGACGTCAGTTTTTTTATTTAGTGAACGTAGTATTTATTAACCACGATGGTTTCTATGTTTTACACGTCGATTTTGTTTGATTTAGAGACGTTGATAATAATATTTACGTCGGTTTTGTAGTTGTTTTTGACATTTAACATTATTTAAACGTCTGTGTTTTACTAAAACCGTTGTCTATTATAGTCGAAAGGTCTCTTTTTATGCTTTTATTTATGAAATCTACATCGGTTTTAGTTTTTTTTAATGACGTGTAATATATTAACTACGTCGGTTATTTACCGTTGTTATTTCATGTGTTAATAGACGGCGGTCGATTTCTTTTCGGTTGTAAACCATGATACACGACGGTGGATTCCCGTCGTCTATTTCGTTTTTTGTAGTAATGGGTTTACATTGAAACAAATATGTCATTAAGTAGGCTTCACACCTTGCTCGTTTCGTGGAGTATATTATGTTTTTATTGGGTACACTACTACACAAAAAGGCAAAAGACGACGGAATTCACCGTCGTGTATCCGGTTTTCAAACCGTTGTGATATCGACCGACATCTTTTACAAAAGTAAACCACGACGGTAAATCCCCGTCGTTGTTAAAACAAACAACATCATTAACAAATAACAACTGACGTCCGTGTATTGAAAAATGAGCCAACAAAATTGTCAAGGATAAGAATAGACGACCAATTTTAGCAAACAAACGTCGTTTTAAACGCAACACATGACATATTTTAATAGAACATGGCCGTAACACGAAAACTAAAACTCACAACCGTTACATATACTTTTCACGACACATGATTAAACAAGAAACGTGAAATACAATTATGACATCTTTAAATAACAACAGACGACGTTATTATTGCATACTACGTCACCACTATTTATATAACAGTCGTGAAATAAATTTTTCACTTTGTTTTATCCATTAATGTTGACGTGGAAATAAAGGTTAATTACTTACGACACATGTATTTATATAGACGACGTTGTGTTTAATGAACAACGTAGTCCGCAAATAAAAGACAGCCGTGTTTCAAAATTTATACGTCATCTTTAAAAATATGACCATCGTCTAATATATCTGAGATGGTAAAGTTTGTCAGGAGATCGCCGTGTAAAATTATTTTAACGACATGATCTGAAAATAAACGATGTGGAAAATATGTTAGGGTCATTACTTATGAAACATTTATTTCTACAGACGACGTTGTGTTTGATGGACAACGTCGTCTTCATGTAAAGGACAGCTATGTTTCAAAATTTATACCTCATCTTTACCAAAACGACAGTTGTCTAATATTTTTGAGACGGCGAAGTTTGTCAACCTATCGCCGTGTAAAATCCTTTTAACAACATAAGAATAAAATAAAAGACGCGGATATTTCCATATAACGTCGTTTTTGTAAAAGAACGACGTCCAAATAGATCTTTACATCGACAAATTTACCTCTAGATTTCAAATACCATCGTGAATTGTTCTGTTTCCACTTCGTTTATGAGATAACAAGCGATGTGGTAAGATTTAAGACGACGATTTTTGAGTTGATACGGATGAGTTCATAATCTAAGACGTCGTCTTTTGTAACGTTCAGGTTAGATATCTCGTCTTTTAGACGTCGGTATTAAGGTATTGGAGTCGTGTTATTTGTACTTACATGTCGGCTCTTTAGGCTTCTCCGACGTGATATCGTTAATAACTGTTTCACAATACCATCGTGGTTCTTCATTTTTACGTTGCTTTTAGACGTCGGTAAATACATTTTGGTCATTGAATGCTCCAAAATGTCATTTTTTAATGACAATTTTATTAAAACGGAAGTCCTGTTTTTCACATTTTATCAGGACCGTCGTTGTTTTAATCTTGAACCAGTATTTTTTGTACTGATTGTTTTGTGACCAAAACTTGCATAATGAAAGTGAAGAAAACACATTACAATTTATTACAAAATTAATGTCATACATTGCCGTTTAGGGCATAAGCAATTTCATAAATTACAAGAGTATCATTCAATCAATACATCTTCACACCCATTCTCTAATATTTTGACTTCCAAATTCACCCATCAGTTCATCAAATGTATCAACATTTGGCATCCCTCTAGTAAATGGCTCACACTCAATTCTCACATCACCTAAGACATCATCACCAATATCATCATTATATTCTCTATTAGGCATTGATAACATTATCGACCAACCACGATGCATCGGGTCGTCAACAAAAAATACTTGTTTGACTTGAGAAACCAAAACAAATTGGTCATTCCTATGTCCAATTTTACTGAAATCTACAAGGGTAAATCCAAGTTCGTCGATTACAAGGCCACAATTACTATCTATCCAATCACACCTAAAGACTGAGATTGTAAACTTTTGGAAGTCAAGGTCCCAAATATCTTGAATGACACCATAAAAACCCATATTTGAGACAATTGGGTTTTTATCCTTGGCACTAGCAACTTGCATGGTATGTGCAAGTAAACAAACTCCACTATTTTGAACTGTCCGCACATCATCTTGTGTTTTGATGTTAAATTTAACACCTTTAATAAGATAGCTCCTATATGATGGCACTGCAATGTTTGGACCAGCCGCTAGCCACCTTAAATTTTCTGATACGCCATGATTTTCTTCCTCATTAAGTTCACTTTGAACCTGCAAATTAATCATATATCTTAATTTAGTCTAACATAGAAAGAAGAAAATTAAAAGTTCAATATGTTATTCAATAACATATACCGTGAAGCGTAGCCATTGAATGAAAGTGCTATTATGCTTATCTTACAACCACTTTCTTATCTTTCTAAATTTTGGATAAGCGGTTTTGATGTGGATCATATGTTCCCTACATAACACGAAAAATTCAAGTATTACGGTCCCAAACATATAAAATAAATATAAGGAATAATTTAAAATTGAAACTTAAAGAATAAAACTACTCATACTCGATATAAGGTAGGACTTCCTCCGTATTCTCCAAGACATATAGATGTGCTTGGTTCAACAAGTCCCAATCAACTAAGCTCACTGTGCAACCTGATAATGGCTTTGAAACTCCTATCTTCTGACTTGATGGCACTCCAATTGTACTAATATTAGATAAATGTTCGATGCAAAATTCTACAACTTCTTCAGCTATATAACACTCAGCAATGCAACCTTCGGGATGAGTACGGTTCTGAACATACCCCTTTAGAACTTTCATATATCTTTCGAACGGATACATCCATCTAAAATAAACTAGCCCACGTAGACGAACTTCTCTGACAAGATGTATTACTAGATGAACCATGATATCGAATAATGAAGGTGGAAAGTATTTTTCAAGCTACATCTTCTTCCAACTTATCTAGCTTGGAAACATCAACCGTCTTTGCACCTATAGCATTGAAGAAGAAGCACAAACGAGTTATTGCACACCTTGCAGGCTTCTCCAAAACAGAACGAATTGCCACAGGGAGCAATTGTTGCATTAAGGTATGACAATCATGTGATTTAAGGCCAAGAAGTCTTGAATCTTGTAAAGATACAAGATTTTTTATATTTGAAGAATAACCTTTAGGGACCATCATACCATAGAAAGAATTGAAAACCGCTCTCTTCTCTACTCTTGACAAATTCCAAGGCCCTGGAGGCAAACGAGTACGTCTTTCTTCATACTCGAGTTGCAAATCAGTTTTGACCCCCATGTTCAATAAATCTAACCGAGCAGCAATCTCATCTTTATTTTTTTCAGGGATCTCCAGCAATATACTAATGATACTATTGCAAACATTCTTCTCAATGTGCATAACATCTAGGACATGCCCACAGGAAGGTATTTCCAATACTCGAGATCAAAAAATTTTGACTTCTTCTTCCAAAAACTCTCTCACCATCATTTTCACCTCCACCTCCCCCTTTTTTCGAGCTCCATGTATAAGTAATACCTTCAACCATTTTGAGCACTTCTTCTCCAGTTAATGGCTTTGGAGCCGTATCATATTCAGGTTTCCTATTAAAAGTTGAACGTTGCCTCCGATATGGATGATATGTTGGTAACCATTTTCTATGGTCGATGTAACAACTTTTGTGGCCATTTTTCAACCTGTGACTAGGTGTATCATCACCGCAAATTGGACAAGCTTTATATCTTTTAACAACACAACCAGATAAGTTTCCATAGGCGGGAAAATCATTAATTGTCCACATTAATGCAGCTTTGAGTATAAAGTATTCTCCTATATGTGCATCATACACTCCTCTAATCCCATCCCACAAAGATTTTAAATTATCAATCAAAGGCTCCAAGTAGACGTATATATCATTTCCGGGTTGTTTAGGACCAGAAATCAGTAAGGTCAACATCATGAACTTTCGTTTCATGCATAGCCATGGTGGGAGATTATATGTAACTAAGATAAGTGGCCAGCAACTATATCTGCTACTTAAAGAACTGTGGGGATTGAATCCATCAAATGAAAGTGTCAATCTCAATTTTCTCGGCTCATTACCAAACTTGGGTCATTTATCATCAACAAGTTTCCAAGAAGGGGAATCTGTCGGATGAGACATCTACCTGTCAATTGATTTTCTAGCAGCATGCCAAGTCAAACTTTTAGCTGTCTCATATGATTGAAACATCCTTTTAAACCTTGGAATTGGAGGGAAATACTACACCACCTTCGCTGGCACACCCTCTTTCAAGATTGAATCTTTGCCTTCCTTCCACCTTGAGATACCACAAGTAGGACAATTAGTTGAATCTTCATACTCATTCCTATACAAGATGCAATCATTGGGGCATGCGTGGATTTTCTCATAACTCAGCCCAACGCACACAAAGTCTTTTTTGCCTCATACATAGAGGCCGGTAAATCTCCTTGAAGTATCAATAATTCTGTAAAACAAACATCACTCATCCCATGTTTTGCCTTCAAATTATACAACTTCACTATGCCGATAACTTGGTGTACTTTCCACAACCAGGGTACAATGGTTGATCTTCATCCCCAATCACATTGGCAAACTCATAAGAATCGGATCCAAAATCGCCTAAATCATTATCATCCATCTTTATTTCTTCAACACAAAACTGTACCTACTATGGTCATCATCTTCTTCAACATTTCTACTAGCATTAGTAGTTGCTTCCTAAGGTTCTTCGTGAAATGTCCAATTCTTATAGCTTTGGTCAACTCCATTAAAGTATAAGTGATCCCTTATAACTCCAACCCCAAACAATTTCAAATTCACACATGGACAACGGATATGTGTTGTAGTTAGAAGATTTTCTACAGAATTTTTTTAAAATGCTTCCACCCCTAACTCATATGCCTTCGATCTTCTATCCGAGTGCATCCATGACTTATCCATCTCCGAAACTATATCCTATTATCTATAATAAAGTGAAAAGATAAGCAATGACCATCACTATAGCAGATTATATAGGATTTTAATAGCAAGTAATATAGTATATAAACGACGTTTTTAAACAACAAGAGACGTATTGTACATATATAGACGACGGGTTTAAAAAAACGTCATCTAATGCTAGCAAAAAACAAAGGCAAACAATTGAACCACGACGGTACTTAAAGAAAACCGCCGTATAGAAAAATACAGACGACGGTTTGTCGTATGTCTAAAAAAGCATTCTAAATATCGAAATCCCAATTTATTTCCAAGAACTCAAAATATATTAAGAAAACAACATATACATTAATTTTTATGTTGGATATTAAGAACACATATACATGAAACCAACACACACTAAGCATGAAAACATTAAACCCATTCCCGATTCATAATAACAAAGAGTGATTATGAACCCATACCTCCGACAACATTAAAAGATTGCAAAACATATATCTAAAACCCATAAGGATAGGATCCAACAAAATTATTCTAATGATTTCAGAAGAAAGTCAGATTATGAACCCTTTAACACAGAACTGAATATCATTCAATGAATTTACAAGCATTAGATTAGGGTTTGTACTTACAAGTAGGCAGAGCTCATAGATTATAGCAAACTTGGATTCGACGGAGCCTAGAGAGCCTAGCTTTGAATTAGAGTTGAAGTGAGAGATCGAAATGTTTAGGGTTCAGGGTTACAAGTATAAGACTTAGAGCGAAATCTGAAAATTTTAGGTCACGGGGAAATTTTTAGAAAGCGCGCTTCTTAAAACATCGACGGAAAACAAAAAATCGTCGTTAAAATAGTTAAAAAATATGACGCTTATTACATTAAATGCGTCGTGGTAACTCGCCATACGGTGCAAAAAAAAAACAGTCCAAAGAGGGCCTTAATATGACGCTTAAGCATGCATATGGTGAGCTTGAAAGGCACAAACGGTCCAAAGAGGGCCTTAATATCATTTATCAAATGTCATGTAATCAAATTGCACAAAAATGAATGTCTTTTAAGTGCTCAACCAAGTCAATAAATAATGAGATCAAACAACAACTCGGGTGACAAGAAAAAAAAAAAGAATACGTGTATAACACTCATGAATTGAAGCACAAGGCTCAAAGCTCACATTATTTATGGTTATACAAGTCTAATTCATGCTTGATACAATTCTTTGGATCATGCAAGTCCCTCAACTAGAGAATAATGAAACAAATGGCAAGTGCATAGAGGGTTTCAAACATATCATGCTAGAACGATGTCATTTAGTGAATAACAAATTATTATTATTTTTTTTAGCATTTTCAATCAAGTCATGCAAACATTCATCACAATCTCATCATATATGTCCGGAAAGTGACTTGAAAACAAAAAGACTCAAAACTGAAAAAGAAAACAAAATAAAAGAAAGCAAGAATTTAAGTGAAACGAAAAAGACTTGATAACACTTCCCAAACTTAGAAATAAACATTGTCCTCAATGTTAAAGAATTTAGGCATAAACAATGTTATAACAAGAAATAAAGGGAATAAAGCAAGTAAAAACAAGAACAAACAAGAACAACAACTACAACACGGTTATAAAACAAAACAAAACAAAATAAAACCAAACAAAACAAAACAGTAAGCCCTAACAATAGTCCTACGCACGCAGAAATCAAACCCAAAGAAACGCACAAACCAAAATGAAAGCCCAACCCAAACGAAAGCCCAAAAGCGTGAAAGTAAATAGAACAAAGAAACCAAGTCAGAAGCACTGTTAAGCTCATAATTTCATACATATACATGCCCAATTTACTTACTCATTTTGCTTAGTTTCTTAGATTTCTAAGTTATTTGTCTCTCTTTGTGTGTTTTGTAGGCCAAGAGAGCAAAATAGCATAATTCATGCAATCCATGCATATTAAGGGCTGATTGGCATGAGAGGAATACACTTGAGGCATTTGAAGCAAGATGGTGCAAAAACGTGCAAAAACTGGAGCCTGAGTTAGAAGTTCATTTCGGACTTATCTTCTTCATCCGAGCTTGGATTGGGCCAATACTTGTGTGGTTGGATCAATGACATTCCGAACTTCAAAATGGACATGTTAAAGTCATCATTTCATTCAGCCCAACCCAATTCGTGAGTCCATGGAAATACACATCATGCTGACAGGAAGATGAGCTCATTGCATGCTTGGTCATGATGAGCTAGGCATGAGCTATTGGTTTCTGAATGGAAGCTTGGTCATGCTGACATGAGGATGAGCTAGGGCTGCTAGTGGGATTTAGTGGAGTAACCATTTCTGATTATCTAATGCAAGTGTGTTAGGTCATTGCCATATTCAATTCAGATTTCCCACTCCCCTTTCCCTATAAATACCACTTCCATTCCACATTCAAGAGATATTCAGAGTTCCAATTTTACACTTCCATTGTACACAAAGAGAGGGAAAGTTGAGAGTCACAAAGGGAGAGAATGGAGAAGGCAGCAGCTGGGAGGCTTTGGCCTCCTAGCAGCCATGTAGATGAATCTTTTCCATCTCTAGCATGCTGTCCTTATCTTCTTCTCCTCCCTTTGTCTTTTATTTTCTTCTTGTATTTCCTTTGTTTTACTTTGTTTTTATGTTATTAGTTTTAATAAACATCTTGCTAGTCTTGTATCATGGTTTGAGTTTATAAAGTTTGATTTCATTCATGAATTCTTCTTCACTATTTTAATGGAGCTGTTTTGCATCCTTTGATTGATCACCTAAGGTTTTATGCGTTATGCTCTTGTTGGGAAGGTTTGGGGATCATCTTCATTCCATCCATTAACAACTCATGTGATTTGGTTTCTAGGTCTCCTAATGTAAACACCATGCTTGGGGTCCTTGTGATGTTCAATGCAATTTGATCCAAACACCATGGACTTATTGTGAGCATCAATTTGTTTACTTGCTGCCATAACATGATTAGAACAATTAGGGTGGATTCTAAAACAACACCATCTTGTCCTAGTTATTTTCTTTCTTCTTGTTTTGTTTCTTTTGTTTTCATTTTTGTTTTGTGTAGGAAAACTGAGTTGGATCATTCAATCACCAATCCCTGTGGAATCGACCTCGCACTTACATACGCTAAACTACGAACGGCTCGTGCACTTGCGAGTATCACAAGTTGAGGATGCAGTTGAATCCATTTTGGTGCAGCTGAATCTACGCAACAAGCACAAAGAGCGAGAACTCATAAAAATAGAAAAAAGTGGGCCCTGATGTCTCAGCTCTTGTGAGTCACGGGCAACCAAGCGAGGGACATGTCGACAAGCAGAGGTCCCTCGCACATTCCCAAGCCAGAATTATTGGCTTCGTAGGAATGTGTGACGACTTTTGTTTCTTGAAAACGAAGAAAGGCAGAAATGAAATTAAAAGGGTTAGTGAACGGGTGAGCTGACCTAAGGGGATAGGTCGTAAGGGCCGTGCAAAACGCAGAAGCGTAGTGGCTAGGGTTACGCAGACTAAGGCTATAAAAGAGGAAGAGAAATAGGGGAAAAAACAGAGAACTCAGAAACACACCAAAGAGAAAAGAAAGACAAAAGAAAAGACAGTTCAAATGTCTTCTTCCTACCCATTCTCGTTGGATCTCAACCTAGCTCCACCGACTCAGACTCGAGGCCAAGCAGTGGCACCAGTGTGGATGCCCTACTTTGCCTCTGCAAGGGGGCACGTGACAGTGAATGACTCAATATTGCTGAACAACGATGTTGCCCTTGGAGTTGCTAGAAATCTAGTGACTCCCAAGGATATACGGGTGCTGGGAGAAAGGGATGACAACCGGGTCGTGAGCGATGCTCTGGCACTAAGCGTGCAAAGCACCGCAACAGTCGCAAGTGTGGGTCATCGCCTAATTGCGAAGTCCCATGAGGTGGAGGTGCTAAGAGGTCAGTTGGCGGAGAGCGAAGTGTGGTCGAAGAGTGCCAGAGTATTATTAAAAGTTTAAAAAGGGAAAGGGCAAGGATAGTGGAGGTGAATCGACACAGCTGGAGGCGTTGCGGGAAGAGAACAAAAATCTCTCAAAGATGGTAAGTGTTTACGCCCATGACATGAGAAAGCAACTGGAGGACCTAGACCTGGCATCTGGAGGTGCTTCCAAATGGCGTCAATAGAGGTGCTCATATGCTGCATCTGCCTAAATCCTGGAGCTGCATCTCCTGGTATTGCATCATTTACATGTCCCAGATGGCTTGATGACTGGGGTCCCAAGTAGAAGTGTCGACACTGGGAGCAGGTGGGAATGGCGGTGGTGAGGCCGGCCTGTGTGGCGGTGGTGGTGGCATATGGGGCGGCACCGGGAGAGGTGCAGGTGCATGGCGCCTCTGAGAAATGCTCTTGGACACAGAAGTGTCCGAAATGGGACCCATGGGCTCAACAAATATATCATTAGGGCGAGCCCGAACCCCTGAGCGTTCACATAACATGCTAACAAGGTAAAGATAATCGATTATGCTCTTTTTACGTGCACAAACCTTCAAGCGTTCAAAAATAATGTCACAAATAGGTAGGAAAAAATATCCCTCATGCAAAAATTTCAGGATCTTGACCCCCATTGTGGGAATTTCCGACCGTTGGCCGGAAGGGTAGATGTTGTGGCGCACAAAGCTCCACAGGATGGCAAAGTAGGGTGTCAATTTACCCTGAATGAGGACATTCTTTTTGGTTTGAGATGCAAAGGCAGAGGGTCAGCATAAAAAAGTGTTTCAGCTGCGCTTTGCATGTCAAAATGCCCAAGCAGAGAATGGTTCCAATCATAAGGATCATGCCTAGGTATGTGAAGGACCTCAGAAATAATGGAGGGGGATAGCTCAAAAATTTTGCCCCGAACCTTAATGGGCACATTTTCATTAGCTCTAAACTCCTCATTAGGGAAAACAGCATAAAATTCTCGCACAAAAGACTCATTGTATTTTTTATAGATGCGAGCTAAAGGTAAGATGTTACGGTCCCTAAGAAGGTCCTGGACTTGAAGAAGTCCAGCGGTTTGGATGGAGGGACTAAGATCTAGGTTACGCTTCATCACCACAGTGGCAGTGAGCATGGCCTCTTCGGGTGAGGTGCACTTCCTGAAGAAGATGCACCCTTTTTCTTACCCGCTCTAGCTCTAGACATCTAAAGAAAATAAACCAATATGCACAAAGCAAGAAAACAACAAAATTCATGCCACAATTCCCAAACATGCAATATGCCACCAAATTAATCACAATGCCAGAATTGCATTCACAAAGCCAGAATTTCAACCACAATTATGCACAAATTCAATAATGCCACAAAATTAATCACAATGCACAATTATGCCAAAATTCTAAAATGTAAACCACAATCCCATCATTCAACCACAATCGTAATGAGGCAATAATAAACACAAATAACAACAATAATGATCAAGAAAAAAGATTAAGAGTGAGAAAACATATCCAATTGAGCAAAATCACACCACACAACCACAAACCACAATCAAAAACAAAAACAAAGAAAAACAAGTTAGAAACAATAATAAGCAATATGAAAAGCAATTATAGTAAGAAAATCAAAGGAAATTCAAAGAAAAAAAAATGAAATTTACCTTGAGTGAACAGTAACCCTAACTGAAAATTCTTCAAAATTGATGAAAACACTTAAAATTTCAAGGAATAGATGCCAAAAACAGATTCTACTCGAAAAATCAAGTGAGAAAAGTGTGATTTGGGGTTAGATTAGGGTGGGTTTTGAGTGATTTAGAGGGAGGGAGAAGAGAGGAGTCGAAGGGGGGGGGGGGGGGGAGGGTTCTGTCGCTGGGAGGAAGAAGAAGTGAGGAGAGAGAGAGAAGAGAAAAAAAGAAAAAGACCCTGACTTAACTAAAATCGCGATGAGTGACCGGTCGTTGGATGTGAGCCACCGGTCGCGCTTTACACAGAAACGAAATTAAACTAAAATCGCGACCAGCGACCGGTCGCTTTTACACAGAATCAAATTTAAAGGAAATGCGCAACGAGCGACCGGTAGCAAGTGCATAGCGACCGGTCGTTTTTAGGCAGAATGAAAAAAATTTATTGTGCTCGACTCGCGACCGGTCGCAAAACATGTACGACCCGGACTTACCTTCCCAACTCAGTTTCTCACCACAGCAAGTGCATCAATGAAGTGGAGCACTTCATCCTCTTGATTCAAAGTATTTTCATGGTAGATTTTCAACCTATGCCCATTAACTTTGAATTCCTTGCCTATGCCTATTGGTCGGATTTCAACTGCACCATAGGAAAAGACATTAGTAACTACAAATGGGCCAGCCCAGTGGGAACGAAGCTTACCTGGAAAGAGTTTGAACCTAGAGTTAAAGAGTAATACTCTTTGCCCTACTTCAAACGACTTTCTAATGATATGCTTATCATGAAACGCTTTTGTTTTTTCTTTATAAATTTTTGCGTTCTTATAAGCATCATTGCGAAGCTCGTCCAGTTCGCTCAGTTGTAACCTTCTGTGATCTCCTGCTTCCTTCATGTCGAAGTTGTACTTCTTGATTGCCCAAAGGGCCCTGTGTTCAAGCTCGATAGGTAGATGACAAGGTTTTCCAAAAATTAAGCGAAAAGGAGACATACCGATTGGAGTTTTGTAAGCAGTTCGGTATGCCCAAGAGCATCGTCAAGGCGCATAGACCAATCCTTTCGAGTAGGACCAACAGTCTTCTCCATTATATGCTTCACCTCTCTATTGGAAATCTCTACTTACCCACTAGTTTGAGGGTGATAAGGGGTGGACACCTTGTGGGTTATGCCATACTTCTTGAGTAGGGTCTCAAATGATCGATTGCAAAAATGGGATCCTCCATCACTAATGATGGCCCTTGGTGTTCCAAACCTACAAAAGATATTAACTCGAAGAAAGCTAAGAACAACTTTCGAATCATTAGATTTGGTTGGAATTGCTTCCACCCATTTTGAAACATAATCAACCGCAAGTAGAATAAATAGATTTCCAAAAGATGAAGGAAATGGTCCCATGAAATCTATGCCCCATACATCAAATATTTCAACAACTAGAATTGGATTTAAAGGCATTTGATTTCGAGATGAAATGTTACCCATTCGTTGACACCTATCACAAGATAGACAGAATTGTGAGGCATCTTCGAACAAGCTTGGCCAAAAGAATCCACTTTGCAAAACTTTTAATGCTGTCTTCTTGGCTCCAAAGTGGCCACCACATGCATTCGAGTGACAGAATGTGAGTATAGAATGAAATTCGTTCTCGGGAACACATCGCCAAATCACGGAGTCCGAACAATACTTCCACAAATATGGGTCATCCCACACATAGGACTTGGTGGTTTTCAGTAATTTGTCCTTTTGACCTCTTGACAAGTCCCTTGGTATATTTCCTGTTGCAAGAAAATTGATAATGTCAGCATACCATGGGTCAAAAACTTGCAATGCAAAAAGTTGCTCATCAGGAAAGGATTCACAAAGAGGAAGAGTGTCTTATTCGGCATTGGAGTTGGTGATCAATCGGCTAAGATGGTCAGCTACCACATTCTCCGATCCCTTCTTATCTCTGATTTCTATATCAAACTCTTGGAGCAACAAAACCCATCGTATCAATCTTGGTTTTGCTTCCTTCTTTGCCAAGAGATATTTCAAAGCTGCATGATCAGTAAAAGCAATTACTTTAGAGCCTATCAAATACGAACGAAACTTCTCTAAAACAAAAATTACAGCTACAAGCTCTTTCTCAGTAGTTGAATAGTTCAACTGTGCATCATTGAGGGTATGGCTTGCATAATATATGGCATGCAATCTCTTCTCAACTCGTTGTCCCAAAACAGCTCCAACTACAAAATCAGATGCATCGCACATTAAATCAGGTGCAGTTGTGAGAAGAGATTTGAGCCTTTGAAAAGCTGCCAAACATTCATCATTAAAATCAAAATTTGCATCTTTGGCAAGCAAGCTACACAATGGTTGAGAGATCTTAGAAAAATCTTTTATGAATCTTCTATAGAACCCGGCATGTCCTAAGAAGGATCGGATCTCTTTTACTGATGTGGGGGGTGGCAAACCGCTTATCACGTCTACTTTGGACCTCAATGCCTTGACTGGAAATCACATGACCTAAAACAATTCCCCGTTGTACCATGAAATGACACTTTTCCCAATTGAGAATTAAGTTGCATTCCCGGCATCTTTGCAAAACTAAAGACAAGTTGTTAAGGCATGAATCAAATGAATGACCAAACACACTAAAATCATCCATGAATACTTCAATAAATTTTTCTACCATATCGGAGAAAATACTCATCATGCATCGTTGGAAGGTGGCCGAGGCATTACACAATCCAAATGGCATATGCCGGTAGGCGAAGGTGCCATAGGGACATGTGAATGTCGTCTTGTGTTGGTCTTCAGGAGTGATGGCAATTTGGTTGTATCCTGAATAGCCATCCAAGAAGCAGGAGTAACTGTGACCTGCAAGTCGTTCAAGCATTTGGTCAATAAATGGTAAGGGAAAATGATCTTTACGGGTGGCGGTATTTAATTTTCTATAATCAATGCAAACACGCCATCCCGTTTTGACACGAGAAGGAATAAGTTCATTTTCCTCATTTCTTACAACCGTTATTCCTGACTTTTTAGGAACCACTTGGACCGGGCTTACCCACTTGCTATCGGAAATAGGATAAATTATACCCACATCCAATAGTTTCAGAATTTCTTTTCGGACTACCTCTGTCATGATTGGATTTAGCCTACGTTGAGCATCTTTTGTGGGTTTGGAATTATCTTCCAATAAAATTCTGTGCATGCATCTTGTTGGGCTTATTCCCTTAATGTCCGCAATACTCCAACCAATTGCTCCCTTGTGTTCTCCTAACACTCGCATCAACTTCTGTTCATTTTCCACATTGAGATTGCTAGCAATAATCACGGGCAATGTCTCTGTTTCACCTAAATAAACATACTTCAAGTGGGATGGCAATGGTTTGAGTTCTAACTCAGGTGCCCTGTCAAGAGAAGGAACAAGCTTTTCAGTATTGATTGGCAAAGGTATAAAATTAGGAGTGTACTTACGTGGTATGGCTGGACATGCATCAAGGAATTGCACAGCCTCAAGTAATTCATTGTCATCAATTTCAGCAACTTGAGGATTTTGTGTCAACACCTTTTCTAATGAATCGGTATCATGAGTACTATTAAAAGTATTTTGCACCATTTGACACAGTGTATCAATACGAAAACATTCATGTTCATCACTAGGGAGTTTGAAGGCATCAAATACATTGAACATTATCGTTTCCCCTTGAACTATCATTGTCAATGTTCCTTGTCGAACACTGATCCTAGTATCTCCAGTGGCCATGAAAGGGCGGCCAAGAATCAATGGAAGATCCGCACCCGGAATAGGAGCTTCTTCCATTTCTAGCACCAAAAAGTCAGCTGGTAAAATGAGATCATTTACTTTCACAAGTACATCTTCCAAGATTCCTCTTGGATATCTCACTGATCGGTCTACCAATTGAATGCTGACAGAAGTTGGTTTAAGATCACCTAAATTAAGGGCTTCAAAAACTGAATAAGGCATTAGATTAATTGAAGCACCTAAATCAAGTAAAGCTTTTTCAAACAATTTATCACCAATAGTGCAAGGAATTGTAAAACTTCCTGGATCTTTTAATTTGGGAGGGATCTTCCTTTGCAAAACAGCAGAAGCTTCTTCCATTAGTGCAACCGTTTCATGATCTTGGAATCTCTTCTTGTTGGTACAAAGGTCCTTCAAGAACTTTGCATAACTCGGAATTTGCTTGATTGCATCCAAGAGAGGAATGTTGACTTGCACTTTTCTGAAGGTTTCCAATATGTCCTTGGCATGTTGAATTTTTTTGGAACTCATAAGCCTCTGAGGAAAAGGAGCACGTAAGATATCTTCATCAGAAGGTTCACGACTTACCTCGCCCTTCTCGCAATTTCATGCTTTGGGATCCATTCGGATGAATAAGCTGCATGTTTATCTTTCTCCTTGTTGGTTTCATCCTTTTCTTTAGGCTCAGTCACTTGTTCAACCTGCATCTCATCATCATTTTGAATCACATTTTCAGAATTATCAACTTCACCAATTACCTTACCAGTTCTCAAGGTAACTGCTTGAGCATGCTCACGCCCAGTTGGATTAATCACTGGTTGGCTATGCATCATACCAGGTTCCCTTTGACTCAAAGCTGTAGCAATTTTCCCCACTTGATTTTCTAGATTGGCAATGGCCTTATCCATTTTCTGCATGTGGGTGTCATTCCTCTGCATGTAGCCTTTTGTCTCAAGTGATGAAACTATCTGTGTTTCTAGCCATTGAAGCAACAAGTTCTTCCAAAGATTTTCCTGTAGATTGTGGGTGAGATTGATTTGAACTTGATTGGTTAGGTGGTGGTTGTGGTGGATTGTAATAGTGCATTTGACCATGAGGTGGGTGAGTATGTTGTTGGCCTTGAGGTGGTTGGGATGGCCCTTGTTGAACATTCGAATTGTCACTCCACCTGAAATTCGGAATGATTTCTCCACCCCGGATTGTATGTTGGTGAGAAAGGATCATTCTTAGGCCACTGATTTCTCTGAAATGAGCCCACTGCATTTGCTTCCTCATGTGCCAAGGGACAATCCTCAGTGTCATGACCAATTGTGGAGCAAAATGCACAAACCTTGGATGATCCTGGTGCCAATTTCTTCACCATGTTGGTTAGGTTTGCAATCTGAGCTTCCATACTAGAAAGGGTACTTACATCATAGGACTCCCCTTTTTCTGATTGGTTTTTGCCTTGAATTATATTGGCGAGCATTTGCAGCAATAAGATCAAATATTGTTCGCACTTCTGTTGGAGTCTTGGTCATTATAGTTCCTCCTGCAGCTGCATTCACATTACTTTGATCCGCTTCAAAAAGTCCTTCATAGAAGTGTTGCATTAAAAGCCAAGCTTGTATGTTATGATGCAAACAAGTGATTAGAAGTTTCTTGAAACGGTCCCAATAATCTTGGAAGCTTTCTCCAGGCCTTTGCAGAATTCCTGTAATTTGACTTCGGAGTTCATTTGTCCTTTGTGCTGGGAAGAAATGTTGCAAGAACTTTGAAGCAAGATTCGTCCAAGTGGTGATGGAATTTGGAGGTAGATAGTGAAGCCATTCCTTTGCTGTATCCTTCAAACTAAATGAGAAAAGTCTCATTCTTATCTCATCACTACTCATGCCTTCGATCTTTATTGTGGAACACATTTCCTCGAAGTCTAGGATATGTGCATTAGGATTCTCTCCGGGATTTCCCAAGAACTTAGGCAATATGTGTATCATGCCCGATCTCAACTCAAAGTTTTCCAAAGTGGTTGCGGGATATACTATGCAAGATGGTTGTCCAGTTGTTGGTGGTGAAGAGTATGCTTGCATAGTAAGTTCCGCACTAGCAGCTGCGGCTGCCATTGGTGAAGGTGGAGGTGACTCGACTATTGGTGAGCTTGGTGATGATGAAAACGGTGAGAATGTGAGAGGCAATGGAGGAGACACAGCTATTCGGATGTTCCTTTCTCTCAAAGCTTGAGCTTGGATATCTTCTATTGTGCAATATAATGAAATATCCAAATTCAAAAGGGACATAAGCAAACTGTTCCTGCAATAAGAAGAAACAAAAACAAACTCAAATAAAATGAAACGACAAACAAAGAAAAAATGAAAATAAAATTAAGTACTCTAAATATACTCAAACGAAACATATAAGCAACCGTGCCAGTTCCCGACAACGGCGCCAAAAATTGTTGCATTCCTAAGAGGACACAAATTAATGTGCAAACAACCAATTAAAAATACCCGCAAGTGCACGAATCTATAGAAGTGTAGATTATGTAAGTACGGGATTCGAATCCCACGAAGAACTTGTCGGTTTCCTATAAGTTCTAATTCGAGTACAAAGAGAACACTTATTTAACACACCACAAAAGCACAAATGCAAAATGGAAATTAAAAATGAGTAAAGAAATGTAAAAGAAACAAACAAAACAAACAAGGAAAAGTTCTGTGAACAGTACCAGCGATCGGTCGTGAACAATGAAAGCGACCGGTCGTTTTTGCACAGAATCGAAATTTGAGAATTGTGTGTTGAGCGACCGGTCGTGACACTAGCGACCGGTCGTTAACAGTGAAAGCGACCGGTCGTTTGTTAAAAGCGACCGGTTGTTTTTGCACAGAATCGAAATTTGAGAATTGTGTGTTGAGCGACCGGTCGTGAGACACTAACGACCGGTCGTTTCTTCACAGAATCGTTTTTCTCCTTTTTTCAGTTCCGACCTCTGTCCAGTTTTTGACCTATACCTTTCCAACCGTACGTCCAAAATTCACATTCTTTATACGGTTGGATTCAGCATAGAAAATGCAAGAACACATTGCGGACCAAAAGTCCAAAACAATTACTGAAACAAATAAAATTCAGTAACAAAGACACATAACGTGTCGAACACACAACTCACACACACATTTTGGGGGGGGGGGGGTTGATTTGGTTCAAGTGACCTATTTCTATTGCATGAAAGTAAATGGACTTCGAATTTAAATGAAAATGGCAGAGATGAGTTATCAAGATGTGAAATTAAAATGTAACAAACACTAGGGTTGATGAAGATGTTCGCAATCAAGACCATGGGTCGTGGCTCAAGACGCATTGATTCTCTCTAATATACGTAAAGTGCATGGTTCGTGCTACAATACTTGTGCCCTTCCCATAACCGAACCTAGGTATGGTTCGTACTTCGATTCAATTACAAGGAAAACCCATTAAGTTCAAAGAGAATATGAACATCACAAGAATCCTAATAGCATGGTGTTTACATTAGGTATTCAAGAAACCAATTCACATGGATGATTCTTACTTCATCCATTTATTGCTTAGAATAATATGAAGATACACATAACCCCAACAATCTCAAGAAGCATGCTTTCAAAGATGATCAATCAAAGAAGAACACACATCAAGGATAGATTAATTTGGTGAATTGGAATTCATCAACAATATCCAGAAATTCATACACTCAAGTATCAAAAAATAGGGTAATCATGTTTAGGGCTTCAACCTAAGCCCTAGCTATGGAGTTTAGTTGCTCATACTTATTCCAAATACAAACTCAAAATAAAATTAGAAAGAGTTTACAGATTTTGAGAAAATGATGAAAGCTTCAAGGTCATCAATGGTGGAAGCTTTCTTCTCCACTTTGCTTGGCTGCACCTTGGCTTTCTCCTAGCTCCAAGCTCTCCAAAATCTCTGCAAAATTCAATAATGGTAGAATGAATCCTTCCCCCACGTTCAATAGCTCATCCCAATCAGAATGCAATTCCCTTTGCTTCCCTCTCTCCTCCTTTCCAGCTTTTACTTTTAGTATAAAACTCATTCTTTCCTCTAAAGCCTTTGCCCATTGTCCCCTTGCCATGATGAAGCTTTGTCCTTGAAAATATTCTCTTTGTCTCAGAAAATATCTCTTTCACTAAGGTAAATTCTTGTTACCAAGTGTTATGGTAACAAGAAGAATCAAGTGACACATTGGAGGTAAAAGCTGGACTACTTCGGATTTTCAGAGCTGTGGTAACATGTTGGATTGGTTAGATAGGCAATACTTGTCCAATGGAGTTCAAATTTGGATATGTTTTAGTTAACATCCATTGGAACAAGTCTCATGAAGATCATGACTTCATCCGAGCACCGGAGCATGCTGATCCCAGGCCAAGAAGTTGACCTACGAAAATGAACAAAAACAGAATTTATAACAAATAGTGCACTTTTAGCTCATTTTCATTCTAACCAAGGTAAAATCTAAGAAAACATAAAAAGGAAGTAAAAATCTATAAAATGTCAAGAACTAACTCAAAATAAAAGGTGAATAACATGAAAAATCATGCGTAAAAATGAACCGAACAACTGTGAGAAGGCTACTAGTGTTTGGCAGGCTATGGTTTGTCCTGGTGCTCATTCCAATTTCTTCCAAATGGATTTCCACCCTTAGCTTCGCTCTAATCTTTTGTCTCAAGCTATGTGGGGTGATCATGTGCCATGGAATTTAGTTTTTGTTTTTACTTGCTGGGTCTTATGGAAATGGATAAATAATCATATTTTTAATATAGATGATGAGGTCATTTATGAGCCCAAGAAGATTATTGTTGCTGCTGTAAGGGAGTGGTGTACGGCGTGCCAGATTGGGGATACAAAGGCTCCTAAAATTTCACTTTTGCTTGCTTGGGAACCTCTTGAGCTGGGACGGTTTAAGCTTAATGTGGATGGGTCTAGAAGGTGTGCTTCAGGCTTTAATGGTGCTGGATGAGTGATTCGTAATTCTTTAGGGGATTGGGTCAATGGTTTTGCTGTGAACCTTGGTAAGGGGCAGAATCTGGAAGTTGAAGTTTGGGGCTTGTTTTTTGGTTTGCAACTTGCTATTGCTAAAGGCATTCGTAGGCTCACTGTGGAAACGAATGCTGCTATGGTTGTACTCCTAGTTCAGCAGCATTCTAGGCTTGGCTCCCATCCTCTAGCTTCCTTGATTGCTAGTTGTTGTGCAATGGTGAGACAAATTGGTGTTTGTTCTGTGAGCCACATATGCAGGGAAAGGAATGTTGTGCCGGATTGTTTGGCTAATTGGAGCCATAATCTTGATCTTGGGTTGTGTATGCTTGATGCTCTCCAAGCTGGCTTGGTTCTTTATTAGTTTATGATTTATTAGGAGAGTTCCTAGCACTCGTTGGTTTAGTTTAGCTCATGGCTAAGTTTTTTGTTGTTTTGAGGTTTGACCACCCCCTTTTTACCAAAAAAAAAAAAAGGACATACATTGTAATTACCCAACCTCAAGTTTAGATTAAGAATAGTTTCTTTAAGTGTTCTTATCTGGCTGCTATCTTATGGAAGATCAATCATTTTGACAAAGGTAATTTGTGCAATATTGCATCACATTGAATGTTAAAATTCTTAAGATTTTGACTAGTCATCCTTTGCATCAGTAGGATTTCCAGCTCACTGGTTTCCAATTGAATCATAACAAACCTTTTTGTCCTATTCTACGAACTTTCTCAGCTGCCGTATGTGTACAATTCTGACCTAGAAAGTTTTGGGTAAATGCCCATTGATTCCTCATTTGGCAGCCGTCAATTTTGAGGTGAGGTTTTCAAAAGGTTTTTGCTAACTTCTTTCTCTCCTTGTTCCTCAAGAGAAAACCACCATTTTCATCTATGAGTTTTCTAAATTGACTTTTGAAAACTGCTCTTGAAAATCTGCATCTAGCTAGAACAAACACATTCTCGTATGGAAGTCCCTACCCATTTCATGGAAGTCTTTCTCCACCCATAGATCTTTAGCATCTCATTTTCCATTTCATTTTTCAACTGGTTTATTATTGACAACGACGGGTAAATGAGTAAACGTGTTGAGACGGGTCAAAATCATAAGAAATGTTCTTGTCTTAAGAAGTAGATAAATAACGACAATGTAAAAAATTACACTTGGCAAATCATATACTTTACTTTATAGGCCAAATATGGCATCTACATTTATGAATTAAGGAATCACAAAAAGATTTCCTCTTTGTCTTCACTAGGGTTTACAAGTAACCCTACATTTATTATGGTTATATTGCTCTAAAAGGGTGTCTCTGATCTCAGAGTACACTAGAATTTGAACTCTTAGTTGAAATCAATGGGATACACAGGCTCTTTGTTTGGGAAAAAGAGCCCGAAATGCTTCTCTGTTGGTTCCCCATTCTTCTCATTCTCATTAAACATGGCAAACACGTAGGTTTCTATGGGGCTTCCAGGTTTCTTTGGAGTGCCACCCTTCACATGCTGAATCAATTTTGAGTTGTAAATTCTTGCGTTCTCTTTCGTCGTCACTTGGGCATCTCCACCATCGGAGGGCCAGCCACTCTCTGATACAACAATTTTCAAAGAACCGCCATTAGCCTTCTCTAACGCTGAGTAAACTGCATCCAGAATTGCATCAAAGAGGTTTTGGTACCCAAGATCACCATCATTCACTAGTACGGATGGAGATTTAAAAAGGGCATAATCAAGAGTAATGTCACGGCTTTGAATGTAACTAAAATAGGGATACGCATTAAGAAGCAACGGCGATTTGTTCCCTACCAAGAAGCCGATGATAGGATCAAGAAATGGACGATAATTTTGCCTGAATGAACCATTTGATGGAGGGTAGGATTCTACGAGAATTATAGGATAAACTGCAGTGGAGACCTTAATTTTGTTTGCAAGGCCTGCAGAAGAAATTGCATTTTGAATTTTTTCCATTGCAGGGCCAACATATGGTGCTTCCGGACCTGTGGCGTTTACTTCATTTCCAACTGCAATATACTTGAAATTGACATCGCCATAATTTACAACATTGTTTTGGACCCAATTATTTGCACTGTCTTGGCTAGAAGAAACGTCTTGAAGGCGTTCATTTTCTACACCAAGCATGACCTCAATGTTGGAGCCTCTAAGGGCTTGGAGAGCATCATGGTTAGGACCATAGAGCCGCATTCTTTGGATGTTGTACTGGTTGTAGAGAGATACAACTTCTTGTGGGGGCGGTAAGTTGTTTCCAAGCGTTCCATAACAAACACCAATCTGGGCACCTGCATCAGATTCAATGATATGTTAATGGTTGAGAATTTAAACATTTCAGACTTAAAAAGTCATGCAGCCTTTGATTTTAGAGAGGTACAATGTACATAATTAACTAATTGGCACTCACTTCTACTATGTCGTAGTAACTTCAAAACTTGCACAAAACGAGAGAAAAAGTTTCATTTTCAATGGTTGTGTACAAGTATGTGTCTATCTCTCTCAATATATGATTAATAATATGACGGGAGACATAAACGACAGATATATACAACCGGTTCTGCTCATATGTCTTTTTTTTTTCTTTTTTTTGCTTCTTTTTTGGCTGAAAGAGAGAAAGATCACCTGTTGTGGTAAGGGTAGCAGTTATCACACCAAAAAGCAGCATTAAGGAAACCATGGAAGGAATTTTGCCAAGTAGATTAGACTTAGCCATTGTGGAAAGCAGAAAGAGGCAAGAAAAGCAAAGGAAATAAGCTAGCTAACTAGAATTGGGAAGCAAATGCAATTGCCTTGGCTCTAAAATTTTTGAGGTCCCCTCTTTATAAACCGAGTCACAGGCTCATAAGTAGATGAAGCCATAACTGAGTCAGGATCCATGCATGTATAGTTCCATGGAAATTCAGAGATTCCACAAGAATTCAATATTTTGTACAACTTGTATGCAGAAATAGTACATAATTAATAATATTTAAACAACATCTGACTACTGCAACTTGGAGTCTTCTTCCACCTTGCCCTAGTTGAGATTAATAACAAGCTTCTTTGTAATAATGGTTTACCAACTTTTTTAATTGAACATGTTTTTGTAAAATTATTTTTTAGTTTAGCACTTTGGTCAAATCTCTGCTTGAGCTGAAATTTGGTTCTTTGTAAGCTTCACATTACAAAGAACGTCTTTTATACGGTATTTAATTTATATATAACTTAAGTTTTTGATTCAAATTCCAAAACTAAACTTTACTGCTCTTGAGCAATTTTTCCCTTTTTCCCTTTCAACTAAAATAATGATTATTGATATGAAATTTTCCTATCCTTTTCAATATCATGTGAACAATACTATTATTTGAAGTCTTTATTATATCAGTTCAGACTACGTTTGAATGGACAATTCGAAATTGAAGTCAAATTTCCGTGTACAACACGTTAAAATCTTGCCTTAGGAAACCCCAAAGAACCCTAACACAAACGGTTGCCCTCTTGTTTTGATATTTGAATACTAATAAGCCTAACAAATCCAAGAAATTATAATTATAGAATACCCAACTTGGCTATGATTGCTGTCATTTAGCAAATGGTTAAAACACTCGTCGGCTTTCTAGAATGCCCAACTTGGCTATGATTCATTTGGGGTCGTATGTTACTCATTAATATTTACAAAATTATTAATTAAAGAAAATCACAAATACTTCGAAACTCATAAAGAAAGATAGTCACAAAACCACACTCATATATTAAGTGTGGTGTGGAGAAATGAATCTTTTCCTCTTCATATTATTATTGTATGTCTTTGTCTCGTCATAATCAGGATACTCGGGAAATCTTTTCTTCTTCGTAGTATTATTGTATGCCATATTCCGTATTTGAACATAGAGGAAGGTTGTGGAAGAGAGGATGGAGGAATAAAGCAGAACTTAGGAATGAAAAACTTGAAAATGAAAACACCTCAAAATTGTTTTCAATTTTTAGTTTTCATGTAATGCACCATGTCACACACATTTCTTCTACATTCTCACCCTTCTTCATCTCTCTTTCATACTATATATTTCCCCTATATCTCCAACCATAAGAATAAAAACTGAAAACAAAATAGCTACAAGCTGGCCTAAGTTACTCTGCATCCTGTTGGATTTTGTCCATTTTTCCCTTATTCATTGTTTAACTTTTTACCATTCAATTTTTTGCTTTAAAAAAAATATATTTAAATTGAGAAAAAAAATAAAAAATTGTGGGCGGAGTTTTGAAACCCTAAGCACCCAATGAATATTTGTGTAACCCATCTCTCCCAATCTCTTGTACTACTTGTACTAAACACCTACCTTAGCTAGGGTCGGCTGAAAATTTCACCGATGCACCCGTTCTCCGCACTACTTGCCACCGGACCGGGCAACTCACTTTTCCCCGACTTGCCTCTCCCCTCAACAGTCTCTCAACAGTCTTTAGTTTCTCTTTCTTATTCCTCGATCTCGCACCAAAACCCAAGGTGTGGGCGCCTTTCAAATGGAAAGTCAATGAGGTTGCCAATATATCAAAGTCAAGTGGACGTAAAAAGGGTTTAGGTTCATCAACTCAAAGATTTGAAGGAATTAGGTTTTTTTTTTTTTTGGTACAAGCATTTGGGAAGAGAGATTTATATAAATATTCATTGGGTGTCTGAGAATTTTGAACCTCAGCCCACGTGAGTGGAGGTGGAAGAACTCAAAAATTGAGCTAGTGGCAAAGGAAGTAGGTTAACATGTCGGTAGACAAAATAATTGATAATAACTGAGCAGGACCAGCCCTATAGAAGCTGCCAACCAAACCTAGCTACTATTATACATCCCTGACTTGAGAATTAAATGATGTCAATATAGATGTGCCTGACACAAAGCATTGACTTGCTTCACTCTATTCGGCTCTTGTCCTCTCCTTCTAACTAGCCATCAAACTTTTAAAATTCAGTACGAGTACAATGTCGCGGAAAAGTATAAGGAAAACCTGTGTAGAAATTAACGTAATTATTAGTCCATAAAATCCAAGTATATCTCTCAAAGGGCATGGCATGGCACAACAGTTTGTTTGTTCGTAGTAAATGATGAGCACCAGCTCCTTAAAATTAAGGACGATATCCTCCGTAAAACCAATGGGGTTTTAACATTTGTCAAATTTTAGTAACATTGACAAATTTTCAACAAAAAAGAAAAAAGAAAAAAGAAAAAATTGGCACACTTCAAAACCATATTTATGATAAGGAGTTCCTCCTCAATTTTAAGGAGCCAAGCTTTTTTCATTAAGATATGGACCAGAACATACATTTTCACGGGCATGGCTTTTTAAATGCATTAATTGCAATTTATTTTCAATAATTTTAAGGAGATCAAATTTTTGAATCACATTTGAAGATTACATGACATAACATGACATGCGATTTAAAATTTAGATTTGTTTGAAGTTGATGTTTTTATCCATTTTGACATGTTATCATTTGCTACTAAACCTCATTGCATCATATGGACACCATTCGATCACATTAAAAGGCATTGGGAGAATATTCAACCAATTCAACCACGTAAAATCATTCGTAATTGTCTGTTATTGTAACATAAACAAAGGGGGGTAATATATATTTCACAAAATTTTGTGCAATATATTTTCCAAAAATTCTTTGTGCATGATGTTAATTCTATATCTTTAATTAAATACCGGACTGTTGATATTCACATTGATGTTTAATTAAAGTTGACAAAAGTATATCATTAATATATCAGTATGTTTATTATTGATAACAATAATATCGACACCTTATCAATTACATGGGGACAATTCTTTCTTTATTTAAGATCAAATGCTTGTTACATAGCCAGACTATAATAATCGACACGTTACCAATTACATGTCTCGAGTCCTAACTTTATTAAAGATCTTGTCCTTTCTACAGTTCATATAAATGGATGCTCATCATGGGCAGAAAGTAATGACGTAGTTAGGTCCACCATTGCATGTAAATGTACCCCTTTTGTCATCGTAAGCGTAGCTGTAAGCGTCGGGGCATTGTTCATGGAATATCTGAGAGTACTTTGTGGGTGGGCATGTCTCTGGAGTGTTTTGAGGCGGAGTGCAACAGTACTGTGGCTGATTGAATGCAACACATGCGCTCAAGCAGGCAACCACGCTCCCATCGGACCCTTTCTTTTGCAGCTCACTCGGACAAACTGCGTTCACATTCGCCCGGCAACTAGGCATCTTGCAGTCGCCGGTACCGCCTTGTGGAGTCACAGACATGGGTAAGTTGAAGCCATCAACAAGACTAACGTCGTAGAAATCTTGTCCTCCGCCTGCTGGAATATTGAATTCCGCTAAATTTGCAGGCGGAATGCCACCTTTACCGTTGCACGTGACCTGACCAGAGGCACAGTCTGCGGTGGTGCAAACGAACTTTCCAGAGGCGTCTGTGGAGCATCCAGTTCGGGCCCAGAAGCGGCCGTTCCATGGCACCGGAGTGTCTAGCTGGAAGCTAGCTTGGGATGCTAACTCGAACCCTGTGGTTGATAATTGAGGTTTTCCATCGGAGGTCAGGGTTGCTGGCCAGACCGTGTAGGGACAATTGTTTTTGAAAGAAATTGTCGCTGCATGTGCACCTGCCATGCAAAATAAACCGCACTTAATTTGGTGCAGTAATCACAAACCACACTTATTGTGACCAAATATTAAATTAAAATTAAAGAAAATAAAAAGCTTCTACTTTAAGAAAAGCAATGAGTATTTCTATCATTTGGCCAAATGAAAAACTTAAAGAAAATAAGAAGCTTGTTTACCTCCGAAGGAAAGGATGGTTAAGCTGAGGCTGAGGACTACTACTAAGGTCTTCATCATCGGAATGTCTTAGTTTGCTTTGATTCGAATTTGATGAGGTTGGGCTTTAGTTATATAAGCTTAGTGCGGGCCTAGCTTTTTGCTATTTTGCAGGACTATGGTACCAAGTTGCTGCGATGACAAGTGACAAGACAACTAGTGTTATGAATATGAATTTGAGTAGGTAACAAACGTAATTTTGACCGTATATTTAACATTTTCATCACACAGTATTTACATTTAGTTGATGGATTCTTTAAATATATAGTTGAGGGATTCATTGTGTGGCCCCCTCATCATTAATTCAATGATATAAAACATCCTTGTTGATGGATTCTTTATATATATAGTTGAGGGATTCATTGTGTGGCCCCCTCATCATTAATTCAATGATATAAAACATCCTTGTTGATGGATTCTTTGAACATGTATCCTATGATGATCATTTTAGTCGAAAGCCTTAAGTGCTAGACTCAATCTTATTTTTAAATCAAGATTTAACTTATTTGAATTAACTAAACATTTAACATTTAAGATAAATAAATTATATAAATTCAAACTTCAATCTAATGCATAAACAAGATAAATACTTGTAACAATTCAATCATTTCTTTTTCTTTTTTGACTTCCAAATTGTTGTTTTTTAAGGAATCATTACTACTTGAAATAAGAAATAGTACAAGGAAATCCATTGAAATTCTAATACTTCAAATAATAAACAAAGGACAAGATAACTTGGAATTTGAGAAATCCCCCTCCACAACAACAAACTTAAAACTTCCAAATTTGCAATCAATTAGAGCTTAAATGAGTTGAAACACCCCATGTTACTTTTAAAAAAAATATTACAATTAAAAGAATATATAATAAATATAATATACCTCTTTATAAAATTAAAATTTAAAAAAATTTGGCCCCCCTTGGACAGTGGATCCAGAGCAGTCGCACTGACTGCCGCTATCTAGGGCCAACACTGATTTCAACTTAAGAGGTTCTGAGTTTGCATCCTTCTTTCTGTTAATAAAAAACAAACAAAATCAAATTACTTAATTTGTTTTTGTATGAAGATTTATTTATTTTTTCGATTCTATCTATTTGTTTATTTCTTGTTTTCTCTCAAATCGTTTTTTATGAAAGATCAACATTCACATCCTTCTTTTTTGTTTTTTTTTGTTAACAACATTCACATCCTTCGCCAATGTAGAAAGTGCCACTCTAAGAGAAGAAGTTGCCACGAACAAACAGAGGTAGAATTTACAGTACAGGAGATGCCACTAAAGTCTAAATGTGCAACTGTACTAAATTGTAGGGCCATTGAAATGTGTATTATTAAATCCCCTTAAATTGCCACGAACAAGCAGAGCTAGAATTTTCAACACTCAGGACACATTTTCTTTTCTACAAGCGGTGAAGAAAATTAATGTGTCTGCCTTGACCTGTTAGGAAGGAGAAAAATTTAGTTACAACGAGGATAACACTAGTTTGCTATTTCCAACTAAAAATAGTATGTCATGTTAAAGTGTTAACACGTTTATCATAGCATTATTGGTTGGTTATAGCAAAATAATGTTATTCCCGTTTTATAAAATCTTTCTCGTGAAGAAGGGCCAAGAGGAGAGACTAGTGGTAAGACTAGGAAAATTACTGCATAGTTTGTTTCCTTTTTCTTTAAATTTATTACTGGTAAAATTATCATTAGTGTTCCATTCGTTGAGTATAAATAATTGATTTTGTTGTGTAAACAGGAAGTTGGTGTCTATGTTGGCGCATGTTGTAATTAAAAGATTCATTACCTTCTTGTACTGTTTTATTCAAATTTAATTATCAATAGGGTGTTAGTTGGATTGACCCAAGACTTTGGTGTACTTCCAAGCGCACTTGGGTTCAAATCCTCATTGTATCCGTGTGTGTGAGTTTTTCCTTTTGTGCCAAAACACTCCAAGACCTAGTCGTTGATGGACTACGCAAGTATCACACACAAGCCACACAAAGATAAAGCACACACGAAACCACAAAGTAAACACACACACAAAGAACACAAGAATTTATAGATGTTTGGGGTTGTGCCTACGTCCTCTTGGTGATCCCTGAGAAATTCACTAGTATGAATGAACCCTTCGGTTACAATGAAAAACCCCTTTGATCTCTCACTAACCCTAGCTCTCTTTTCTATCACCCTTGGCTCAAACCCAATTTGATGCCTTACGTTTCTCACATTACAATAATCTACCGCTAAAGTGCCTATTTATATGTCATATGGCTTTAGTACAATTTTGGAAAGAATAGGAAACTTAAAGGACTCCAAAACTAGGAGAAAATCTATCTGATGTGTCTGCTCGAGTTTGAGTCCTGCGGCTTGAGCAGGCGCTCAAGCTCTTGGGTCTGGACGAGAAGTAATGCTCTGCCGCTCAAATGGCGGAGGCCCCGTTTGGGATTGCTTTTTTTGGCCAAAAATCTGCTTCACTTTAAAGTTAAGTAGTTTAAGGTGTTCGGTAAAAATAAATATCCCAATTATTTTAAAAGGAGTGGCCTTTGACGGCAGCTTTCAAAAGCAAGCTCAGGGTTGCTTTTCAAAGCTGCTTTCAAAAGAAGCAGATTAACCTTTAATGAATTTTTTTAATTCCCAAAATACCATCATTCATTTTAAAATATGAAACTACCTCCACTTCCACATCCAACTCCACCAGTTGCACCACCACATTCACTACATCCACAACCACCACCACATCTTCCTCCTCCTCATCCTCCGCCACCACCACCACCACCACGCTACCACTGCCACCACCACAACTGTCATCCCCACCACCACCACTACCACAACCATCAACTCCACCTTCATCACCACCACCACCACTATGCCAAACTTCATCTCCCTCTCAAACTCTCGCCCCAATTACTTCTAGCTCCCTCTCAATTTTTTCACTCCCTCTCAAATTGTCACCCTAAAACTTTGTTTCCTGAAAAAATCTCTCCTCATCCTCTCTTTCTTTTTTCAGTCCCTCTGAAACTCTCTTTCTTCTCTCTCCTTCATCACTGCCCCATTCTTGCGAAAATCCTCCCCCTTTCCCTCATAAAATTTTCATAATCCCCGAATACTCTCTACTTCAGAGCCCTCTCTGATTCACTCACTCTCTCTCTAACCCAAAACCCTTTCTGGCTCTATCTGATTCCAAATCCCTTTTATTCACTTTAACCCCAAACGAGCTCATTCTTTCTCATCTAGAAATCCTCTTCGTTCCCAAGCCCTCTCACGACTTCAATCGCAAGGTAACCCTAACTCTCTCTATCGCTCTTTTATTTTCCAGATGTTATAAAAAAGTTCTTTCAATTTAGCCTTGCGGAACCTCACCGCTGCACCCCTAATTTGATTCCCAGGAAAGGCAAGAGAGGTGTTGTGGATCATGAGGCTGAAGAAATATTGAAGGATTTTGCACAAAAAGATCTAGATGATGAGTTCAACAAGGTAGATGATCTAAAGAAAGAGAGTTATATTATTAGGCTGGACTTGGACATGGGGTTCTTTAAAGATCACAAGGAGGAAGTGGATTTGGAACTTCATCTCTTATTTCTGCAAACAAGGCACACCCAACCGCTTTATTCATCTCTCTCCTTCCTTGCTCAAGAGCAGAAATATCTCTCTCTTTCTCTCTACCCCTCAAAGTTTGTTCCTTTTTGCAGAACAAGCCCTTCATCGACTTCAAGGTATGCGTGCCCTTCCATTTTTTGTTAACAGCCCTTCAGTTTTCCAAGTTTGTTCCTTTTTGTTACCATACTTCAAGGTATGCGTTCCTTATTGTTTCTACACAATTTTTTATTATTATTTTCTTCACATGTTTTTAGATTTTTAAAATTTTGAAGTCCGATCGTCATTTTCTCGATCAATTCATGTTCCTTGTTTCTGATCATCATTTTTGGTAGTCTTTTGTTGTTTCTGATCATCTGGCCTCTGATCGTTGAGGTTTGTTTGTTTGATGTTGGTGCATAAAATTTGGATGATTTTCTTATTTATTTTTCTGCCTGCCCTGTGTTTACGTTTTTTGATTTTTCGGTAATTTTTCCTTTGTGGTAATGAGGATTGGTGGGTTGTGTAAATATGTTTGTTCGATCAATTCTATTATACTTGGCGGTAACATGTGTATAATGAGCTGGGGCTTGTAATTTGATCATGGTCATGATGATTGATTGTTTTCATAAAATAATTTGTTTAATAACTATTACCATCAAGGCCTCTAATACTGTTTCATAGCAAATGACTTTCATGCTTTGGGGTTTATATTTTGACCAAGGTTTGCTTGGTGGATGAGGGTCTTTTAGATAATGCAGTGTTCAGTCTGGATTACCTTAGCATCGAGTAGGTTTAGATGGTTCAACAACAAATGATGGGTTTCATGCTACTAACTTGATAAATTAAATGGGTAGGAAGAGAAAAGGCAAAGCAATAGTTACGTAATAAGGGACAACTTTGGATTTGAATGGCAAATGGAATCATTTAGGTGGATTTTCACATGGCATGCATGTTCTTTTATATATATATATATATAATCAATCATGCTGAAGCTAAAGAACGTTGACCCAATATCCACATGCCAGAATAGTTGATAAAGTATAGGTACTTTATATTAATTAATTTGAGGACACAGGTCGAGCAGTTGATTTTCTCTTTGATTTCTTTTCTATAAAATTGAAAATTGTTAATACTTCTCATTTGTTTAACCATTTAAAGTTAGGTGAAGTCTTAGCAGGATTCAACTGGCAGTCTCCAAAATTCCAACCTGGCGTTTTAGGAATTATGCAACATAGCCTTTCGAAATAAGCACAATTATGTTCGCTTTTGTGTTTGCATTGTACATACTGGTGAGGTCATTGATCTGAACTAAGCACAAGTATGTTCGCTTTTGTGTTTACATTGTACATACTAAGGTGACAAAGAGGCTGGCTAAGTTATAATGCCATGGGCAATTCCATTGACTTCGTAAATGTTTTGGTGGTCAAGTCATTCTTCTCATTGTCCTAATATTTGGAGTTTTATGATGTTGCTGTATGTTGGTGTTATATAGAGCGGTGAGCTAATGGATACACTGATGATTGTGTGCTTAGATGTTGTCAATGAAAAGTTATCACGGTGACCAGCTTTTGATACATTGACACATGCCATCTCTGGATAATCTTGTGCTTAGGTGATGGGACTGAACCATGTAGTTTGATTTGCAATATTTGACGGGCGATGCGTAATTAACAAGTGGAGATTTCGATCTAGTGCCTCTTATCATTAGCCTTGTGGTGATTGATTGCCCGTAAGTAGAGGTTTTTTAAACTAACTAAATGAGAATTTCAATTCTGTATATGTTTCATATTGATTGCTGTTTAGTTTGTAGTTTTAGATGTGATCTTTGGTGTAACATCCCGGTCCTAAAAAGAAGTAAAATAATTGAATTAAGAGGAAATAAATTGAAATAAACATTAAAATAAAATGATTTAAATTAATTAAGGTTTTTGAGAAATTTAAAATATTATTTAATATAAAAAGGGTCAAAATGTCATTTTAAGTTTGGGAAAGAATTTGGGAATTTCAATGGTATCGGTGCGTAGAGCACGTCGAAACGAGTCTGTAGACATGTAGTGGGCTCAAATTGGAGTTGTAACGAGGAAGTTACGATCAAAAGAAGTTCAGTGGCATAACTGTAAATATTTTGAAAATTCAGTTTTAAAACCCAGATTTTTCTTCCTCGCGAGCAGCTCGGCCAGTCAACTTCCGATCGCGATTTCTCCCAGCTCCGATCTCCGTTTCAGGCGAGATCAGTCCCAAACGAACCACCACACGACCCTCTTCCAGTTCCATCCCATCGCCGCCCCCGATCCGCAGTCGTGGTCGCCGGAAACAGCTACGAAACACGCGGTTTTGGGCAGATTTTTCATCAACTTTGGGTCGCTCGTTCTCCTTCAATTCTCCACCAAATCTGACGAGTGAGGTATGGATTTTAGACTATTTTTCATGCTCTAGCTGCTGGTTGTGTTAGGTTTGAGAAATTTCTGAGTTTTGGAAGTCAATTAAGCGATAGAAAATCTGCCGGTTTCGCCTTCCGATTCCGGCCACTTCCGGCCACTTTTTGGGCATATCCCAAGAACATCCAAATTAGGTGTTTCAACTAGGATAGGAGTTTGGAGCCAAGATTCTAAGTTTTTCCTGCGAGTGGCTATCGCTTTGGACACCCACGCGCTGCCAACTCGTGTGGCAGCGCGTGGGCACTGTAGCAGGGAGACATTCTATTCTAAAATGATCTCCTGGTTGTCACGAGTGCATAGAAATTTACGGATCTCAATTCGATAACGTTTGAACCCGAACGGATTTTACATATTGTGTGATTTTCGGGTTCGATATGTTAGAACCGTTGGATCGCTTCCAATTTTATATATGTTGATCTAGTTATTTCTAGGATCGTGTAGGATTCGAACGGATCGTGAATCGGAGCCCCGATGTTCCGATTCAATAACTTAAAGTTTGTGTTTTCAATAACCGTCCGATCGTACGATCTTGAGCAATCCGACTGTCCGTTTCGGACCAAACTTGAAGGACACGTATCCTAGACCGTGTGGAACACTTAGGAACCTTCGATCGTAAAACAGAGGTCGTGGGCCTCGCGGGCCCCGGTTGACCAAGTTTGGGCAGTTTGACCCTCGGTGACCGTGAGTCTTCCGAGGTAGTTCCACTCTTTGAGGAGCACTAGAACGACCCTTTTGGACGAGTCTTGACCGTCATTGATTTATGTTGATTTTGTGGATTTATGAGATTGTTTTTATGGTTTTGTGATATAAATCTCATGTTGTTGAAATTAATGAGTTATTTAAATTCTTTTTATATTTAATAGTTGAATGTTTAATTTCTGTAAAGTATTTGTGTTACATTTGTGGATTTGATATATTCGAGTGTCTTGAGTTTATATATATAATATTTGAGAAAGCATTATCTTAGGTACTTCCCCGGTTATGGGTTCTATGCTTGAGAGTTTATTTGTCTATGCTATAAATAGGTATTGTGGGAAAAATTGGATTAAGGAAGAGAATATTACTTTATAATATTTACATAAGGATTACGAACTCCACCATCATACGTACCTCCCCATGGATTTGAGAATGGATTATGGAAAGGTGTGATACTTGGATATGACGGAACCCGGGGCATACCTTAACGGGGTGTCGCTATAGACCCTAAATTGGGTAGTCTGCGCGCATAGGACGTTTTCCAGGCGTACGGGTCTTGATTCTTCGTCCGTACGTGCTGGCTGAGAGTTAGTTCCCCATTGGACGGCTCGTCCTTAGCCACATAGTCCATTTGAGGGCTGATAAGTGTGAGCTAGTCAACAATCCCATGTTGGATTGTTTCCCCCAGTACATGATGTGCATCAGCATATGTACCTCCCATTGGATCCTGATATATGGAAATTGTGATATGGTCTGGATATGACGGAACCCGGGGCATACCTTAACGGGTGTCGCTGTAGACCCTTAATTGGGTAGTCTGCGCGCGTAGGACTGTTCCAGGCGTACGGGTCTTGATTCTTCGTTCGTACGTCTGGCTGAGAGTTAGTCCCCCATTGGACAGCTCGTCCCTAGCCACATGGACATTTGAGGGCCGGATAAGTGTGAGCTAGTCAACAATCCCCTGTTGGATTGTTTCCCCTGGTACATGATGATGGTGAGAGGTGAGCGTTATTATATTACATATATGTATATGTGGTTTTGATTCTGGATTTGAGATTCGTAAGTTTGTACTTTGTGAGTACCCTGTTTATATATGAATGTTTGAGCCCTGGATTGGGAAGTGTTGTACGGAAACATACACCTTGAATAGGGTATGGTTGCAGGATTGAATGGATATAAATGGAAGAAATTGATGATATGTTTAATGTACATACGCCTTGGATAAGGTATGGTTACGGGATTGAACCGTTATAAAGGAAGAATTCGAGAATGTGTTCATTGTGTTTGTCGGATTTGGAATTGTGTCAGATCTGAAATGTATAGAGGGTTCTGTTGTAAATAATTGTTTATTATCGGAGTTGTGACCGTTGAGACAAGAACTACGTGTGGCTTGATCCCTTGTCCAAGGGTTCGCAGGCAGCCTGGGGTCTCATCTAGGTGCAGCCGCGAAATATTGTTGTGTTTAAAAAGGTTTGTTCGATTCTGCGTATGTGATTGGATTCCTAATGTGGTTTGATGTGATTGTTGGATTTGAACCCAGTTTAATGATCTCTGTGGTGTTTGTAAAGTTGTTTGAAGTCATTAAGTACATGGTTTATATAGTAATTGACTTGAGAATATTGTTGGTTTTGTTTCGAATTATCTGAAGGCCGGAGGCCGATTATATGGATTGCATGAAATTATATTGTGCGTGCTGCCCTGTTGGGATATTAAAAATGTGAATTTTATGCAGGTTGAAATTTGGGAAATGTCCAATTTATAGGGGAGACTGCCGAAATTTTGGTAGAAAGTCTCGTGCTCTTTTTCCCTTAATTTGGAAAATATGATAAATTTTTAATTAGTGGGGCCGGTATCGGTGTGATGTTAGAATTTCCACAGGATTCGTCTCGAGTTTTGAGGAATTCGGGGCGAGTCCTGTCATTTGGTTCATGTTTATTTATGATGAGTTATACATGAAGATCAGCAAGTAGTTGGCAGATTGTAGGTAGACAAAGGTGGTATGCATGATGTCAACTGCCCAGAACATCCACTATTTCTTCATGATCAATTTGTCAAATGCAGGAAATTATCTCCAATCTGAATTTGAACCAACATTTAATTATCTTGTTGCATCATATCTTTCCTGATAATTGTATAAAATGTTGGGGATCTATCTACAAGCCTCTTCTTGCATCATATCTTTCCTATATCTTCTATAAAAAAAAAATAATAATTTGGTTCTACACAGAAACAACTTGGGCAGAAACAACTTCACTGATTGCATATGTGGTAAGCTTCACTATAATATTTTTTTTCGCCTTCTCTTTTTCTAAAGCTTCAAATTAGTCTTTCTTTGTCTCTTGCATTTTAGCTCCTCAGTTTGAATACAAAAGCAATTGCATACATTATTATATATAGCCTCTGCGGTGCAAGGTTGGTAGAACAACAATCCAGCCTGTATATTGCTATTATATAAGCATAATTTGTTAGTTTATGTTTTGATTGTTCTTTTATCTAAGATAGATATGACATTTATCAGTTTGGGTAGTTTGTTGGAAGTTGCAAATTTAAGGTTCTCTTTCAATTTATTGAGCGTTGTTCTTTCTTTGGTAAACTGAAATTGGTTTCCTTATTTTAGGAAGACTCATGTCCACCCAATAGAGCTAGACTGAAGGGCACGTACACCCAAATGGAATTGGATGAGGTGCGAGAAGAATTGGCAACTCATGTCCTAAAATGGCTTTTTGATTGAGCTAAACATTCCTTCATTTTACATGTCTTTCTAGCTAATATTTTGCTTATACATAGACAAGTATGGATAGTTTGTGGTGCAGGGCTGGTAAAATTGTGATTTGGATGTGACAAGTATGGATCATTCAAGTATTTTGTTTACATATATGGACAATTATGGATATATTTAAATTACTGTTTATATAATGTTTTTTTTTAATGAGCAATGGCAGCACAACATGATTGCTTACATAAGTGATGCCTATTGTTTATAACAACATCAGTTTTTCAAAAATAACTGAACTTGAAAGATAAAAACAACAACCAGACATCTATTATCATTGATGTCTAAAACGAGAAGTAGCATCATCATTTATGTAACCACCAGCACTATTGGAGGCTTTTAACATCTGCAAAATAAAAAAAACCGATGATGTATAACATAATTCATAATACCATTATTTGTTTCTACGATGTTGTAATTGATAATACGCATCAACATAGTAGATGTCACTAATGCTGTTAGACCTCTTTAGCCTTATTCCTTTTGAAACTACTGATGCTGTTTCGGGTTTAGGCGTCAGAAGTCAACCTTTTTTTGGCACTCGAAAATCATTTACGCATCAGAGTTTACCAAATATCCGATGTAGTAAGTGACAAACAGCGACGAGAGAATATCCGTTGCCTATTACATGGTAATAGGCAACAGGCTTGAATACCACACTATTTATGTGTAATAGGCAACAAATTTTATCCCTTACTAAAGCCCTTTTTTGGCATAGTGCATGTGTGGAATTATAACCTGTCTAAATTTTTACTTTGTGGGAGAGAGAGAGAGAGAGAGAGAGAGAGAAATAGAGCAGTTGTGGTAAGGCCAACCATTAGCATCCCAAAAAGTAGCATTATGGAAACAACGGAAGGGCTTTTGCTAGTTAAATGTGACTTGGCCATTGTAAACCGCGTATCCTTCTCGTATCGAATATGCCTTGGGTTTGGGTCAAGGTATGGGCCTATTATGGACCTCCGGGGTTAGGATGCTTATCTTGAAAGGCCTGCACACTCAAAATAGTTATCAGAATATGAGCAAACTGGGTTTGGACCCAGTTGAACCCCTCCAATGGTGAAGTCATATATGGTTATCATGTGAAGAGAATGGATGTAGGGTATTTACAATTAGAGTGTTTATTAGCTTGGTCCAGAGATTGGTGAAGGGTATTTATAATAGGGGGGAGGTGACAAGAGGCAAAGTGACAAGAGAAAGAGAGAGGGGGCTGGTGTATTAAATGATCCTTCTCCACCACCAGCCTGTTCGCTCGAAGATTAAAGGATAAGGCGACACCTGGTCAAAGATGTAATGCGCATTAACTGATCTCAGTCACTTGCCAGGCTTTTTACTAAGTTGACGGAGTGATTGACCTGGCAGGGGCCCATTCCGGCCTGGCGAGTGCTAGTGCACTTCTGGTCGTCCTCAGGATGGTGGTCTACTCGGTAACTGGACGTCTAGGGCAAGGGCTTTTGTTTGGATACTCAGACCTCCGAGTGCTCGGGTAGGTGTTGGTTTTGACAGAGCCATCGATGGCCACGTGGTGATTTGCCATAGGCTCGGCTTGCCATAACAATATAGGCTATCAACAGCCATTGTGTGAATCAGATTGAAAATCAAGTAGATATGAAAGAAGGACACAGCCTTTACAACTTGTGCAATATCTGATATTTTTTTCCAAGTCAATGAGTAGCTACATGCATTTCGTCTCTACTAGCTAGTAAAATTTTCCAAGGTAAATATATAATTCCACAAAAACTACAAAAGATTTCGTACAACTAGCAGAAATATTAGTAATCTTCCACACAAACAAGTGGTGGAGATTTAAAGTGTTATGGTCTTCTGATCATGTCTCCTTTGTAAACTCCAGAATGAAAAATGTTCGGGGTAGTCCCTGCAAATTAAATGAAAAATGTAACTTAATTTTTATATGCAAACAATTCTACGAAAATTAATTATTTATACGAGGGGATTTTCAATTAGGATATAAGCAGCAAACTCAAAAATAATTGATTGTGGTTCGTTCGACAATTAACAGGTAAGGTTAACGTCAAGAATTAAATTGCAAAAAATTGAAAATCTTAGGGTATATAATCTTTAAAATTGAGAGTGTAGGGACAAACAGGCCTTATGCATAAGAGTTCAGAGTACTAAATTGAAATTAACCCTATATTATATCATTTAAGTTATAAAATTCGTGTCACATTCCAAAATTGAAAGTTTAGGGACAAACAGGCCTTGAGCAATTGTTCCTTTTTTTCCCTTTTCTATTATTAAGGATTATTGAAGTGAAATTTTGCCCACGTATGGCACTGTCAATGAAATCATCGATTCCTAATAAGGTAGAGGTAATGTCCTTTTCTCTGGTTTATTGCTTCTGGTCTTCCTCTTTAGAAGTATTGGTGAAGATAGCGGCCTAATCCCAGCAGTGTCGCCAATTTATGTAGGCGTCTTTTTGTTCCAGGTTGCCAGACGAATGGGCTTGGGCTGTGTAAAGGATGAGTCACTACAAAAAAAGTGTCTTTTTATGACACAGATTTAATGACGCATCAAAAATACACGTCATTAAATGTGATAAACTATGACGTGTTTTTAAAATGAGTCGTTGAAATGAGTTTATGACATCGTTATCACGACATTTCCTTGATGCGTCATTAAAATCATTTTCAATGACGCGGAATGTGTGTCATTGATTTGTGTACGTTTAGACGACGCTAATCATACGTCATTAATCCTGTGTATTTAACGGCGTCTTCTACACGTCATGAAGTACTTATACAACGCAGGACCCTGTGCATAGATTTACCGTATACGACGCAGGACCTCGTCATAGATTTATATTTTTTCCCCAAAAATCAACGACGTTTGGGAGACGTCATAAAATTAGATTTCGACGACGCATATTCTACGTCATAGATATATTTTCAATAACCTTAACATGACGCGTCTTCTGCGTCATAAAATCTTTAGCACTTTGACGACGTAGCATATGCGTCATGGATTAAAGAATGAGAGAGAATTTGACCCAAAAAAAAAAAACGCACCAAACTTAAATTTGGTGAAAAAAGGGCGGCACGCGAAAATTTTTGGGGAAAAATTTTATGACGCGTAAAATGCGTCATAGATTTTTTTGACTTTATATGACGTTGGATCTGCATCATGAAACGTTTCTTAAATCAATGACGCATATTGCGCGTCATCAATGTCTATGACGTTTGGGCTGCGTCATGGAATCAAGTATCCATGGCAGGCTAGCTGCGTCATGGAAGTGTTTTTCAATGACGTTTCCTATGCGTCATGGATCTATGAAAATTTCCCACCTTTTTTTTTTCGTTCCGCACAATTGTTTTTTACCTCTTTAATTTTTCCCGCTATTTTTTCACATATTATAAAAATATTTTTAATAACCTTAAGATGACGCATCTTCAGCTGCCATAAAAGCTTTAATCGATTTGACGACGCAGTATATGCGTCATGGAATTGGTTTTGAGGACGCAGTATACGCATCATAGAATGTTTCTTCTTACGACGTAGATTCTGCGTCATGAAATTTGGTTCTGAGGCCCCAATTGTTTTTCACGTTCCGCTCTTTTTTTGGGTGAAATTTTAGTTTGCCCGCTATTCCCTTCCATAAGGCGCGCTCTCTCTCTCTGTCTATCTTTCTAAAATCTTCTCTTCATTCTCAGACCTAAGGATCTCTCTCTCTGTCCCCAACTCCAAATCTTCTCTTCATTCTCTCTCATCTCTCCCTTCCCTTTCTTTTCTTTTTCTGTTCACTCTTCACTCATTCTCCGGCACCCCCTGATCTTCTCCTCATCTTTTCTTCTCGTTTATCTCCAACGGTGGCTTGTTTCGCTGGGGATGTGTGATATTGAGTTTTGAAGGTGGAGATTCTAATTGAAGTTGTGGTAATTCAATGCTCAAGGTACGAATTTTTTCTTCTTCTTCTCTTCTTTGCATTTTTCTCATTTATATTTTAGTTTGTCCCTAATTCTTTTTTATATTATCATTTTTGTAATGAATTTTCGGGACATTTGAGCTGGTGAAGAGGTGTCTTTTTGAGCCTTTAATTTCTTCTTGGGACATTTGAGAGAGCTTCATAAAGCCATTGTCAGCTTGGGCAGATTCGTTGAGAGAGCTTAGGAATTTTGAATTTCTTCTTGAACCCTTTGTAAGTTTTTTTTTTCAGATTTTAATTTCTTGTTTTTGGATGTTGTTACCTTTGTTGGGTTGATTATTTAAATTGTGTAGTTGATTGATTGCTCCACAGAACCCACGAAACTAAATGAAAGAAGAGTATGAATTGGATTTATTAAGTTTGGGTGTATTGATCAACTTTCAGTTTCGGGTTTTGGTTTTTCAAACTTCGATTCTTGTTGGTAATTGAGTAGCAGTCAGAACTGAAATTATATACTTGTTTTTAAGATTGCTCATAAGTGTTTTGGGGTTTTGTTTTGGTAAAAAAACAAATAGGTGCAGAAGTTGTTCAGTTTCAGATTTTCAGAAAGTGTGATTGTTTTACCCACATTGACTGTTTGTTTTGCACAGGTTGTGGGTTAGTTTTGAGATATAAGTACTTGGTTTTAAACTATACCTATCCAGGATTAAAAGCCCTCTGATATCATGTAATTTGGCTGAAGTTTGATACCTAAAGTTTGGTAATTAAAGTATGACTACAAAATCTGTCAAAAACAGGGGCTGCAGTTTCAGTTTTGAAACACTTACCTTTGTTATATGAAAATAGATATCTCAATGAACATTTGAAAACTTGTTTCATGTAAATCAGAGTTAAATTGCATTTATGGTAACTTTTCCAAGTTAGTGTTATGCTGCAGAAAAACAGAAAAGTCTGTAACTTAGTCTGTTTTGAATTCAGTTTTTGACATGATTCCTGAACTTCGAATTGAATGAATTTTTGATATGATGAGGTTCTATATGTCTAGTTATGATCTGGAAAGTTTTACATTCTTTTGAATTAAACTGAATGTTTAGTTAGCAACACCACTGAAAATGTTAGGGGCATGGCCACAAAGCTTAGGATTTCCTCTGTCATGATTGTAACCCCAATTAACCTTCTATGCAATTGATCGTCTTATCTCACAAAAAAAAAAAAAAAAAAACTGAATGTTTAGTGAATTTCGAGAGGTGATAGGTTCCAGCCCAAAAGAATTGAACAAAACTAACTGGTTTTTGGGTTTTGGATATAATGCCATATATGATATTAGTTTCTTTCTCCTATTGGTATTTGTGTTTTAACTTGGACTTTAAATTTAGTACTAGTGTCAAGTTTCTGTTTGTTGGAGTGAAAAATCTAAAGTCAATGCACTGGGTTTTTCTTTTCAGTTTGCATTGTAAACTTTCAATGACTATAAATGAAGAGGAGAAAGGTATATACTATTCCATTTTGGTAATATGAGGGTAGGAGATAATATTACAAGAAGAGAAGAAAAGAAAAGAAACTCATGGTGGGTGAGAGATGGAAATTAGAAGTTAAGCCCCCACCCCTTTTATTTTCTTCTGTTTGAGAACTAGACAGTGCAATGTGCAAAAGGGAACGTTTAAGTTCTATCTTCTCTTTTCTTTGTTGTCGAGTCAAATATGTCGTAGTTTCCATTTTATTTATTTATTTATTTAAATACTTTAAGTGCGATTGTTTTGGAGTTTCTGGAGGGGAGGCCTGAAGAGGTTTGTTGTGGACTGAAAGTGTTGGACTGAAAATGCTGGATTTTCTCATAATTGCTTACTATTATGTCAAATTACAGATTGTAGAAAGTGTTGGAGCTGAAAGTTTAGAACTAGCCAGATACAGGGCAAAGATGGAGGACCGTGCACAGCAAGAAGAGGAGCTTTTATGCGTGCTCCCATTACAAAGAAGGAGAAACAGAAGGAGAAACACTTAAAAAAGTCAAGAAATGGGTATGCACACTTTAAAATTAATTTATGGTATTATTCTCAATTATGTCAAATTTATTTGGGTAGGATTTGTTGTTGGCTGTCTGTTCTGAACTTGTATATTCAGCAGACTTTTTCTTTTCTTAAAAATATGTCATCATATAAAAGATGTGGTTTTCTATTTGGTTCAAATCAATCAAATGTGTGGATGCTAGAGAAGTTCTGAAAAATGTTTAAAAAGATTTGTTCATAGTAATTACTTAACCAGATTTCTTGTTCAAGTACCCTGTGCTATTCATGTGCTGTGAATTTTTTTTAGAACTGAGTGGGATTTATTCATTATGATTTCTTAGATTCATTTTACTCTATTTTCATAACCGTTTCTGTTATAGAAAAAAAAGGGAACTCCAGTGGCCATATTGTACATATGTGCATTTCCAGATTATTGTATGCTTCTTCAAGTCTCACTTTGAAATACTAATGAAAATACAGCTAATCCTCTGTGATCCAACATGCATTTTATAACTGTGTTATTCCTCTCTGCAATTACCCCATCTTTCATCATTTTCTTTTTTCATTAGGATCAATCAAAGCTTTCACAATATCGGGATAGAAGATTTACTGGATCACAGGGGGAATTTGAACAAGCACTCCTGGCATCAACGACTGTTTATATTGGGAATATGTCATTCTACACAACAGAAGAGCAAGTTGCTGGAGAGATAAAGAAGATAATTATGGGCTTGGATAAAAATACCAAAACGCCTTGTGGTTTTGTTTTGTCCTGTAAGCTTCATTCTTCATATTTTTAACTTCTTGAAAGGGAAACGGTTTAGTGGGATTCGTTAAAGACAATTTTAATGTACTAGAATCATTTTGAATAATAGAAATATAATTTAGAGTACTTTGCCTTTGTGTCTATATTTTTGCTTTTATATATTAATTTCTTTTTGCATAATTAAAATGATGGTATATATATATATATAAACATATTAAGAATTTTTATTTTAAAAAATTAAAGAATTTCAACGACGTCTAAACTGTGTCATGAAAAATATTTCAATGACGTCTCAACAACGTCGTTAAGTTCAATGGCGCTTAGTCCATGACGTGACATAGACGTCGTGTTTTGAAAAAGATTCCACGACACGCTGACCTGCGTCATTGAAACCTCATTCCATGACGCGGAATAGACATCGTGCTTTGAAAAAGTTTCCATGACACACTATCCGCGTCATTGAAACCCCATTCCATGACGCGAACAGAACGTCATGCTTTGAAAAAGTTTCCACGACACGCTACCCGCGTCATTGAAACCTCATTCCATGACGCCGAACAGACGTCGTGTTTTGAAAAAGTTTCCACGACACACTATCTGCGTCATTGAAACCCTATTCCATGACGCGGAATAGACGTCGTGCTTTGAAAAAGTTTCCATGACACGCTATTCGCGTCATTGAAACCCCATTCCATGACGCGAACAGACGTCATACTTTGAAAAAGTTTCCATGACCCCCCCTTTCGACGACGTGGGTTACGGCGCCTGATCCGCGTCATTAAATGCCTTCCATGACGCAAATCAGACGTCATAGAAGGGTTTTTGTGTTGTAGTGAGTAGATGTGTGAAATTGCCCCTTTGTGTCTGAGTTCGAAGATCAAGCCCCAAAGATGTTTCGAAAGGGTGATGACGCCTTAGGAAACTCCTTGGTTTCCTTCACCAATGGAAATAGCGACAAATTACAAATAAATCTTCTAGCTTTGCATGAGAAGATTATGGCATGGGAGCAAAATTATTATGGGTTTAGCACTTAAAGAGAGAGAGTTGTGGGTTCCTATGAAGCACAGAGGTTCTAATGGCAAGAGAGGGAGGTTCTAAGGAGGATTGATGAAGGGAGAGAAGGATGGTGAAGAATTTGAGGTGACTTTCGGAGTTTTGGGTACCTTGACGAAAGCTCTGACAAGCTTCTGCCAAAACAGGGGAAATAAAGGAAAATGGGGGAAGGATAGCACGAAAATTCCTGGGTTTGCATGTGAGAGAGAGAAAGCTTGCTCTCTGAAGGTTGTGGGTTGTGTTGTGTTGGGTGGAAGGGTCCTATTTATAGCGCTGGGAATGGGTCTTCTCCAAGAAACCCTAATGGTTTCTTCCCAATTTAACTAACCTTTCCTCTTCCTTTCTTCTCCTTTTTCTTGACTTGCCTCATAGTGGCAAAGTCAGCTCTCCTCAATCCCACAAAAGCAGAGATTTTTGGGAGCTCAATGCTTCTTCCCGCAGCTGCCTGAGAGGAGGACTTCCATTTTCACCCATCTTCTTTCTCCTCTTTCTTCCTCTTTTCATGGCCAAATCTGATGGAGGAAAGGAAATGGGTGCGCCTCCTGGTTTAAGGGATGACATCCTTCCCTGCGTGCCAAAATCCCTTGGTCTCTTGAGTTCTTGCACTTGGAACTTGTTCCCCCAGTAGCCCCTCACATGTGAATCTTTGGCCTTGCGTGGCTTCCTGCTTCAGCCAAGTGCTGAAGGCCTTGGGTTCTTTTAATTCAAATGGTATGGGCCTTTTAATATAGAAAACCAAGCCATTTAATAAGTGGGCTAAATTCAGCAAATATTTGGGCTTTTATGGGCTATCTAAAGTAATGGATTATTTTGGTTAGGCTACTCTAGTTGGAGCAATGGTCTATTCCCTCTCTTGTGCCTACCCACATTTGGGCCTAAGAAATGGGCTTGAGTCCCGAATTCCCAAAGCGACCCGAGACTTCCATCTCTTGACCCATCAATGGGCCCCATGACAACTTGTTACCATCCATACCACAACCCACTCAAGCAAGCCCCAGGCATTTGAGTGGCTTGGGCCCACTTAAGCTTGTGGTGCTTGTCAATAGCAAGTCATCAAAGCACATAATGACAGTAGCCATCTACTTTCCCCTTCATTTTGGCAAGGGGTCCTTGTCAATAGCTTGCCTTTTAGAGTTCCGTCATGTATCTCGACGTGAAAGATCTTCTTTAGAATATGGCAAGCAGTGGTCGGATGTTGCAGATGAAGAATAGATGAATACAAGAAAATACGCTTCCAGCATCGCTTTTCTTGAAAGCTTGACATGACTTCAAAAATTCTGATTGCTTGGTAAAATAACATTAATCTTGACAGCATTTAGGTTCTTCTAGCAGTATCATAGCAATATTTTCCTTTCATTTGCCATAAATTGAGATGTTTTCCTTCTTGAGTAAAGCATAGTGCTTGGATTTCTTGAATAAGGCTTGGGGCTTGATGATGCTTGATTATGGAATTGTGGCAATTGAGACATCCCGATAGCTCTTTGGTTTTGACTCCTAAACTTGGTCATTGGAATGGTCAAGGCTTAGAAAGTTCTTGAGGCGTTGGAGCATATCAGTTATGGCAACTTAGGTATTGTTTGTTGCAGTTGTTGTGAACATGTTTCAGGAACCAAAAGCTTGGGCTTGGCTATTGAAGCTTGAGCTTTGCATGTGGTCACTGCAGAAAATGTGTTGGGTTACAACAACAAGTGATGGTGAACTTGGAGGTCATAGTAACATAATTGGATTTTTAAGCTCATTTGGGGTTTTGGAATCGCTGCTGTGGTGATTGTAATGAATTCCTTCCTCAGCCCCCAAGTGCACCATAGTCATCAAAAAAGGATTTGATGGGTATAGGCTACAAAAACTCTTGCAACATGGCCTTCTTAGTATTTGTTTGGGTCATTGCATGGCATGTTGAACTTGGGATATCCCTTTGTTGCAATGGTGACAATTTGGCATGATTTGGTGGTAGCATGTGCTTCTAGCAGCGGCTCTTCCAGCAGTGGTGTTTGGATTTCGACTGGCTCTGTTCTTCTTCCACTCTTCCGGCGGCTCTTTCAGTGGTGCTTGAACTTCTATGACTGGAAGTATAGAGAGAGATTTGTCTAAGGAATGGATGATAATGGCAGTGTGTTGAGATGTTGGGTAGGAAACATGAGAGCATTTGTTTTCTTGTTTGTTGTTTGGAGGCTTGGGTCCCTTGCACATGACCAATATACTGCTTGGTGAAGCCATTCGAGAGATGAGGCTGAGAGCATTGAGCAAGTGTTGTTGAGTTGAGTGGTAGTAACTCTTTCCTCATGCTAGAAGTATTCTTTTCAGAACCTCGCCTGCCAAATCTTCCTAAAAGCAGATGGAATTTGGTGCCAATGTTGTGTACCACGTATAAGCACGATCGGTAAGACTTTTTGAAAACTCCCAGGAGAAGGAGATTATGATCTCCAGCGTGTGGTCCCAAAGCATCAATGAAACGGTTGACATGCTCCTTGGGGCTTCCTTTCCTTTCGTCGAAAAAGAAAAAGCTTGGTGCTTCATAGCTTTTGGGGTATGGCTGCTGGAGTAGGCTTGATGGATATGGTGGCTGAGGAACATACTTCCAATCCTCCTGGCTTTGGCTTAGTTTCTTCTCTGGCATGGCGATGACATCTTCGTGCGTGACAAAAGATGGCCTATTTTGTTCAGAACCCATTTCGGAGAAAGGACTCCTCTTGGGATGGTCTTCCATTTTCTTTGCTTGGCTTGGAAACTGAGCTTTTTAGCTCTTTGATTGTGTCCACAATCTCCCTTTGGGTTTCTCCCATAGCATGGATGGCTGCAACGAGGTTTGCGAGGGTGAAAGCTCTTTCACTTGCATGTTCTTCTTCTCTATGAGAGGCATATTGCCTTGACTCTAAGTCACTGTGGTTCTGCCCATCTTGCGAAGAGCAAAGTGCTTGACAGATATATAATTACTGCATGACCAAAACAGATGGTGGTTAAAATAACATATGTGTTGCAACTGCAAATGAATAAAATTAATATTTGTCAATTTTAAAGGGATGTCATCCAACGTTATTAAACAACGAATGAAATACACATCAATATTAAAACCAACATAGGTAGCTTTCAGGATTATGCAAGCATGGGATGCTTTGGCAATAATTAAAGCAGGTGGTGATGCTCGTGCTTTTGGTGGCGTGTAAATGCCTATTGTTTGTATTCCTATCAAAGTGAAAGACAAGAAATAAAGGAAGCTTAATAGTCCAACTTTACTATGTTGGTATTAGCCTAAAACATGATATATCTATATATATATATTAGATATTTATAAAAATACCTAATCCTAGACATGTATTTATAAAAATACCCAAATACTATTTAAACATAGAAACACACCCAAAATCACCCCCACAATCAACAATTGTATATTTTTTGGGTGTGTTTATAAATGGGTTTTGAGTGTGTGTAATGATGGGTTTTGGGTATGTTTATAAAGTGTTTTGGGTGTTGGGTATTTTTATAATTTCAGCCCCCATTTTGGGTATTTTAGTGAAACTCCCTATATATATATATATATATATATATATATATATATGTCAGGAAGGAAATTTATCAGTACATGTTTACATTTGAATAGATGACATGCTCGTGTTATTTTTGCAAGTATAAATGTAATGGCATATGGTATGATAATATATATTTTATTGTGAAATCTAAAAAGGCAGGAAAAAAGGGATTTTCTTATCTTTTTGTTGGCCTCCAACAGAGGGCATGTAGATTGTGGAATTGACATTGGCATAGAGAGTCGAGGAATTCTGTGGGTAGTGCGAAAGATGGAGGCAATGCAAGCAGTGTTTTGGAGAGGACTTGTTTAATTTTGAGTTGAAGAGCATGCGTAGCTTGGTGCAAGATATGGAGCTTTTCCTTTTTGCGCTTCAAGATACTTATGGCATATTTTGGCTTCTTCAACTGCTGGAACATCTTAGGCAGAAAACTGAAAAATAAGTTCAATTCTCCTTGTCAGATGCTTGGCTTGGGTTTGACTCTTCCATTTTTTTTTGAAAAAATTTGCTTGGCACGAAGCCCCCAAGTATTTTGGGGCTTGCATGTGTAGCTTGCTCAATGACATGAATAATGGACTTGCCAAAGCCCTTGGCCTTCTTTCAAGGTCTTTTTTTTGCTTGGAAATGGAGATCTAAGACACAAACAAAGAGAGCATGTGAGTAATTTATATTATGTTTGTTCTGCAAAGTCGATAGCCAACAAAAGGAAAAAACAAAGAAAGAAATAGGGAATGCTCTTATCTCTTTATTTTCTCTGGTTTATTGCTTCTGGTCTTCCTCTTTAGAAGTATTGGTGAAGATAGCGGCCTAATCCCTAGCAGAGTCGCCAATTTATGTAGGGGTCTTTTTGTTCCAACGGCCAGAAGAATGGGCTTGGGCTGCTGTAAAGGATGAGCAGATGTGTGAAATTGCCCCTTTGTGTCTGAGTTCGAAGATCAAGCCCCAAAGATGTTTTGAAAGGGTGATGACGCCTTAGGAAACTCCTTGGTTACCTTCACCAATGGAAATAGCAACAAATTACAAATAAATCTTCTAGCTTTGCATGAGAAGATTATGGTATGAGAGCAAAATTATCATGGGTTTAGCACTTAAAGAGAGAGAGTTGTGGGTTCCTATGAAGGATAGAGGTTCTAATGGCAAGAGAGGGAGGTTCTAAGGAGGTTTGATGAAGGGAGAGAAGGATGGTGAAGAATTTGAGGTGACTTTCGCAGGTTTTGGGCAGCTTGACGAAAGCTCTCTCAAGCTTCTACCAAAACAGGGGAAATAAAGGAAAATGAGGAAGGATAGCACGAAAATTCCTGGGTTTGCATGTGAGGGAGAGAAAGCTTGCTCTCTGAAGGTTGTGGGTTGTATTGTGTTGGGTGAAAGGGGTCCTATTTATAGCTGCTGGGAATGGGTCTTCTCCAAGAAACCCTAATGGTTTCTTCCAAATTTAACTAACATTTCCTCTTCCTTTCTTCTCCTCTTTCTTGACTTACCTCATAGTGGCAAAGTCAGCTCTGCCTCAATCCCACAAAAGCAGATATTTTTGGGAGCTCAATGCTTCTTCCCGCAGCTGCCTCAGAGAGGAGGACTTCCATTTTCACCCATCTTCTTTCTCCTCTTTCTTCCTCTTTTCATGGCCAAATCTGATGGAGGAAAGGAAATGGGTGCGCCTCCTGGTTTAAGGGATGACATCCTTCCCTGCGTGCCAAAATCCCTTGGTCTCTTGAGTTCTTGCACTTGGAACTTGTTCCCCAGCAGCCCCTCACATGTGAATCTTTGGCCTTGCGTGGCTTTCTGCTTCAGCCAATGGCTGAAGGCCTTGGGTTCTATTAATTCAAATGGTATGGGCCTTTTAATATAGAAAACCAAGCCATTTAATAAGTGGGCTAAATTCCGCAAATATTTGGGCTTTTATGGGCTATCTAAAGTAATGGATTATTTTGGTTAGGCTACTCTAGTTGGAGCAATGGTCTATTCCCTCTCTTGTGCCTACCCACATTTGGGCCTAAGAAATGGGCTTGAGTCTCGAGTCCCCAAGCGACCCAGAGACTTCCATCTCTTGACCATCAATGGGCCCCATGACAACTTGTTACCATCCATACCACAACCCACTCAAGCAAGCCCCAGGCATTTGAGTGGCTTGGGCCCACTTAAGCTTGTGGTGCGATTGGGTGTGAAATAATAATTTCCCACTTGGCATGACATGTTGCTTGGCATGCTTTTAAATATGACGCTTGATAGGATAATTGGCATGGATTTGCAGAGCTAAATGCATTTTATAATTTTAATCTCAATTCCTAGCATGAAAGATTTTTATTTAGCATGGCGTGGGGAGTATGACTCGTGTATGTCATACTTTCATGTGCTCCAAATCGGATAATATATCGTTTTGGGCTAGAAATTTATTCGGGCTCAACCATTGATTTTTTGGGCCTCAACAGACCACACACAAGGTTGAAGTACGTCTAAATTACTACCAAATCTCTGCATAAATTATTTCTCACAAACCCTAGCCGCCACTCTCTCTCTCTCTCCCTTTTACACAAGGCTCGGCCACCACTCACACTCCAGCCACCCAATTTTCAGCACACATACATATTCCCGTATCCTATTTTAGCTATCGTTTCTCTACAGAATCGATTGAAAAGAGACTTAGGCATCGGAGGGCCTTTGGCCAACACCCCCCGGATGTGGTTCTCTTATTGCTATTCATTTTGCAAGGAGAAAGAGAAGAAGCAGAGAAGACGAAGGAATCTGTCAACCGAATATTCTAGTGGGAAAAATCACTCCTACAGTAACCATTTTATTGCACTTTTCTTCCTCAAAGACAAGTGGTGCAGATTCAAGTCTTTTTGGTCTTCTATCTTTGTAGGCTCCAAGACATTCAAGTACTCTTTAATAAGTCTCAATTTTCCATAGACATCAAGAAATTTGGAAGTCGTTGATCGTTTTCCTAAATTAATTTGGCTGCAACTACCTTTTATTATATTTGAATTTTCCCGGAAATGACCCGTTAGCTTACCGTGTGGCTAACGGGTCAACACGACAGCGACACGACATGATAACACGGACTCAAAAATTGAATTTTTTTTACGAATTCGTGTTGTGTTAACGGGTCGTGTATGGTATTGACAAGTCTAGTGGTGGAGACTTAGTGTTATGGTCTTCTGATCATGTCTCCTTTGTAAACTCCAGAACGAAAAATGTTCGGGGTGGTCCCTGCAATTAAATGAAAAATGTAACTTAATTTTTATATGCAAACAATTCTACGAAAATTAATTATTTATATGAGGGGATTTTCAATTAGGACATGAGCAGCAAACTCAAAAGTAATTGACCGTGGGTCCTTCAGCAATTAACGGTAAGGTTAACGTCGGAACCAATTGCAAAAAATTGAAAAGTTTACGGTATATAATTGTTAAAATTGAAATCAACCATATATTATATCATTTAAGTTATAAAATTCATGTCACATTCCAAAATTTATCTTTACAACTCTTGAGATAGAATAAATGCTTAGCCTTACCAAATAAAGATAAACTAATTAAATATTTAAGATAGAAGTTAAGAATGTTTACATGGAAACAAAAACGACTTTAAGACAAATTACATAGAGTATATAACCTACTGGGTATTAAATGGATAGCGTTTGGACATTCCTCCTTGCAGACAAATTACAGTTTCATACATATGCAAATATAACTCATTAAAATTACAAAAATCTTACAAACTGTGAGCATGCATGATGCATGACTTCACGTTTAACAAGTACAATGCACTATTTAAATCTATGATTTCACGTTTAACAATTCTTTCGATACTTGACAATTGCTGACACCTAGGAGTTTATAATTTACATTTTTAGGTTTTGCAAGCAACTTCACATTTTTGCACTTCTTTTCCTATTCATGTTTCTAGTTTGTAACTTCCTTCTTTTGAAATTACTGAGACCATCGTCCTTCTTGGGTGTGGTTGTTCTTTTGCATCTATTTCACCGAATTAGTGTGTGTTTAATTACGGTGAACTCAATTTGTACTTAATCCAACATTTTGTTAATATTATATATTAAATACATCTAAATTCATCATTAACCCATAAAAATTTACATTTCCTTTCCAAAAGGAACATCATGATTTTCTTCATCTGTCTCTGAGTGGTATGGTTCTCTCTCTCTCTCTAAGCTCCACATCCAAGATGAACAAGATTTGATACATCCTTTTTTTCTATTCCAAATTTCTTGACTTTATACTCTCTCATCATCGACGATAGCACGTGCTTCTCTTTGGACCAAAGGTTGATGTGGATATTTTTGGCCTTACGATCAACCGACGATCTATTTTATGGATGGGCATTTTGGTTTTCATAAAGCGACGACGCGGCAAAGGTAATGCCAAGAAATATGGGGCCCTCCTGGATGAAGTTTTTGGGCGGTCCTCATTCCACAATTTGCAAGGTGTTGAATGGCCAGAAATCACTTGGGTTCTTAGGCATTCTACCTCGCATTTGTGCTGCTCTTCCCATTATGCAGGTATATAAGATCGTACTTCTTCCACGTAATTAAATATTTTATCCTGAAAATAATATAATTAAAAAAAACTAAGTCATGTCAAAAACTGGAATAATGATTTGCCTTGTCTAGACTTGGCAACACACATAAACATTTATCTTTATATGTTAATAATGATTTAATATTGGTTACACAGTAATCAAATTTTAACTGTTGGCTTTAAATGTGTTCAGGCAATCATACTCACTGGACAACATACGTACTTTGGTAACATATACAGTAATCCTTTTTTTTTAAATTCCAATCCAATATACTTTACCGGCTTATAATCGGTACCGATGACTCGATCATCAATCAGCTAAAATAGAGACCGCACCAAAAAGATTGCTTAAATGCTCTAGATTTCGTTCCATTCATCCTTGCTGCTCATAAGTTTCAATATTATCTTCTACATTTAAAGAAAAAAATAATCACCTTGTTCTTAATTTGCTTTTAACCTCCACGAAATTTGTTTTATTTACTTGCTGAAACCTTGAGAATCATAATATTACACTACAAGGAAAAACCCTTTTGGCGACCATCACCTTTGGTCGCTAAAAGTTAACATTTCGTCGCCAAATCCCCTTAGCGACGAAATTATTTCGTCGCTAGATTGGTCGCCTTAAGCTCGTGGCTGAAAGTCTAATTGACAAAAGGCGACGAAAACAAATTTTCGTTGCTAAAATATTTACTGCGACGAATTTATTTCGTCGCCTACAGTTATCAGTTGGTCGCCTGTAAAGATAAGTTCCTACGAATTGAGAAAGGATTGGGCGACCAAATATATTGGTTCGTCGCTGATAGTTTCTGGCGACTACCAGATTTGGTCGCTAAAGCTTACTTAGTTGGTTGCTAAAATATGTATATTTGAAGTGTTTTAATTATTTTATTTATATTCTATTTTGTGATAATATTAACCTTTTCTTCATTAAGATAAAGTAATTTCGAAAAACAATAAATTTAGATAAACAGAACAATAGAAAATGACATGAAGCAAAGTTTCTCTCATTCAAAAGTACACAAGAGCATACTAGTTGTTCAAATACAAATAACATATCCAAAAATAGTAGAAATAAACGAGTGAAGAACTCTCCACTCAAGACTGCAGGCCAAGCTCCATATATTCTTGCCCTTGGTAAACCCAAGTTCTGCAGCAATTATTTCCCCACTCTAAGACTAGGTTCGACTAAAAAAAATACATGTATACTATGCCTTTTGTAATTCCAAGTTTTGCATGATCTTTAACACGTGGGAAAGGGACTGTAATCTAATATCGTGGATTTCCCAAACACTCTGCCAATTGTTGCTTGATCTTCTCAAACTCATCAATCATCTTCCTTTACAAAAGAAACAAAACAAGGAAATGCCAACGGTCAAGAAGATGCCAAAATCAAGAATATTTAAATAAAAAATATATATAGAGAGACCAAAAACAAACAATTTTTAACAACACAATTACAAGAAATCTTGCCCAAAAGCGGAAATTGACAATTTGGGCAGGAACACTTCAACTTGGGAAATTCACTAAAACTTCAGTGTGTGTAATAGTGCAAAACTTTCCAGATTAGAACCAGAAACATTAAACTTTATCACATCAAAATTTCATGGCATTTGAAGTTAAGGAAGCATGTCAAAAACAATTTCCAAAACAGACTTCAGCACTACTCTGGAAAAAAATTTATAAAAAAAAAATCCCATAGTTTAGTTTAAGAAGCAAGTTTTTTTTTTTTAAAAGGGACACAATCATAGGATAAAACTTAATTTCATTAGACTTGATTCATTACATCTATGGACTGGAAGCAAACATAAGCAACTTGCAATATTATAGCAATTATTCTTTTAAAGTTTCATTGGATAGAAATTGGGTTTTTTGGTCTGGACCTTTTAGAGCAGTTTTGAGATTTAAAACAAGAAAGAGAAGAAAAGAGAGAGATCTTGGCCTTGAAAAACAGACTACATTTAACGGCCCAACAATGGTGCTAGTTTGAACTGGGTTATGCAACATGGCTAGGTCTATGCATAACAAGACATGGCCAGCAACCATTTTGTGAAAACAGGAACTCCCCCTTACCTCTTTAATTTCAGCAGCCTCATTGATCAAAATGCCCTTATCCGTATGCATATGCATGTTGTTCCAGTTGCTAATGTATGTAGGATTTTCACCCTTCTACATTTTCCCAACAAAAAGAAATTGAGAAATACTTTCAGGGGACATATGCAAACCTTAAAACAGATTAAGGAAAACATAAAGTAACTTGAAGATGATAAAACAAGGCTTTCAAGATTAAATTTACATCAACCCATGACACAAGTCAAAAAAAAAAATGAAGGCAGAAGCAAGATTTTTAGCTATCCTACTGCAAAAAAGAAAACAGAATTAGTTAGACACTATATTTTTTGTGGGCTTGAGTCCAAATTAGTCTTCAAACTCAAAATAGCATATGCCTTCGCCCTCTAAGTTTCACTAATCATCATAAAACAAAAATATAATTTTTCCCAGTTAACTCAAAACAGTAACATAATAAGACATCACTTGAAGCACCAAATATCCAAGAAAAAAGCCCTCAAGAGAAAACCAAACGGTTCAAAGTAATATTGTAATCAACAACACATCCATTTTATAGAGTCAGATCAAGTACAATGAATAAAATTAGGCTTAAGGTCACATGCCTCTCATGTAGTGATTAATAATTAGGCTCTTCATCTGAATTTTAGAACAAATGATTATTCTTTACAGTTCTTAATTATATATGCCCTAATTGATGATAAAACCATTTCAATCAACAGAACTTTATACTTGAAGCTAATTGAATTACCTTTCATAAAATCCAAGCAACCAGTGATCATCAGATAAAGCCGAAATGCTTTGTTAAAAAGGAAAAAAATGGCTGGAAAGGATTTGAAAGGATTTCCAAGACTTGGAAAACAATCAATCAGACTCAAAGCATTAAAACATAACAAATGAAATAACTACTGGGTAAGTGTGCAAGTGAAACATCTCAAATTTGACACAGAGCCCGCATCAAATGGACAACAGGGCATTCATATCAAATACAAGAACCATAACATAACCCGCATACTAAACACATTACAAATGAATACAAAAACTGCATATATATGTCTGCACACACACACGCGCGCGCACACACACACACACACACACACAAAACAGAGAAGAAAATAATTCATAATTCGTAAACCATAGATGGCCAAATAAATATTTCCAAAACAAAACTAAAATCATCCAGAGCAAATAGTCATCAGACCTAACAGAGAGGCAGCTATATGAAGGAAATTGTGAGAGGAGGACTTCGCCAGTTCAATGGTTGAGGGGTTGCAACGACCTTGTTATTAAGACCCCCAAAAAAAAACTCAGATTTTACTTTGAAAGAATCAAAATCAGAAATCTAGATAATTGAAGGGTAGATTATATCTGGAGAGTAGGAAATAACTCAGACCACCAGAAATCTAGATTGGGAACAATAATGAAAAAGGAAAAATAATTTTATTCAGATATCAAAAAGGAAAAATCAAGCACTGAAAATCAGTTCGGATTCAAATTCCTAAGTATTCAGTTCTTATTTTCCTTGGTTGTTTTCTCAGCAACCAAACGAAATCTACAGAAAATTAACAAGATGAGAAGGTAAGCCAGACAAGGTGAACTCACCAGAACTTTGCCGTTGAACCATGTAGTGAGGAAGACTTCGGAGATGAAGCTGTCGATTTTTGACCCTGGGCATATTGCGACAGGAAAGTGGAGGAGAGAAAGGGAAAACCGTTGATTTCTGACCCTAGGCTTGCCGACGTCGGTGGCGATGTTGGAGCAGCGAAAGGGCGTGCGAGATGGAGAGGGGGTCTGAGAGGAAATAACGAGTTGGGAACTTATTTTTTATTTTTGTATTTATACTCTCTAGATTAGCCCCAAAAAAATTTGGTCGCCCATAAGCTAACACACACAAACGACGTCGTCCTTTTGGCTTAATCCTTAGCACAAAACTGGTCTGCGACGAAGCCATACATTCGTCGTGGATCCCACGAATTTTTACGCGCGACTTCTAACTTAGCGACGATATAGGAAAGCTTAGCCACACAATATTTTCGTTGCCAGCAATTTTTGAGTTTCGCGCGCACCTTTTCTAGAATTTGGCGACCAATTAAATGTTTGGTCGCCAAGTCCTAATGTATACACCAAAAGTTTTCGTCGCTGTTTCGAAGAAATTGGTCGCAATTTAATTTCACTCAAGTTATGCAGGATATCTAAATATCACGAATCTTATGGCGACCACTTGGAAACAGTTCGTCGCCAATCTATAGTTTTGGCGACAAAAATTAGGTTCGTCGCTAAATATTTCGTCGCAAAAAAGGTTTCTCCTTGTAGTGTTATATTTTCAATGAACTATATATCGATTATTAACTATGTGCTTGTCGCTCCTTCTCAACTATTCAGAGCCTTGTGATACCATTTTGCTGTGGACCGAAAGATATTTTGTTGGAAGGAGCATGTTTGTAAATTCTATAAAAATATGTGTGGTCGTGAAAAGCTTGGTCCTTTATTCTATTGCGACAGTTTTTCTAATCCAAGACCAGTGAAAATGTTTTTGGTGGGCCTGCAAAATTTGAGGTTTGTATATTTATAAGGCTTTTAAACTTTTCATGATGATCCCCCAAAAATAAATAAATCATGTTTTGATCCCATAGAATACGTAGTCAACACGTTCTAATGCTAAGACATCTGGGGCCTCCTCCACAAAAAGGGAAACAAGAGAGGAGACAAATTATTTAAGGCAAGAACCATCCTTAAGCTGTTCCCCATTCTACCTCGTGTTTTAACATGCTTCTTGCTGCTGCTCATACTTCATAGGACATCTCCTATCATTAATAAGCTTCAGTTATTGTGGTGGACTCCACAGCCATAAGGTTAGCTAGTTTTTTCTTCTTCTTTAATTCCTGATTGAAAAGGCAGCAAGCATCACCAAATGGAAAGGCAGTAAACTCCTAGAACGCTTTTTTCCTTTTTAAGGAAACTTTTCTATGTATAAACAAAAGATCCTATACGTACCAAGTGGAAATGAATTTTTTTTAGATTTATTTGCAAAAAGAAAAGAAAAAAAGTTGTTGCGTGTATTAGTACTCACCACTTTACCCTTTCAGCAGTCTATAACTCTTTTAAAGTAGTTAGAACTCTATATGTTTTATTCGACTTTCACAACTCTACGTATACTTTGATTGAATTTCATAACATTTTTGATGAAATTTATTGGAATCTTACTAAAATCACTTTTAGTTTTCCCCAAACATAATGTTTTGACTATTTGCAGGAGTCTAACATTATTCTCCATATTTGGCTACTATTCGCAGGAGTACGTACTCAATATTATCTGGAGAGCGAGCTACTTGGTTTTGTGAATAATTCGTACACTTGAGAAAGGATCTTGCGTCATAAATAAGCTCGAGACATGATCAATCAGGCTGGTCAAGTATCAATTGAGTTGAGGTTAATTTCTTTATGTACTCTAAGACCTTTCTCTTTATCATTTTTTTGAGAAGAATTTTCTTTTTCATTAAACAATAGGCTCTCGCATTTGCAGTGGCTTAAACATGTTTTGTTAGGATCTCCACGTACGTATCGTAGATGGCCTTAATCCAATCCGCCATGACCAATTAAACAACTTTTCTAATAATAATAATAATAATGCATGGGCATTCGTGTGCCTATTGACCTTTTTATTTATTTATTTTATTATTTAGTAAATTAAATTAAAATTTTGAAAAGAAAACTGAAAAGTGAGCAATGTGGATTGAGTGGGGAGTGACTGCTTTCATGTAATTATTTAGGTGGAATTTGTTTTTTTATTTTATAATTTAGAAAATTAATGTTTACTATTTTACCCTTACTATAATAGATTATGATCTTTTATCATTTCTATTATGCAAGGACATAATAAGGGGTTTTGAATGTTTCGGTATTCGAGGCCTTTGTCTTCATACGTTATGAATGTGTGAACGTCATTTATTTTCCACTATCCCTCCTTACTTTCCTCTCAATTTACAATGGTGTTTGCCACAAAAAAGAAAAAGAAAAAAGAGAGAACTGTGTATATATAAAAGAAAATTATAATAATGAGCTAAACTTGAGCAAATTTGGGTTTTTAAATAAATAAAAGCTACCTTTCTTCTCCAGACCAAGACAAAAGCACATGTTTTTAGAAAATGCGAATTTCGTATATATAATACGGAGAGCTTTCATTGAATCTTTCAAATAAGCTTATTTGAGGGACACCCTTGTAGAGCTCACTAAACATTGTATTTCACTAATTCAAACCTTCTATTTTGTAGATCTTCATTCAAAGATCATCTTTATAAAAAATCACTTGAATCCAATATCATTTGACTACTTAATTAAATCATTAAAATTCAAGTACTTTCTTAAAGCACCGTGTTCGTTGATTTCGTTGGTCTTAATTAGATTCCTTAATGATTTTCAATATGCATGATTTTTTGTAAGGATGATCTTTAAATGAATATGTGAAAAATAGACAGTTTGGATCGTTGAAAAAAAGTTCGTAGGGTATCCTAAAGGTTGTCCTTCAATAGACGGGGAATATATTTATATGGTTGTTAGGAAAAATCTATTTATTGCTTGATTAATTATAGGGCCTTTCAATATAGACCCAGTCAACGACCAAAATGTTAATTTTTCTTTCTCTTGGATGAGATTTTATATTTGTTAATTTGTTGTGTCTTGTTCAGTAATCTAGATGAGGAGGGGAAATCTTCCAAGTTCAAGGAAGTTGTTAAAGCACATCAGACTCATCGTCAGCCAAAAAAATTTCCAAAGTGGGATATCATATTTACAGTAGTATCTGCATTTGCTGTGTTCGTTGATCCTTTGAGCTGCTACATTCCCATCATCAACGACAATCGTACGTGCTTCGATTTGGACAGAAAGTTGGGGTGGACAGTTTTTGCCTTACGATCAGCCGGCGATCTATTTTATGGAATGGACATTTTGGTTTTCATAAAGCGACGTAGCGGCAATGTTAATGCCAAGCCATTTGGGGCCTCCTGGACAAAGCACTTTGGCGGTCCTCATTCCAAAATTTGGAAGGTGTTGAATGGCCAGAAATCACTTTGGTTCTTAGGCATTCTACCTCGCATTTGTGCTGCTCTTCCCATTATGCAGGTATATAATATCGTAATTCTTCCACGTAATTAAATATCTTATCCTGAAAATAATATAATTATAAATAAAAAAGAACTATTACTCATGCCGCCATGCCAGAGTTATGCTGTCAAAAACTGGAATATAACCTTGTCTAGACTTGGCAACTATACATAAACATTTATCTTCGTATATTAATAATGATTTAATATTCGTTACACAGTAATCAAATTTTAACTGTTGGCTTTAAATGTGTCCAGGCAATCTTACTCACTGGACTATATGCATACATTAGTCTTTTTTTTCTAATTCCAATCCAATATGCTTTACGGGCTTATAATCTCTACCGATGGCTCCAACGGCATGCTAACATAGGGACCGCAATAAAAAGATTTCTTAAATATGCTCTGGACTTCCTTCCATTCATCCTTACTGCTCATGTAAGTTTCAATCTTATCTTCCAAATTTAAAGAAAGAAATAATCAGCTTGTTCTTAATTTGCTTTTAACCTCCACGAAGTTTGCTTTAATTAATGTTAATCTAAGGCTGAGTATCATTACAACTCGTTTGTTAGCGTTATTTTCCTCCCTTTCAATGGAATCTCATTAGAGTGTTATATAAGATGATATAATTAAGAATTCCAATGATCTAGCACATAAAAGGACCTTAATTTGCAGACCAGATGTCTCAAATTCAAATTTCCACGACATCATAATTGTGTATGTGAGAAATTTCTCTCTACTCTAGTTTGGAATACTTATACTAAAAAAGATGAGATAAGAATATATAAGAGATATTTAGTTACACCATTTAAATTCTATAAAAAAGAACCAAAAAATGACAGCTAGCCATATTGAATTTAATTTTGATTATTAAATTACTTAACGCACTAATATTCCGCGGCTGCACCTGGTGAGACCCTAGGCTGCCTACGTACCCTTGGACAAGGGATCAAGCCACACGTAGTTCTTATGTCAATAGTCACTACTCTGTTAATAAACAATTATTTACCACCAATCCAACTACACATTTCAGATCTATCACAAATTCCCAAAACTGACAAAAACACAATGAACACATGCTCAATCTCTTTCTTTATAACAATTCAAACCTCACAACCATACCCTATTCAAGGCGTATGTACAATGAACACATTATCAAATTATTCCTTTTATAACAGTTCAATCCCGCAACCATACCCTATCCAAGGCGTATGGTGCCAAACAACACTGCCCAAATCCAGGGCTTATACGTTCATACATATACAAGCTCACAAATCTCAAACTAGAATCAAAACCACATATACACATATGTAATATAATAAGGTTTGATCGATTATGAATGTGTGATTGGATTTTTGATGGGGTTAATGGATTTAAATCCGGTTTAATGAGGTTTGGGAGTGATCGTATAATTGTTTGAGATCATGTATGGTTTGGTTTTGAATTATCTGAAGGCCGGAGGCCTATTATGTGATTGCATGTTGTTAACTTGTGCATGCTGCCAGTTGGTGTTTTTAAAAATGTGTTTTTATGCAGGTTGAAATTTTTGGGAAATGTTCAATTTACAGGGGAGACTCTGCGAATTTTCGGCAGAAAGTCTGGTTTTTAGTAAGTGGGCCCGACATCGGTAAGATGTCGGAATTTCCACAGGATTCATCTCAAGTTTCGAGGAATTCGGGGCGGGTCCTGTCAATATCAAATTGCATCTCCAATTGAATGGTTTAATTTTATTTAAACCCATCAATAATTCTTCCTTAAAGAGCATCTCCAACCGATATATCAACATGGACATGCAATGGCAAAAATTGAAAGGATTCTTCCCCCCTCCCACTTTGAGCTAGGAAGCAGATGGAATTTTCAGTATAACCTCCGATATACACTTATCAAATATATTGCTTCTTCATTTTCTTTTTGCAGTTCTTTTGGTTCAAACCTCGAGACCAGTTACCTTACAAGTGAAATCATCTTTTCAATTCTGATCTCTATAAGTGGCTTGGCACTATTTTTAGTATATCTCACTTCAAGGGTGGAGGTTGGTGCTTAAACAAAATTGATGTCTTTTTTTTGTTTGACAAAGCAATATTTTAAACTAAATTTATGTCTTTAAACTTGAAGCTCCTCCATATAAATTTCCATATTAATTCTTGTGCATCTATAAAATTAATAATTATACGTAGGGGTCGAAAAAAAGAGTCAGATCAACTCAAGTTGCAACAGAAGATTGAAACAATATATCCAGACATAATAGAGCAAATGCGTAATATGCACTGTCTCCGCTTGGCTTCATCTGAAGAAAGTAAGTAGTTGGGTTAATTTGCTCTGATTCTTTTTATTAAATTTTGTTCAGCATTATTAAAATATATATATTGGTAGGTGCGGTTGCTTGAAAATACAGATGAGAAAGTATTAAAAGCAATCTGCCAGTATCTTAAGCCGGTGACTTATGGCCAGGATGTTTATATCATTCGAGAGGGAGAACCACTGCATTGACCTACACAACTATTACAGGTGGAACAAATGTTTGCAAGTCCCTTGAGAAAAGTGATTTTTATGGAGAAGAACTTCTAAATTGGGCATTCAAATTTTGCTCATTTTCTGAGTTATCTATCTCCTCTACAACTCTTTTGTCCGAAACAAAGGTTGAAGCATTTTCAATTAGGGCCCACCATTTGAAGTCAATTTTTGCTCAATTTTGGTGGCATTTTCAGAGAGAGCTTCCTCGTTCTCAATTGGAGCATTTTGCAGCTTCTTCCATCCTGGCATTCCGTTGCCGCCATCATGCAAAGGCTAAGAGAGTATCTTCAGAGGGAGCACGTTCTCAATCGGAGCATTTTGCAGCTTTCAAACATGCATTCTGGCACCGCATTCGTGCAAAGGTTAAGGGCCCATTTAGAAGGGACAAACTACGACATTAAATTAGCCAAAACTTCAACATTAAAAAAAAAAAAAAAAAAAAAGTGTAATAAGCACATAAACCAACTACTTTTTTTTTTCCTTATATCTTGTGTGGGTATTTTGTTTGTGTGTGTTGCTTTGTTGTTTTCGATTGTTTACTATTTGTCGTCCTTGGTTCGTTCCCTTATATGTCGAGGTGTGGACTGCTTTGAATTTGTTTTGGACCTTGTAACACTCAATAATTTATTGTTTGTTTTGAGTTTTTTTTAAACTACTTTTCTTCGGCCTTGGCACTTTTAGTATATGTACTTGTTTTGGCTCAATAATTTATAGGTTTCTTGTTAAGTAATGATCTTGTGACTCAGTAACACCTTTGAATAATGACAAATTTGCTTGCTAAAAATATTAAGTGTCTTTTAACCTCTAGGCAATAGTTATTGTAAGAGTGTTTTCATTTTTTACACAAACACTGCTTTTGCATTTAATAATAATAATAAAGATAGAGTGCTACTATTTTCACCTTTGTCTTATTTTCCCACCTATCTTATTTTCAAAATTTTAAAAACAAATTTACTCCTTTGTAAAATGACTTTTAAGAACTTAAAAAAAAAAACCTCAAATACCCCTTCTCCTTCGAGCTTCCTCCCAACTAGCTCCCCCAACTTGTTTTTATTTATTTATTATTTTTTTGAAAATGAGTAATTACAATTTTGGTCACTGGGTTTAGGCTCAAATTTAAATTTGGTCACCAAAATTTCAATTTTTCGAATTTTCGCCACTGTACTTGTAGTCGCTAACAAATCAAGTCGAATCCACAATGAAGTCCTAAAAAAAATGAAAAAAATAAATAAAGTATACTGGTTATGCGCTTTTTTAACAAAATCAACATCGGGATGAATCAAATTAGCAATCAAATCCAAATTCCACCCAGCTTTCTCCATCAAAGTTATCAAAATTTCAGTAATTCTGTGTTGTGTTAATCTACAAGCATCATGTAGAACCGAATCAAAGACTCTAACGGACAACAAAACTTCACAAGAAAAGTTCAAAGTAGCAGATAACCTCCTAGATAGTTTCAAATTAGACTTTTGAATCTCACCCAATTTTTCCCTCAGAGCCATAACTTCATTGTCTTTTTTATCAATTTATGTATGTAACCTATTGGACATGGTTCCCAAAGTCCTAAGCTTGCTTTGATTCTCTTGCACCTGAGCTTCCAAGCTTAGAGCTCTTAAGTAAACTAGCTTAACAAACTATCAGCTAAGCTTAACAGTGACTAGAACACTTGACCTATAATCTAATTTTGCCTCCACAACGATATATGGTCAAGTTTGATCTTAAGCACCTAACAAAAAAATGTAGAAAACTTGAGGCAGAAAAATGGAGGAACAATAAAGAGAGAAGTAAAGCCGTAAGTGCTAAATGTGGTAAGGTAATCAATTGATTAATTTATCTCTCATGAATGACTGACCTTTCTTGATGCTCAAAGCCCCATTTTCTCGTGATTCATGAATGACCTAAGCTCCATTATACTTAATCAGATCATATGTAATTAATCCTTAAATTTCTTAAAAAAAAAAAAAATCCTTCAATTTCAATTTCATCATACAAATTAGCGCATCGCACAGAAATTTGCATGTTCAATTTTCTTTGATAGGAAATAGAAATTTCTGTAACATCATATTACTACTAATTGCAATTTACATGCTACATACATACGAGGTTAATTATTATTTCCCACTCGCACTTGAATATTATTAAGGCCTATTAGTCAATTATTAGCAACCCAAAACAAAGTTTGAGTTGCTTGCTATTTGTTTATTGCTTTTCGCATTTGATATTGGTGGGTTGAGAGATAGCATTTAAACATGACATTTATAAAACCATAATATGACAGATGCCACTATATATAAAACGATGGCCATAATTTGAGTTATATTAACTTGTCATTGTGCCTCAGATTTGGGTTTCCAAATCAAAAGTGGATGTATTTTCAGTTCGGGCCGCGGGCGGGTGCTCTTCGTTTTCTCCAGATCCTAGAAGTTTTCTATATATATACAAGTGAGACAAGATTGAATCCATATTTGGCTAGCTAATATTTGCTGGAGTACGTCTTCAATATTATTTGGTGCTAATTAATTCTAGTTTAACAAGAGCGAGCGAGCCACCTGGGTTTGTGAATAATTCGTACACTTGAGAGAGAGGATATTGCGTCACAAATAAGCTTGAGATATGATCACCCCAGTTGACCAAGTATCAATTCAGTTGAGGTTAATTTCTTTATACCTTTTTCAGCCTGCTTGATTATTTTCATCACTTATATATGTTAAAGTCTTAGATTCTTATTTGGATTTTCTGGGAGAAAAGAGAAGAAGAAAGGAGGAGACTGTTGAAATTCTTCTCTGCAAAACTGAATATGCTGGAGCAATATGAGCTCAGCTATATTCGTCTATATTGTCAAAACGATTTACATAAGGACCAGTACAAAGATGGTGTCACGCCCCGAATTTTCAACAACAATTAATCTGCAAATTTAAACAGAATAATCAACAATCCGGGACGCGAAGCTCGGAACCTTCAACAAAAGTACCTAGAAATTTAAACTTTTCTTTCTTGATACAACACCACTGTTCCGAACCACAATGTCAATAATGACTCAACTCTTCTGAGTCAAATATTACATTACAGACACACAATATAAATGAACAATCATCATTTTACACAATATGCTCCTCCGAGCTTATTTCACACAGCGGAAGTCTAACACTCACCAACACTCTCACACCACACTTTACACTCTGTGGAACCACCTGCTCCTCACCTTAATTCTCCTGCTCACCGTCTCTACCACCTGCAGGATTTTCCCCTACACCATTGAATAGTGCACCGGGTTCACCAGAACAACCCGGTAAGCTTTCTAAAGTTTGTATGAGTAAACCACGTCCAGAGTATAATATGTCAATTTACACATAATATACAAACACATGCACTTTCATTAGCACACCACAATCCTTGTATAACCAAGGTAATCATAAACATCAATATCACCACAAACACAATTCTTTTATTTTATTTAAAGAACTTTTCGATCACCACCTGTGACCACACAAAAACTCTTTATTTCAAAGTAGTTTTCACACGTCATTTATTTGATAGATAGAAGAGAGAATACTATGAACCTCTAATCTATAACACTACACACCTCCAAGTAGTGTTCACTCATGATTACACTCCAGTCATGAGTACTAGATGGCGCCCAGACTAGAGCTCTAACTGTTATTGGGTCTTGCTCCCTAAGGTAATTTATCCCTCATTATTTGCCACGAGAATGCCCACCTGACAAACTCAGAAGGGATTCAAGGTATTCTCACCTAAATCCGTCAACACCAAAACTCCAACACCAAAACAATATAAAATGTTGTTTCACATTAAACATTGTTTTATAGCCAAATACACCAATCACAGCAATATATATTTATTATATATATTTATGTGGTTATTCACGAATGAATTTCCACCATACATCCACAACATATGTTATATGGTTAAACACCAAAATCTCCACTAATAATAATCAATTCCAAACAAAATAGGTTTCAATTACCTCATGAACCATTGAAGAACAAGTTCATGTGTTTTAAATCAATTAAAACATTTTATAAAATCACAAACAACATGTTAATTATAGCCATTAACATTCTCCAAGGTCACATTATAATAAATACAATAATTCGTGATTTTACTCACGATTAGGATGGTTTTACTCACCTCTCGTCCAAGTTGCGTCTTCAACAACTTAACGAATCCTCAATCTCAAACCTCAACGAGCAACTCAATCTCCAATAGTACCTAAGCAAAGTACATAGCTCAACTTAGCACAAAACTCCAAAATCCAAGATTTCAAATCTAATGATGAAATTGCCCTTTGGATCAACCGGAATCCAAAGTGATCAAATCTCATCCAACCAACTCCAAAACTATGACGTACGTGCTGTCGACGTCGAATCATGACCAATGACACCCATTGTCCAAAAAGTCACTATTTGGGTCCCGTGGGTCCCACATGTCTAATCGACACCCCAAAAATCCGTCTTGGGCCCACAACCTCGGATTTCAAATCTGATCGCACCAATGGACTCTAAATAGTCCCGACATCACTCTGCAACAATTTGGGCCCAATCCAACGATCGGATTACTCTACATTACACGATCGAATGGTGATCGCTCGCCTTAACTTTGAAATTTGATAACTTAAGATCGGGACGTCCGATCGTCAATCTGTCTGAACCTACAGACTCCTCACAACACCAGCTACAACATAATTAAAATTGGACACGATCCAACGGTCCGATCATCTTCAATCAATGGTCCAGTTTTGTGAGGCTCCGAAATCATCGATTAACGACGGAATCTCAACAATTTTAAACCTACAAACATGTTCAGTAACTCCAGGACTACATTCTGTCTCTAAAGCCCTAACTCAGAGAATCGCCACCCAGCGCCGGACCGACCCTAAAATTTCCGGTCAAGACCTATGCCACAATATTCGTAATACTGAGTAGAACAACTTTAATTCTTACCTCAAGGTCCAATTCGAAGCGTAAGTGGCTCAAACCGCCGGTTGAAGTTGCTTATTTCACTGTTGATGAACCAACTACACGGCGTCGTCCTGCCTTCACTACACCTCCGATGGCTCCTATTCTTCTTGGGTTACGTTAACGAGATAGTAGGCTTTGTATCTGGGTTGGTGGTGTCGATCACCTCCACCTTAAACCGCTGCAGCACCCGCCGAAATCGCCTCTCCGACGAGCTCTCAAACCTCCGGGTTCAATTGCAAATTATGAATTCCAACAGTGCCCATCTGAAATTTATAAGCAAAGTCTCTGTTTGCAATTAAGTCCCTGAAATTTTAAACGAGCATAACTTCTTCGTTTCAACTCCGATTCACGAACCGTTTGCGCCTACACGTTCGTGAGATCAATCCCGATTTTCCAATTCAAAAATCAAAATTTTCTCACTGCAATTTCTTGCACTTCCTTTGAAAAATCATAACTTAGTCATAAAGGTAGTTTTGTCCCAATTTGATTAAACTCATTTAATTCCAATATTTTTACATCAAACCAAATTCATACAACACCCAAAATAGTCATACGACTTAATAAGATTTTCCACAAGAATAATAAAACCAAATATTATTTTTGAGGTCATTACAGATGGTCTACCAATGTGTGTATGACACTTGGCTCTTCCTATAGGCATTTCAGCCACAAAATTCCTAAGTTGTTACTTAGTCACAACCAGCTGTAATCCTGTAAAACTGCAAAAGTAAATTTGCAAGCCAATATTTACACATCAACATTCCCCTCTAAATGGTTAGCTGATTTCACTCTAAGCAGCTCTCTTAGATTTAATGCAGAACATTTCCTTTGGTAATGCCTTCGTGAAGATGTCTGCAACTTGATCTTGACCTTTGCAATAGATCAGATCCACCGCGCCTTCTTGAATTGCATCTCTAATGAAATGGAACTTTCTTCCTATGTGTTTTGACCTTTGATGGAACACAGGATTCTCGGACATGGCTATAGCAACACATGATTGGTGTAGCTTCCCTGAATTAGTTGTATTCTGCATCCTGAATTCTACGTTGTTGAGAAGGCCCCTCTTGATGCTTTTGCTGTGTAATGGTTATGAGCCCATTCCTACAAACACAGTCAAATACAATGAACCTACTGCTCGAAAAACCTTTCTCTATTGTCTGTCACACACATATTTCAGCTAAACATGCAACAAGGAGAAACAAAAAGGAAAAAACCAAACATCAACAAGAAAAACTAATAAGAATGGATCATCATCAAATAGAAAGAGAGAACCATTAAACTAAAAGAAAAATTCATGTGTGAGAGAGAGAGAGAGAAAGAGAGAGCAGCTAAAAGATAATATTGAAGATAAAGTCAGCAAAAAAAAAAACCTGGAAACTTGAACCATAGAAAACAATTATAGTAAGACAATATTGAAGATAAACTCTGCTGATATACTAGAAACTTAAAAATGAAGCTAGCTAAATTAAATCTGATGGGTTTATATTACCATAGAAAACAATTGTAGTAAGATGAGAGTTGTAAGCTAACCTCATTAATGATGAAGTCGAGGATAACTGATCCAGGATGACCAAGCCTGCATACCAAAATTAAACATTGTTTTACTTCCTTGAACTAATAATATAATATATAAGGACAAATGACATACCCGTTGTAGGCTTTGAATGTCACGTTCTGATAGCCAGTTGAACTCAAAGTCTGCGAAGATTTCTCCCCAAACTTATAAGGAACCACATCATCACCTGTAATAAATCATATCAATAAATATCTTCAACAGACAAACATGTATAGGTTAGGTTATAAATTTCAGGAGAACCTGCAGGAAAAGAAGATGCTAGAGCCAAGGATGTAAAAGGCATATAAAACCAACAATATCTGTGTATGAGAGGTCATCATGATTACCTTTTCCATGTCATAACAAAAGCAGCAAGGAGGCAGCACACACTCTGATTGCATGGGTATGGAGTACCATTCCCATATTTTCTTAGAGTAAAGCAAGTCGAGAGTATAAGGCAGGTAGCTGCACCATTTCAAATAGAGTATATCAACAACTGGAGAAATAATCAAATGCTAAAATCCAGAGCGCGGAACCTATTGTCATCAGGCTCTATTGATAGAAAATTTGCAACATGTGCTGCAGAAGCATCCAAACCTTCTATATCATCTGGAGCCTCTTCTGAAAGTTCTCAAACATCAAACCCCGTTTTAAATCACAAAAGCAGATGATATTTGAATTTTAAACCAACACTAAACATAAAAACACAATTTGAATAACAAACGTCTGCAATTGGTTACCAGATGGATGAGAACACAACCTAGCCCTTGGAGCCAAAACTCTGTAGAAAAATAAGCAAAAGAGAGTAAACAAAACAAAAATTTTAACTTTAAAAAGTATATATAAATCAAACCTGGTAAATTGGTCTAATGTACCTTGAGAGTTAAAACATTTTTTGTCGTAGTGGCAGCTTGTGGAACTAGAGTATTAGTCCATGACTGCCTCTGCTACACTGCTTCTTCTTTGTATCCAGATGAAAACGAGTTTAGATAGTTATTCTCTGCTTCTTCTTTACTATGCAATGCAACATATGTACGTAGATGATCTGTATGAGAGGGATATACCATTTATCTCATTCTAATACACTCTAAAACAAGTTTAAAAATCATGAACAAAACATATTCTTTTAAGAGTAACAGAACATATTCTTATTTGCTCACCAAACTTGCACATCGGAAACACATAATCTCTTGAAGTAAATATAATCAAACAGAACATATTCTTATTCTTAATGAAATTCACAACCCAAACCAAATGACAGTTAGGAGAAACTAAGAATTTAGGAAATTTGGGTACGAAATTTTTGGGAGATAATCAAACTCAATGTTGAACTCAAAATCTAACTCAAATCGAAATCAAACTTGAAATCAAAATCAATCGAAATCAAGCACAAGAATAGAGAGTTGCACCTGGATAATTGAGAGAGAGAAGCTTCCAGTTGAAACCTAGATGATTTCAGAGAGAGATTGAACCTAGAAATTAAAACCACAGAGACGAAGAGAACACTCGCTCGCTCGACGAGAAGAAGACGATCGCTGCTCGCTCTCGCCGAAGACGACGATCGCTGCTCGCTCGCTCATGACGATCGTGCCAACGTACTAGCCTCCTGTTTGAGTAAAGTTGAACAAATAAATTTATTTTTTATTTTTAAAAGTTAATTGGTCACTAATGTGTGATAGAAAAGAAGCAAGTCCATCGTTGCATATATGTTGGTCACTAATTAGGCAATTTAAGTTGTCTTCAGTGATTAAATTTAAATTAGTCATTATTTGTCACCAAATATGGTCATTAAAAATTACAAATTATGTGCCAATCATTTTAAAAATTACAAAGGTATGTACACTACACTAAATGCACACTATTTGTGACCATTGTAGATGTGGTCATTGAGAAATTGGTCAATATAGAGTCTACATACCTTTTTTTCTTCTACTATACATGTGGACAATTCTATCTTTATTTAAGATCAAATGCTTGATACATAGCTAGACTAATAATCTACACGTTATCAATTACATATCTGAGAGTCTTAAATTTATTAAAGATCGAACTAATTATCGACGCATTATCAATTACATGTCGATAGTCCCTATATGCATGTAAATGTCACCACAACAGTGACCTAATGGGCAGAAAGTAATGACGTAGTTAGGTCCACCATAGCATGTAAATGTACCCCTTTTGTCATCATAAGCATAGCTGTAAGCGTCGGGGCATGCGTTATGGAATATCTGAAAGTAATTTGTCGGTGGGCATGTCTCTGGAGTGTTATGAGGCGGAGTGCAACAGTACTTTGACTGATTGAATGCAGCACACGCACTCCAGCAGCCAACCACGCTCCCATCGGACCCTTTATTTTGCAGCTCACTCGGACAAACTTTGTTCACGTTGGCCGGGCAACTAGCCTTCTTGCAGTCGCCGGTGCCGCCTTGTGGAGTCACAGACATGGGCAAGTTGAAGCCATCAACAAGACTAACGTCGTAGAAATCTTGTCTTCTGCCTGCTGGAATATTGAATTCCGCTAAAGTTGCCGGCGGAATGGCACCGTTACCGTTGCATGTGACCTGACCAGAGGCACAGTCTGCGGTGACGCAGACGAACTTTCCAGAGGCGTTCGTGGAGCATCCAGTTCGGGCCCAGAAGCGGCCGTTCCATGGCACCGGAGTGTCTAGCTGGAAGCTAGCTTGGGATGCTAACTCGAACCCTGTGGTTGATAATTGAGGTTTTTGATCGGAGGTTAGGGTTCCTGGCCAGACCGTGTAGGAGCAATTGTTTTTGAAAGAAATTTTCGCTGCATGTGCACCTGCCAGGCAAAGTAAACCACACTTAATTTGATGCAGTAATCACAAACCACACTTATTGTGACCAAATATTAAATTAAAATTAAAGAAAATAATAAGAAGCTTCGACTTTAAGAAAAGATCAATGAGTATTTCTGTCGTTTGGCCAAATGAAAAACTTAAAGAAAATAAGAAGCCTGTTTACCTCCGAAGGAAAGGATGGCTAAGCTGAGGCAGAGGACTACTACTAGGGTCTTCATCATCGGAATGTCTTAGTTTGCTTTGCTTCGAATTTGACGAGCTTGGTGTTGCATTCTTAAGATGACACAAATGAATGTGCAAACAACCAATTAAAAATACCCGCAAGTGCACGAGTCTATTGAAGTATAGATTATACAAGTACGGGGTCGATCCCACGAAGAACTTGTCGGTTTCCTATAAGTTCTAATTCGAGTACAAAGAGAACACTTATTTAACACACTACAAAAAAACAAATACAAAATGGAAACTAAAAATGAGTAAAGAAATGTAAAAGGAACAAACAAAACAAAACAAAAGAAAATGTGATGTGAACAGTACCAGCGACCGGTCGTTGGATGCTGAGCGACCGGTCGTTTTCGAACAGAATCGAAATGTAAGAATTATATGACGAGCGACCGGTCGTTTGATACTTGCGACCGGTCGTGAACAGTGACTAGCGACCGGTCGTTGGTTAAAGCGACCGGTCGTTTTCAAGCAGAATCGAAATTTGAGAATTGTGTGTTGAGCGACCGGTCGTTGAGACACTAGAGACCGGTCGTTTCTTCACAGAATCGTTTTTCTCTGTTTTTTCAGTTCCGACCTCTGATCAGTTTCGACCTATAACTTTCCAACCGTACGTCCAAAATTCACGTTCTTTATACGGTTAGATTCAGCACAGAAAATTCAAGAACACAACGAGGACCAAAAGTCCAAAACATTTACGGAAACAAATAAGATTCAGTAACAAAGACACATGACGTGTCGAACACGCAACTCACACACACATTGTTTTTGGGGGGGGGGGGGGGTTGATTTGGTTCAAGTCATCAACAATATTCAGAAATTCATACACTCAAGCATCAAAACAGTAAGGTAATCATGTTGAGGGCTTCAACCTAAGCCCTAGCTATGGAGTTTAGTTGCTCATACTTATTCCAAATACAAACTCAAAATAAAATTAGAAAGAGTTTACAGATTTTCAGAAAATGATGAAAGCTTCAAGATCATCAATGGTGGAAGTCTTCTTCTCCACTTTTCTTGGCTGTACCTTGGCTTTCTCTTAGCTCCAAATCTCCAAAATCTGCTCTCAAATGTGTAGAATAATAGAATGAATCCTCTTTCCCGTTGCAAAGCTCCCCCAAATCAGATTGCCCTTTGACTTCTCTTCCCTCTCTCCTCCTTTCCAGCTTTTACCTTTTAATATAAAACTACCACCTTTGATAAAGGCTTAGCCCATTGTCCCCTTGCCATGATGAAGCTTTGTCCTCACAAAGATGCCAATTGCTTCAGAAAATATCTCAAAGCTAAGGTAATTTCTTGTTACCAAGAGTTATGGTAACAAGAAGAATCAAGATGACACAAAGGAGGTAAAAGCTGGCCAAATTCGGATTTACAGAGCTGTGGTAACATGCTGGATTGGTTGGATGGGCAATACTTGTCCAATAGAGCTCAAATTTGGATATGTTGTAGTTAACATCCATTGGAACAAGTCTCATGAAGATCATGACCTCATCCGAGCACCAGAGCATGTTGATCCGAGGCCAAGAAGTTGACCTACGAAAATGAACAAAAACAGAATTTATAACAAATAGTGCACTTTTAGCTCATTTTCATTCTAACCAAGGTAAAATCTAAGAAAACACAAAAAGGAAGTAAAAAGCTATAAAATGTCAAGAACTAACTCAAAATAAAAGGTGAATAACATGAAAAATCATGTGTAAAAATGAACCGAACAAACTTCCCAAACTTATCTTTTGCTAGTCCTCGAGCAAAACAGAAATTAAAACAAGACTCGAAACAAAACTTTCCGAACACTTTCTAAAAAGAGAGCGACTCATGCAAAGACTCAAAAGTTTTCACAAGAAAAACTCAGTTTACACATTATTCACAAGGTGGCAAAATTCATAACACAACATGCTCAAGTGTAGTAGTGTGATGGCCAAATGGAACTCATTCTCCAATTTCAGTTTTCACACAACTTCAAAAATCATTCCAAGCACAAAATGTAACTTCAAATCTTACCAAAGTTGTCCTCTCACAAATGAATCACTCGGAAGAAGGGTACAATGCAACACTCAATAGTAAATATGAGAATAGAGTTAAACCACGCGGGACTTAACTCAAAATAGAAGGATGAAGAACATGCATAACTATAATCTCAAGAAGGATGCCAAACACTTAAAAGCCGAAAAATGTGTGCAAATCAACCACATGACATTTAGGATCAATTTAGGTCTTTATTATAGGTTGTAATTGGGCTAAGGGTGTAAGGTAAGTGAGAAATGAAGGAAATGGATACAACAAAGTCCAAGGAACTCACAATGTAAGAGCATATAATCGTTGACTAAAAGACTTTGCAACATCACGCTTGAGAATTACAATTTTTTTTTATATAGTTTTATTTAATTTGGCCAACCAAGAAACATGGAATTGAATTTATTGCCAATTAACCACAACCTTTCTCTTTTCTTTCACCCTTTGAGTGAAGTACTCTTCTTTTTTCTTTTTTCTTTTTTATTTTATTTTAAATAATTGTAATAACAAACTTCCCAAACTTAGCATGAAAAACACATCTAAATTAAAGCTCATGAGTTCCTTAGAAAGGTAAATTCTTGTTTTTCGGGCTAAGGCTAGAAGTAATAATTGGTTACTTGAAAGAAAAGGCATACATATAGGCTCAAGGTGGTTAACAATGGAAAATCATGCTTAAGCATGCATATGGTTAGCTTGAAAGGCACAAACGGTTCAAAGAGGGCCTTAATATCATTTCTCAAATGTCATGTAATCAAATTGCACAATAATGAATGTCTTTTAAGTGCTCAACCAAATCAATGAATAATGAGATCAAACAACAACTCGGATGACAAGAAAGAAAGAATACGTGTATAACACTCATGAATTGAAGCAAAAGGCTCAAAGCTCACATTATTTATGGTTATACAAGTCTAATTCATTCTTGATACAATTCTTTGGATCATGCAAGTGCCTCAACTAGAGAATTATGAAACAAATGGCAAGTGCATAGAGGGTTTCAAACATATCATGCTAGAACGATGTCATTTAGTGAATAACAATTTTTTTTTTTTTAGCATTTTCAATCAAGTCATGCAAACATTCATCACAATCTCATCATATATGTCCGGAAAGTGACTTAAAAACAAAAAGACTCAAAACTGAAAAAGAAAACAAAATAAAAGAAAGCAAGAATTTAAATGAAACGAAAAAGACTTGCTAACACTTCCCAAACTTAGAAATAAACATTGTCCTCAATGTTAAAGAATTTAGGCATAAACAATGTTATAATAAGAAATAAAGGGAATAAAGCAAGTAAAAACAAGAACAAACAAGAACAACAACTACAACACGTTTGTAAAACAAAACTAAACAAAATAAAACCAAACAAAACAAAACAGGTAAGCCCTAACAATAGTCCTACGCACGCAGAAATCAAACCCAAAGAAACGCACAAACCAAAATGAAAACCCAACCCAAACGAAAGCCCAAAAGCGAAGAAAGTAAATAAAACAAAGAAACTAAGTCAGAAGCACAAAGAGCGAGAACTCAGAAAAATAGCAAAAGTGGGCCCTGATGTCTCGGCACCTGTGAGTCACGCGCAACCAAGCGAGGGACGTGTCGACAAGCAGAGGTCCCTCGCACATTCCCAAGCCAGAATTATTGGCTTCGTAGGAATGTGTGACGACTTTTGTTTCTTGAAAACGAAGAAAGGCAAAAATGCAATTAAAGGGGGGGGGGTAGGGAACGGGTGAGCTGACCTAAGGGGAATAGGCCGTAAGGGCCGCGCAACACGCAGGAGCGCAGTGGCTAGGGTTACGCAGACTAAGTCTATAAAAGAGGAAGATAAATAGGGGGAAAAACACACAAACTCAGAAACACACCAAAGAGAAAAGAAAGTTCAAATGGTCTCTTCCTACCCATTCTCGTTGGATCTCAACCTAGCTCCACCAACTCAGACTCGGGGCCAAGCAGCGTGGCACCAGTGTGGATGCCCTACTTTGCCTCTACACGGGGGCACGTGACAGTGAATGACTCGATCCTGCTGGACAACGATGTTGCCCTTGGAGTTGCTAGAAATCTAGTGACTCCCAAAGATATACGGGTGCTGGGAGAAAGGGATGACAACCGGGTCGTGAGCGATGCTCTGGCACTAAGCGTGCAAAGCACCGCAATAGTTGGAAGTGTGGGTCATCGCCTAATTGCGAAGTCCCATGAGGTGGAGGTGCTTAGAGGTCAGTTGGCGGGAGAGCGAAGTGTGGTCGAAGAGTGCCAGAGTATTATTAAAAGTTTAAAAAGGGAAAGGGCAAGGATAGTGGAGGTGAATCGACACCAGCTGGAGGCGTTGCGGGAAGAGAACAAAAATCTCTCGAAGATGGTAGGTGTTTACGCCCATGACATGAGAAAGCAGCTAGAGGACCTAGACCGACCGGGTAAGCATAAGAAAACAGATCGTGAGAGTGGTTACGCTCAAGCTAAGAGTGCCATCTTTGGGAGCTCGAGTGATGAGCCCCAAGAGACCGCACCTGAAGCCCCGGAAGAGGATAGCCATAGGGCTAAACTCAAAGGTCCTATGGTCGAGACACCAAGCACTGTGAAAAAGTGATTCTAGTGTATTATTGGGGTGCCTGCTGTGTTGCCCTTCCAGTGTTTTATTTTTTCAGAAATAAAAGAAATGAAGTTGCAAACGAAAAAGTAGCACACTTCCCAAACAAAACAAAGATGACAGCCGAAAGGGAAAACACACTTCCCAAACTTTAAATAAAACAAAACAAAACACAAAGCACCCAATAAAAAAAGAAAGTAACGGGCAAAAACAAGAAACACCAGAAAAACACGGAGGTAAAAAGAAAATTAAAGTGAAAGTAGAAATGCTCCCTTCTAAATGCATGCGACCGCAAAATCCTCGTGAAGCGTAGGTATCGAGAGAAAATGGCAAACAAGCTGGACCACAAATCTCTCATCAGGAGACGTCTATTTAAACCATGCCTCTGCAAGAGGAAGAGTACCCTGCATTTCTTTATGCAAACTCAAGGAAAACCATCAAAAACATCCAAAAACAAAACAATGGCATCCTCATGCACTCACCTTGATGATCTCAACCTTGAGCCTGTCACTAGCACCACCAAATTCCCAGATAAGGGCTCCTCCAACCCCTATCTTCCCAAACTCCTCATACCATCATGGTTCGGCCTCAAATTTCTCTGAGGTGGTGCCATGGAGGGCAGGATTGCCGGAAGGCATGACTGCAGGAGACTTAGCTGCGGGTCACCTGCATGTGGCGCAGAGATCTCGCAGGATGGCAGTGGACGAGTCCCACAATTTGACCGTGCTCAACGCGGTCTCGGCCACAAATTTAGGCATGCGCCTAACTGCGAGACACGAGAGTGCGGAGCACTAGCTGAGGAGGTGGCGGCCCTGAAAGCTCAGGTGGCGGACCTCCAGAAGCGGCTCCACGGTGCGAACCAGGAGGTGGAAACACTGGAGAGGAAAGTTGAGGGCCATGTAGAGCGCTGAGATTCTACAAGTGCGAGAGAAAGAGGCAATTAGCAGAAGCCTCAGGTAGCTCAAGAATGCAACAATGAACATGTGATTAGGAATTATATGTACGCATTTTCACGTTTGTGTATGTAATCACATGTTATGGAATGAAATAAGCCGGCATATGAGGCGGCACCGGAGCAGGTGCAGGTGCAGGTGCATGGCGCCTCTAAGAAATGCTCTTGGACACAGAAGTGTCCGAAATGGGACCCATGGGCTCAACAAATATATCATTAGGGCGAGCCCGAACCCTAGCGTTCACATAACATGCTAACAAGGCAAGGATAATAGATTATGCTCTTTTTACGTGCACAAGCCTTCAAGCGTTCAAAAATAATGTCACAAATAGGTAGGGAAAAATATCCCTCATGCAAACATTTCAGGATCCTGACCCCCATTGTGGGAATTTCCGATCGTTGGCCAGAAGGGTAGATGTTGTGGTGCACAAAGCTCCACAGGATGGCAAAGTAGGGTGTCAATTTACCATGAATGAGGACATTCTTTTTGGTTTGAGATGCAAAGGCAGTAGGGTCAGCATAGAAAAGTGTTTCAACTACACTTTGCATGTCAAAATGGCATAACAGAGAAAGGTTCCAAGCAGAAGTGTCATGCTCAGGTATGTGAAGGATCTCAGAAATAATAGAGGGGGATAGCACAAAATTTTTGCCCCGAACCTTGATGGGCACATTGTCATTAGCTCTAACCTCCTCACTAGGGAAAGCAGCATAGAATTCTCGCACAACAGACTCATTGTATTTTTTATAGATGCGAGCTAAAGGTAATATGTTACGGTCCCTAAGAAGGTACTAGACTTGAAGAAGTCCAGCGGTTTGGATGGAGGGACTAAGATTTAGGTTTCGCTGAGGAACGACAGTGGCTGTGAGCATGGCCTCTTCGGCTGAGGTGCACTTCCTGAAGAAGATGCACCCTTTTTCTTACCGGTTCTAGCTCTAGACATCTAAAGAAAATAAACCAATATGCACAAAGCAAGAAAACAACAAAATTCATGCCACAATTCTCAAACATGCAAAATGCCAACAAATTAACCACAATGCCAGAATTGCATTCACAAAGCCACAATTTCAACCACAATTATGCACAAAATCAACAATGCCACAAAATTAATCACAATGCACAATTATGCCAAAATTTCAAAATGCAAGCCACAATCCCAACATTCGACCACAATTGTAATGAGACAATAAGAAAAAAGATTGAGAGTGAGAAAACATACCCAATTGAGCAAAATCACACCACACAACCACAAACCACAATAAAAAAACAAAAACAAAGAAAAACAAGTTAGAAACAATAATAAGCAATAAGAAAAGCAATTAGAGTAAGAAAATCAAAGGAAATTCAAAGAAAAAAATCGAAAATTTACCTTGAGTGAACAGTAACCCTAACTGAAAATTCTCCAAAATTGATGAAAACACTTGAAATTTCAAGGAATAGATGCCAAAAACGGATTCTACTCGAAAAATCAATTGAGAAAAGTGTGATTTGAGGTTAGATTAGGGTGGGTTGTGAGTGATTTAGAGGGAGGGAGAAAAGAGAAGACGAAGGGGGAGGGTTTCTCTCGCTGGGAGGTAGAAAAAATGAGGAGAGAGAAGAGAGAAAAGAAGAAAAAGCTACGGAAAGGGAAAAAATCGCGACGAGCGACCGGTCGTTGATTCCTCGAGCGACCGGTCGCTTTACACAGAAACGAAATTAACTAAAATCGCGACCAGCGACCGGGTCGTTGGATGCGAGCGACCGGTCGCTTTTGAGCAGAATCTAATTTAAAGGAAATACGCAACGAGCGACCGGTCGCAAGGCAAAAGCGACCGGTCGTTTTGAGGTAGAATCAAAATTTTTATTTTGTTCGACTCGCGACCGGTCGCAAAACATGTACGACCGGTCGTTTTTGGGGTTTTATTTATTTATTTATTTATTTATTTATTTATTATTTATTTATTTATTTTTATTAAGAACTTACCTTCCCAACTCAGTTTCTCACCACAGCAGGTGCATCAATGAAGTGGAGCACTTCATCCTCTTGATTCAAAGCATTTTCATGGTAGATTTTCAACCTATGCCCATTTACTTTGAATTCCTTTCCTATGCCTATTGGTCGGATTTCAACTGCACCATAGGAAAAGACATTAGTAACTACAAATGGGCCAGCCCAATGGGAACGAAGCTTACCTGGAAAGAGTTTGAACCTAGAGTTAAAGAGTAATACTCTTTGCCCTACTTCAAACGACTTTCTCATGATATGCTTATCATGAAACGCCTTTGTTTTTTCTTTGTAAATTTTTGCGTTCTCATAAGCATCATTGCGAAGCTCGTCCAATTCGCTCAGTTGTAATCTTCTGTGATCTCCTGCTTCCTTCATGTCGAAGTTGTACTTCTTGATTGCCCAAAAGGCCCTGTGTTCAAGCTCGCAGGTAGATGACAAGGTTTTCCAAAAATTAAGCGAAAAGGAGACATACCGATTGGAGTTTTGTAAGCAGTTCGGTATGCCCAGAGAGCATCGTCAAGGCGCATAGACCAATCCTTTCTAGTAGGACCAATAGTTTTCTCCAATATATGCTTCACCTCTCTATTGGATATCTCTACTTGCCCACTAGTTTGAGGGTGATAGGGGGTGGACACCTTGTGGGTTATGCCATACTTCTTGAGTAGGGTTTCAAATGATTGATTGCTAATCGGTTCATAATTGTATATTATTTCTTACCCTTCTAGCTTATGATTTGGTTATGTTTTTGAGTTAAACTTGTGCTTTTAATCCTTTTTGTGTTTATCTTTCAGTTAATTGAGCTTTAGGTAACAATGATGGCTTTGGATAGCATAATTCATGCAATTCAAGCATGTTAATGCCTAATTTGGATGAATTGATGAAGAGCTTAAAGACAAATTCATTATGGCTACAGCCCCCTGCCAGTCCAGTTCCGTAGGTCATATTGTAAGCTTTGTTTCAGCAACCTACATAGCTCGAATGAGGCCACATTCTTCATGCACATTGTTCCATTGGGTGTGTACTATAACATATCCAAAATTCAGCCTCATTGGATAAATCTGGAGTCCGTTACCTAGCAAACACAGAACCATGCTCAGGATGGATCTTATCAGCGCGGAAAATGAGTTAGCAATTTGTTTCGGCCTTAACTTCTTCCTCCGACCTTGGATTGGCCCAAATAACATATGGCTAGAAAGAAGACATTCTGAACTTTAATTTCGAGTGCTTAAAGTCCTAATTTGATTAAGAGAAGCCCAAGTTGTAAGCCCTTGAAGTTGCTGGTCATGCTGACCTCAGCATGTGCTGGTTGGATGCTTGGTCATGGTGAGCTATCATTTCTGGTTGGAAGCTTTGTCATGGTGACATGAAGATGAGCTAGGGCTGCTGGTGGGATTTAGTGGTGAAGTGCATCAACCAATTCAAGATTTTCTAATACAAGTGCATCAACAATTTCATATTTTCTAATACAAGTGCATCAACCATTTCAGATTTTATAATTCAAGTGTTGTATGCATTAGTCTTATTGAATTCAGATTTTCACTTCCCCTAGGCCTATAAATAGGGAAGTTCTCTAAGCTTGTAAACACACCCCAAGGGGGGGAGCTCTCAAGCACCTCTCTAGAGCTCCCTTCCCTTCTCTCCCTCAAATTCTCTTAGTTTCCCTTTTGTAGTTCTCAATTGTTGTAATAAGATCCTTCTACTAAATTTTCTTTTCTATAAATTCTCCAAACACTTCTCTATTCTCTTTCAAAGTTCTCCATGCTCTAAAACATTTCCCAAACACTTCTCCCATTTCCTTCATCAAATTCTCTAAAGCTTTCAAACACTCTCTTCCAAATTTCCCAATGTTCTCAAACACTCTCTTCCAAATTCTCAAGTTTTCCAAACACTTCTCTCATTCCTTCATCAAATTCTCAATGATCTCAAACACTTCTCCCTTCTTCAAGTTCTCAAATTCTCCAAGTTCACAAAATCCTCAAGCTTCCCAAACACCTTCCTTTCCCTTCCAAAATCCTCAACTTTCCCAACCACCTTTCTCTTCTCCAAGTTCTCAAATGCTTTCTTATCCCTTCTCTAAAAGCTCTCAAACACTTTCTTTTCTTCCTCAAGTTCTCTTAATTTCTTTAATGTTCTTTTAGTTATAATTTATTTTTCTTGTAATGTACATTCTTTCTTCTTGTTTTGTTTCTTTTGTTTTCATTTTTGTTTTGTGTAGGAAAATTGAATCGGATCATTCAATCATCAATCCCTGTGGAATCGACCTCGCACTTACATACGCTAAACTACCAACGGTTCGTGCACTTGCGAGTATCACAAGTTGAGGATGCAACTGAATCCATTTTGGTGCAGCTGTATCTACGCAACAATTGCAAAAATGGGATCCTCCATCACTAATGATGGCCCTTGGTGTTTCAAACCTACAAAAGATATTAGCTCGAAGAAAGCTAAGAACAACTTTCGAATCATTAGATTTGGTTGGAATTGCTTCCACCCATTTTGAAACATAATCAACCGCAAGTAGAATAAATAGATTTCCAAAAGATGAAGGAAATGGTCCCATGAAATCTATGCCCCAAACATCAAATATTTCAACAACTAGAATTGGGTTTAAAGGCATTTGATTTCGAGATGAAATGTTACCCATTCGCTGACACCTATCACAAGATAGACAGAATTGTGAGGCATCTTTGAGCAAGCTTGGCCAAAAGAATCCACTTTGCAAAACTTTTAATGCTGTCTTCTTGGCCCCAAAGTGGCCACCACATGCATTCGAGTGACAGAATGTGAGTATAGACTGAAATTTGTTCTCGGGAACACATCGTCTAGTCACGGAGTCCGAACAGTACTTCCACAAATATGGGTCATCCCACACATAGGACTTGGTGGTTTTCAGTAATTTGTCCTTTTGACCTCTTGACAAGTCCCTTGGTATATTTCCTGTTGCAAGAAAATTGATAATGTCAGCATACCATGGGTCAAAAACTTGTAATGCAAAAAGTTGCTCATCAAGGAAAGGATTCGCGAAGAGGAAGAGTGTCTTCTTCGGCATTGGAGTTGGTGATCAATCGGCTAAGGTGGTCAGCTACCACATTCTCCGATCCCTTCTTATCCCTGATTTCTATATCAAATTCTTGGAGTAACAAAACCCATCGTATCAATCTTGGTTTTGCTTCCTTCTTTGCTAAGAGATATTTCAAAGCTGCATGATCAGGTAAAAACAATTACTTTAGAGCCTATCAAATACGAACGAAACTTCTCTAAAGCAAAAATTACAGCTAGAAGCTCTTTCTCAGGAGTTGAATAGTTCAACTGAGCATCATTGAGGGTACGGCTTGCATAATATATGGCATGCAATCTCTTCTCAACTCTTTGTCCCAATACGGCTCCAACTGCAAAATCAGATGCATCGCACATTAATTCGAAAGGTAAATTCCAATTTGGAGGCATAATGATAGGTGCAGTTGTGAGAAGAGTTTTGAGCCTTTGAAAAGCTGCCAAACATTCATCATTAAAATCAAAATTTGCATCTTTGGCAAGCAAGCTACACAATGGTCGAGAGATCTTAGAAAAATCTTTTATGAATCTTCTATACACCCCGGCATGTCCTAAGAAGGATCGGATCTCTTTCACTGATGTGGGAGGTGGCAAACCGCTTATCACGTCTACTTTGGCTTTGTCAACCTCAATGCCTTGACTGGAAATCACATGACCTAAAACAATTCCCTGTTGTACCATGAAATGACATTTTTCCCAATTGAGAATTAAGTTGCATTCCCGGCATCTTTGCAAAACTAAAGACAAGTTGTTAAGGCATGAATCAAATGAATGACCAAACACACTAAAATCATCCATGAATACTTCAATAAATTTTTCTACCATATCGGAGAAAATACTCATCATGCATCGTTCGAAGGTGGCCGGGCCATTACACAATCCAAATGGCATACGCCGTAGGCGAAGGTGCCATAGGGACATGTGAATGTCGTCTTGTGTTGGTCTTCAGGAGCGATGGCAATTTGGTTGTATCCTGAATAGCCATCCAAAAAGCAGGAGTAACTGTGACCTGCAAGTCGTTCAAGCATTTGGTCAATAAATGGTAATGGAAAATGATCTTTAAGGGTGGCGGTATTTAATTTTCTATAATCAATGCAAACACGCCATCCCGTTTTGACACGAGAAGGAATAAGTTCATTTTCCTCATTTCTTACAACCGTTATTCCTGACTTTTTAGGAACCACTTGGACCGGGCTTACCCACTTGCTATCGGAAATAGGATAAATTATACCCACATCCAATAGTTTCAGAATTTCTTTTCGGACTACCTCTGTCATGATTGGATTTAGCCTACGTTGAGCATCTTTTGTGGGTTTGGAATTATCTTCCAATAAAATTCTGTGCATGCATCTTGTTGGGCTTATTCCCTTAATGTCCGCAATACTCCAACCAATTGCTCCCTTGTGTTCTCTTAGCACTCGCATCAACTTCTGTTCATTTTCGACATTGAGATTGCTAGCAATAATCACGGGCAATGTCTCTGTTTTACCTAAATACACATACTTCAAGTGGGATGGCAATGGTTTGAGCTCTAACTCAGGGGCCCTGTCAAGAGAAGGAACAAGCTTTTCAGTATTGACTGGCAAAGGTATAAAATTAGGAGTGTACTTACGTGGTATGGCTGGACATGCATCAAGGAATTGCACAGCCTCAAGTAATCCATCGTCATCAATTTCAGCAACTTGAGGATTTTGTGCCAACACCTTTTCTAGTGAATCGGTACCATGAGTACTATTAAAAGTATTTTGCACCATTTGACACAATGTATCAATACGAAAACACTCATGTTCATCACTAGGGAGTTTGAAGGCATCAAATACATTGAACATTATCGTTTCCCCTTGAACTGTCATTGTCAATGTTCCTTGTCGAACATTGATCCTAGTATCTGAGTGGCCATGAAAGGGCGGCCAAGAATCAATGGAAGATCCGCACCCGGAATAGGAGCTTCTTCCATTTCTAGCACCAAAAAGTCAGCTGGTAAAATGAGATAATTTACTTTCACAAGTACATCTTCCAAGATTCCTCTTGGATATCTCACTGATCGGTTCCTGCCAATTGAATGCTGACAGAAGTTGGTTTAAGATCACCTAAATTAAGGGCTTCAAAAACAGAATAAGGCATTAGATTAATTGAAGCACCTAAATCAAGTAAAGCTTTTTCAAACAATTTATCACCAATAGTGCAAGGAATTGTAAAACTTCCTGGATCTTTTAATTTGGGAGGGAGCTTCCTTTGCAAAACAGCAGAAGCTTCTTCCGTTAGTGCAACCGTTTCATGATCTTGGAATCTCCTCTTGTTGGTACAAAGGTCCTTCAAGAACTTTGCATAACTCGGAATTTGCTTGATTGCATCCAAGAGAGGAATGTTGACTTGCACTTTTCTGAAGGTTTCCAATATGTCCTTGGCATGTTGAATTTTTTTGGAACTCATAAGCCTGTGAGGAAAAGGAGCACGTAAGATATCTTCATCAGTAGGTTCACGACTTACCTTCTCCTTCCTTGCCCTTCTCGCAAGTTCATGCTTTGGGATCCATTCGGATGAAGAAGCTGCATGTTTATCTTTCTCCTTGTTGGTTTCATCCTTTTCTGTAGGCTCAGTCACTTGTTCAACCTGCATCTCATCATCATTTTGAATCACATTTTCAGCATTATCAACCTCACCAATTACCTTACCAGTTCTCAAGGTAACTGCTTGAACGTGCTCACGCCCACTTGGATTAATCACTGGTTGGCTAGGCATCATACCAGGTTCCCTTTGACTCAAAGCTGTAGCAATTTGCCCCACTTGATTTTCTAGATTGGCAATGGCCTTATCCGTTTTCTGCATATGGGTGTCATTCCTCTGCATGTAGCCTTTTGTCTCAAGTGATGAAACTATCTGTGTTTCTAGCCATTGAAGCAACAAGTTCTTCCAAAGATTTTCCTGTAGATTGTGGGTGAGATGGATTTGAACTTGATTGGTTAGGTGGTGGTTGTGGTGGATTGTAATAGTGCATTTGACCATAAGGTGGACGAGTATGTTGTTGGCCTTGAGGTGGTTGGGATGGCCCTTGTTGAACATTCGAATTGTCACTCCACCTGAAATTCGGATGATTTCTCCACCCCGGATTGTATGTTTGTGAGAAATGATCATTCTTAGGCCACTGATTCCTCTGAAATGAGCCCACTGCATTTGCTTCCTCATGTGCCAAGGGACAATCCTCAGTGTCATGACCAATTGTGGAGCAAAATGCACAAACCTTGGATGATCCTGGTGCCAATTTCTTCACCATGTTGGTTAGGTTTGCAATCTGAGCTTCCATACTAGAAAGGGTACTTACATCTTACATCATAGGACTCCCCTTTTTCTGACTGGTTTTTGCCTTGAATTATATTGGCGAGCATTTGCAGCAATAAGCTCAAATATTGCTCGCACTTCTGTTGGAGTCTTGGTCATTATAGTTCCTCCTGCAGCTGCATTCACATTACTTTGATCCGCTTCAAAAAGTCCTTCATAGAAGTGTTGCATTAAAAGCCAAGCTTGTATGTTATGATGCGGACAAGTGATTAGGAGTTTCTTGAAACGGTCCCAATAATCCTGGAAGCTTTCTCCCGGCCTTTGCAGAATTCCTGTAATTTGACTTCGGATTTCATTTGTCCTTTGGGCTGGGAAGAAATGTTGCAAGAACTTTGAAGCAAGATCCGTCCATGTGGTGATGGAATTTGGAGGTAGATAGTGAAGCCATTCCTTTGCTGTATCTTTCAAACTAAATGAGAAAAGTCTCACTCTTACTTCGTCACTACTCATGCCTCCGATCTTTATTGTGGAACACACTTCCTTGAAGTCTAGGATATGTGCATTAGGATTTTCTCCAGGATTTCCCAAGAACTTAGGCAATATGTGTATCATGCCCGGTCTCAACTCAAAGTTTTCCAAAGTGGTTGCGGGATATACTATGCAAGATGGTTGTCCAGTTGTTGGTGGTGAAGAGTATTCTTGCATAGTAAGTTCCGCATTAGCAGATGCGGCTGCCATTGGTGAAGGTGGAGGTGACTCGACTTTTGGTGAGCTTGGTGATGATGAAAACGGTGAGAATGGGAGAGGCAATGGAGTAGACACAGCTATTCGGATGTTCCTTTCTCTCAAAGCTTGAGCTTGGATATCTTCTATTGTGGAATCTAATGAAATATCAAAATTCAAAAAGGACATAAGCAAAGTGTTCCTGCAATAAGAAGAAACAAAATCAAACTTAAATAAAATGAAGCGACAAACAAAGAAAAAATGAAAATAAAATTAAGTACTCTAAATATACTCAAACAAAACATATAAGCAACCGTGCCAGGAATCTCCGGCAACGGCGCCAAAAATTGTTGCATTCCTAAGAGGACACAAATTAATGTGCAAACAACCAATTAAAAATACCCGCAAGTGCACGAGTCTATTGAAGTATAGATTATACAAGTACGGGGTTCGATCCCACGAAGAACTTGTCGGTTTCCTATAAGTTCTAATTCGAGTACAAAGAGAACACTTATTTAACACACTACAAAAGAACAAATGCAAAATGGAAACTAAAAATGAGTAAAGAAATGTAAAAGGAACAAACAAAACAAAAGAAAAGAAAATGTGTTGTGAACAGTACCAGCGACCGGTCGTTGGATGCTGAGCGACCTCGTTTTCGAGCAGAATCGAAATGTAAGAATTATATGACGAGCGACCGGTCGTTTGATACTTGCGACCGGTCGTGAACAGTGACTAGCGACCGGTCGTTGGTTAAAGCGACCAGTCGTTTTCGAGCAGAATCGAAATTGGAGAATTGTGTGTTGAGCGACCGGTCGTTGAGACACTAGCGACCGGTCGTTTCTTCATAGAATCGTTTTCTCTGTTTTTCAGTTCCGAACCTCTGACCAGTTTTCGACCTATAACTTTCCAACCGTACGTCCAAAATTCACGTTCTTTATACGGTTGGATTCAGCACAGAAAATGAAAGAACACAAAGCGGACCAAAAGTCCAAAACAATTACGGAAACAAATAAAATTCAGTAACAAAGACACATGACGTGTCTAACACGCAACTCACACACACATTTTTGGGGGGGGGGGGGGTGTTTGATTTGGTTCAAGTGATCTATTTCTATTGCATGTAAGTAAATGGACTTTGAATTTAAATGAGAATGGCAGAGATGAATTATCAAGATGTGAAATTAAAATGTAACAAACACTTGGGTTTCGGAATCCACCCTAAACAATTCTACCTATGTTCATAAATACTCAAGTGATGAACTCTAAACGTGTTGATGAAGATGTTCGAAATCAAGACCATGGTTCGTGGCTCAAGACGCATTGATTCTCTCTAATATATGTAAAGTGCATGGTTCATGCTACAATACTTGTGCCCTCCTCATAACCGAACCTAGGTATGGTTCGTACTTCGAATTCAATTACAAGGAGAACCCATTAAGTTCAAAGAGAATATGAACATCACAAGAATCCTAATAGCATGGTGTTTACATTAGGTATTCAAGAGACCAATTCACATGGATGATTCTTACTTCATCCATTTATTGCTTAGGATAACATGAAGATACACATAATCCCAACAATCTCAAGAAGCATGCTTTCAAAGATGGCCAACCAAGGAAAAACACACATCAAGGATAGATTAATTTGGTGAATTGGAATTCATCAACAATATCCAGAAATTCATACACTCAAGCATCAAAACAATAAGGTAATCATGTTTAGGGCTTCAACCTAAGCCCTAGCTATGGAGTTTAGTTGCTCATACTTATTCCAAATACAAACTCAAAATAAAATTAGAAAGAGTTTACAAATTTTCAGAAAATGATGAAAGCTTCAAGATCATCAATGGTGGAAGTCTTCTTCTCCACTTTTCTTGGCTGCACCTTGGCTTTCTCTTAGCTCCAAATCTCCAAAATCTGCTCTCAAATGTGTAGAATAATAGAATGAATCCTCTCTCCCGTTGCAAAGCTCCCCCAAATCAGATTGCCCTTTGACTTCTCTTCCCTCTCTCCTCCTTTCCAGCTTTTACCTTTTAATATAAAACTACCACCTTTGATAAAGCCTTAGCCCATTGTCCCCTTGCCATGATGAAGCTTTGTCCTCACAAAGATGCCAATTGCTTCAGAAAATATCTCAAAGCTAAGGTAATTTATTGTTACCAAGAGTTATGGTAACAAGAAGAATCAAGATGACACAAAGGAGGTAAAAGCTGGCCAAATTTGGATTTCCAGAGCTGTGGTAATATGCTGGATTGGTTGGATGGGCAATACTTGTCCAATAGAGCTCAAATTTGGATATGTTGTAGTTAACATCCATTGTAACAAGTCTCATGAAGATCATGACCTCATCCGAGTACCAGAGCATGTTGATCCGAGGCCAAGAAGTTGACCTACGAAAATGAACAAAAACAGAATTTATAACAAATAGTGCACTTTTAGCTCATTTTCATTTTAACCAAGGTAAAATCTAAGAAAACACAAAAAGGAAGTAAAAAGCTATAAAATGTCAAGAACTAACTCAAAATAAAAGGTAAATAACATGAAAATCATGTGTAAAAATGAACCGAACACTTGGGCTTTAGTTATATAGGCTTTCATCGGAAACCATGGAAGAACTTTTGCCAACTGGGTTGAACTTAGCCATTGTGGAAAGCAGGAAAAAAGGGAAGAAAATTAAAGGAAATAAACTAATTTAGAAGGGAAGCAAATGCAATTGCCTTGCCTCTAAAACTTTTGAGGTCCCCTCTTTATAGACCAGGCCACAGCCTCATAAGTAGATGAAGCCATAACTGATCAGGGTCTTCTTCCACCTTGTTAATTTACTCAGAGTCTTCTTCCACCTTTCCAAGTCTTTGAGATTAATTCCAAGTCTTTTTTATCACCCCCATAATTTGGAGCTTCTAGCACGCACATTGATTGAGCATGTTTTGGTCAAGATCTTTGAAAGCTTCACATTACAAAGAAGTTACGTCTTTTATACGGTATTTGGAGCTTCTAGCACGCAAATTAAAAAACTAAAATAATGATAATAGAGCAATTTCCCCCTTTTTCCCTTTCAACTAAAATAATGATTATTGAAGTGAAATTTTCCTGTCCTTTTCAATATCATGTGAACAATAGTATTATTTGAAGTCTTTATATCAGTTCAATTTACGTTTGAATAGACAATTCGAAATTGAAGTCTAATTTCCTGTCCTTTTCAATATCATGTGAACAATAGTATTATTTGAAGGTTGTCCTCTTATTTATATTTATTTATTTATTTTAAATTATCAAAAGCGTAGAACTTCATTAAGAAAATCAGCAAAACAGTACATCAGCTTCTAAGCAAGAATCACTAATAGCAAAGGAGCCATAATGCGACCTCGTTAAAATCTTGCCTTAAAAAACTCCCAAAGAAGCCTAACACAAACGGTTGCCCTCTTGTTTTGATATTGGAATACTAATAAGCCTAACAAATAAAAGAAATTATAATTATAGAATGCCCTAACATACATATGCTTTTGCCTCTAGCCAGGAGAGAAAAAGAAACGCCTAGCCTTTGGATCAATGCATCTTTTCATGCATGACTTGCGGTACTCAGCAATTAAGTCAAGCCGCCCATGTCTAAGTCCAGAAGTATCACTTACTTCATGACCACCAATTTGGCTATGATTGCTGTCATTTAAATGGTTAAAACACTCGTTGGCTTTCTAGATGGATTCATTTGGGGTCGTATGTTACTCATGAATACTTACAAAATTATTAAAGAAAATCATGAATACTTCTAGTGTAACACCCCATGTAACAACTCAATCCTTAATTAATTTTTAATTAACAAATTATTCTAGGAAAATACTATTTTGCCCTGGAATATTTTAATAGGTATAAAGTTGACTTTTTGACCAAAAAGGAATTCGGAAATTTCGATTGGACCGTTGCGTAGAGCACGTCGAGACGAGTCTGTAGACACGTAGTGGGCTCGAATCAGAGTTGTAACGAAGAAATGGAGATCAAGAATAGGCCAGTGGCATAACCGTAAATATTTCGAAGTTCAGATTTCTTTTTAAAACCCAGAATTTATTCACTTGGGCAGCTCGACCAGCCAACTTCAGGTCGTGATTTCTCCCAACTCTGGCCTCCGTTTCAAGCAAGACTAGTCCCAAACGAACCACCACACTTCCCTCTTCCAGTCCCTGCCCATCGCCGCCACGAAGTAGGTAGTTTTGGAAAGATTTTGCTTAAACTTTCGCCGGCCGTTTCTCTCTCCTCCGGCCACCAAACCGGTCGAATAAGGTATGCTTTTCAACCTATTGTTCGAGCTCTAGCTGATGATTAGGTAGGATTTGAGAGATTTCAAAGTTTGGTGGGTTGATTTTCGAATTGGATTTTGGCCGAATTGGATTTTGGCCGATTTTGGGATCGCGATTCTGGCCACTTTTGGTCACTTTTTGGCCCTAGTCCAACAACAAAAGTGGTTAAAAATAGGGTGTTACACCTAGGATAGGAATTTGGGTCGGCGATTTGTAGAAATTCCGGCCGCGAAATTTTACTATGCACACCCAAACTATGCCGACGCTTGGGCAGCGTGTGGGCCAGGTAGAATGATCCTCGTGTCCTCACGAGCGCGTAGGAACTTGTGGATTTCAATTTGGTTAACGTTTGGACCCCGAACGGATCTCACCTATTGTGCGATTTCCGAGTTCAATACGTTTGAACCGTTGCATCATAGTCAATTTAATATATGTTGATTAGGGATGGCAAAAATCCCCTTGGGGGCAGGTCCCCGACCTTAACGGGGGGAAGATTTCGGGGGCCAAACGAGATCGGGTACGGGGATCCCCGAACTTGAAAAATCCCTGATGGGTATGGGGAAGGGATGGTATTGGCATCCCCATCGCCGAACCCGACCCGAAAAGATATATGTTTATATTTAAATAAATATATATATATATAATTATAATATTTTTGTTTAACCATAAGTTAACATCTCTCTCCTAATTCTTCCTAATCTTCTTTGGAATTTCATATTGATGTGATTTTGAATAGTTGAGTTAAACTTTATAGTTAATTTGGATGTGTTGAATGATAATTTAATATGAAACTTAATGTTAAAATGTATGATAAATATTTTATATGAAAAAAAAAATTCAGGGATTAGGGGCGGGTATGAGGGATAGTCCCCCGACGAGGATGGGGACGAGGATTCCCCGAAACCTATTATACGAGGATGGGTTAGGGGATGGGGGCGGGGATGGAGAGTGGGGACGAGGATGACATTGTCATACCCGGCCCCTACCTTATATGTACACACCCGCATCCATCTAGCACGAGGCCTTTTGGGAGCTCACTAGCTTTGGAGTCGTAGAAACTCCGAAGTTAAGCGAGTTGGGGGCTAGAGCAATCCCAGGATGGGTGACCCACTGGGAAGTTAGTCGTGAGCTTCCAAAAACAAAACCGTGAGGGCCAGAGAGAAGGGGCCCAAAGCCGACAATATCGTGCTACGGCGGAGTCGGTCCGGGATGTGACAATTTGGTATCATAGCCAGGTTGCCGTGTGGTGCAAGTGTGCCGACGAGGACGTCGGGCCCCTAAAGGAGATGGATTGTAAGATCCCACATCGACCAACGGAGGGAGGGTGATGTGCCTTATATGTGCATGCCTGCATTCATCTAGCACGAGGCCTTTTGGGAGCTCACTGGCTTCCGAGTCGTAGGAACTCCGAAGTTAAGCTAGTTGGGGGCCAGAGCAATCCCAGGATGGGTGACTCACTGGGAAGTTGGTTGTGAGCTCCCAGAAACAAAACCGTGACGGCCAGAGAGTGGGGGCCCAAAACTGACAATATCGTGCTACGGTGGAGCTCATCCGAGATGTGACACTACCCGACCCATTGCCACCCCTAATGTTGATCTAGATAATTCCAGGATCATATAGGGTTTAACGGATCGAAAACAGAGTCCTGGATACTCCAGGAACGCCAACCCTAGGGCTAGGTTTATAGTAACTGTCCGATCGTGATTAATCCGACCGTCGAAATCGAGACCAAACTTTCGGGACATGTGTCCTAGGCTTATTGGAACCTTTAGAGACTCCCGAATTTGTGATAGGAGGTCATGGGCCCCGCCGGGCCATGTTGACCAAGTTTAGGCGGTTTGACCCCTCGATTGACCGTGAGTCTTCCGAGGCAGGGTTATATCCTTTAAGAAGGGTTAGAAGGACCATTTATACGAGTCCTCGCAGGGGAATGAGTTATCTGAATCAATTTATCAGAAAATTGATATAAAGGCCAAGAATTAGATTGTGAAATAAAAGGAAAGTATTGATATAAGTTTGGGATACGATTTTTCAAACCCATCACAAGGGTGTCCCCTAGTTTCTTGAAACAGTGTCATTTACAAATAATGCCCCACGTGTTTCGAGGATCCCTGAACAATGTGGTGCGAGGATTGCGGCTCGGATAAAAGTGGTATCTCCGAGGCCTACGAGGATTGTGGCTCAGATAAAAGTGGTATCTCTCAGGCCTCGAGGATTGCGGCTAGGATAAAAATGGTACCTCCGAGGCCTGCGAGGATTGCGGCTCAAATATAAGTGGTACCTCCTAGGCCTGCGACGATTGCGGCTCAAATAGAAGTGGTATCTCTGAGGCCTGTAAGGATTGCGGCTCGAATAAAAGTGGTATCTCCGAGGGCTGCAAGGATTGTGGCTCGAGTGGACTTGGTGTCTCCGAGGACTGCGATGATGAAATTGATGAAAAAATATTGGAATTGATGGATCAAAAATGGGGTACGCCAAGGTAGAGAGAATTTAGGTTTTGAGATGCTTTTAAACTAAAATGGAGGATTTTATACAGTGCCATTATTTTCATAAGCGATAAATTGTTTTACAAATGAAGATGAATATATATATGTGAGTCTTAAGTAAGTTTCGAAGCAAGGATAAAAAGGTCTTTGGAGCTTGTTAATTTTATTTTTACCTTCATCTTTATTTATTATGTATATATAATTTAAGCTAATAACGTATACATATATATATATATATATATTGGTGTATGAACTAGAAGAAATTCAATAAGTGACTTACATATGTTTGAATATGAACTATTTCGAGGAATGCGGATCAGGTCAACTAAACGTCCCTGAATCCTACGAGGATTACTACTCAGGCGACCTCATGTTACCGAGACCTGCGAGGACGTGTCACGAACTGAGACACGAGGAAATGACAGATAATGATAGGCACGCCTAGGTGGAGAGAGTTTCAGTTCTGAGATATTCTGAAACTAAAATAAAGGGAGTTCAATGTATGGGATATTTATATTCAGTATATGATTGATAGGAATATTTGGAAGAACTATGTGTGGCTTGATCCCTTGTTAAGGGTATGTAGGCAGCCTAGAGTTAATAGGTGCATTCGCGAGGTCAATTAATAGAAAGGTAGTCCAGTTAAGTTATTATGAAATCTAACATTGTTCTGGGAATGTTCTAAGAAATTGAATGGAATGTTATTAGCAGAATGATTTATTCGATTTATTGAGGCCTGAAGCCAGAATGATATGATGCTTGATTTTTGGATATAATTCGATACATGCTGGCAGTTGGGTTATATCAAAATATATATATGCTTGTCTTGTAGGTGGAAATTTTTGGAAAATGTGCAATGTACAGGGGAGACTCTCCCGATTTTTGGCATAAGTCGCATTTGAATTTCATTGAATTTTGGTTAGAAGGGAAATTTGGTCAAGTGTGCCCGGCAACCGCAGGGTGTCGGACACGCATAGGGTTTGACTCGGATTCCAAAGTGGAATTAGGGTCAGATCTTGTCACCCCGACCCTAACTTAACTATCCATTTAAATTATTTAATTAACTTAAATATGAATTTACAATTTTATCCTTAGGATAGGGGTAATTTGGTCACTTTTTAATCCGGAAGGATTTTGGGGAAGTGATAGGTGTTTTACATAGATTGTATCGAGATGAGTCCGTAGACAAGTGATGGGCTCGAAAACAGAGTTGTAACGAAAACGTTACGAACAAAATACACGTAGTGACACAATCATAATTATTTCAAAATGGGTTTTTAATAAAATCAGGGAAAAAAAAAACCCTATCTCTCTCTCTCTCTCTCTCCTCATCGCAATTTCCCCCTCCCCTTCGTTTTTTTCACACAACCGGTGGCTCTTGAGCCACCACCGCCACCACAAGCAACATCAGGCCACGGGGTTAGACCCAAAAGAACTAGGCCACGTCCCTCTTCCCTTCCCAACCAACCTCAGCCACTAGAACCACCGGTGATGGCCGGAATTTGCAGAAATCCGGCAAATTTTCTGCCCGTTTTTCTCCTCACTCATTTGAATGTTTTCGGCAACCAAATCGTGCAATCCATGTATACTTTCTCATCCTCTCGAGGTCTTCTAGCTACTAGTTGTGGTATTTAGGAGAAATTTCTGCGTTTTGAAATGAATTTAAGCGATAATAGTTTGGCCAGTTTTCAGCCCCAATTCCGACCACTTCCGTTGAATTTTTAGGGTATTTTCAAGAACAAAAGTGGCATCATTCAATGTGCTCTTTGTGTAGGTTAAAGTCTTGATCGGCGGTTTCGAGATTTTCCGATCGCGAAATCGCTTCGACACCCACGCGCTGCCATTGCTTGTGGCGGCGCGTGTGCCACTTTTTTGCATGTCATAGAGTCCTAAAATCATCCTCATGTCTTCCCAAGCACGATGGTATGCTCGCATACGAATTTGGTTATCGTTTGATCTTCGATCGGATATCGCATATTAGGTGTTATACGGGTTCGATATGTTCGGACCGTTGGATCGACTCCTTTTCAATATATCTTGATCTACGCATTCCTAGGATCATGTAGGAATTCGCGGATCATGCATTGGAGCCCCGGATGTTCCAATTCAATAACTTAAAGTTTTCGTTAAACGATAACCGTCCTATGATACGTTCGCAAGCAATCTGACCGTTCAATATGGACCAAACTTGCAGGACTTGTATATAAAACCTTGTTGAACCCATAGGAACTTTCGGATTGGAAATCGGAGGTCGTTGGCCTCGCAGGCCCTGTTGACCAAGATTGGGTAGTTTGACCCCTCGGTTGACCGTGAGTCTTGCGAGGTAGTTTCACCCTTCAAGAAGTATTAGAATGACCATGTGAATGAGTCTTGACCGTTATTTGAGTTGTTCTAATTATGTTGGGATTAGGACTTTGTTTTATAGTATCTTATGGAATTATTGGGTATTATACTGACAATTGAAGTTATGGAATGAGCAAGCTTGGGATTTTGGGTTGGTGGGTTGTGAAAGTGAACCTTGGGCTCGGCTATGATTTTTAGTAAATAAGTGGACATTATTTTTAAGAGTACTTCGTTCTTTTAAATATGGAATTTCTTGCATAATGAGTTTAGATTGGAAATTGATTTAATATGGGTTAATGAGGATATGGGATTTATATGCATACATATATATATATATATATATATATATATGGTTACATGTGTGTGTGTTGCTTAAAAAGCGGAATTTTGACTATTTCAAATTTGAGGGTCTTGGTTGTTTTGAATACGGATTTATGTTTGAGAAGTTACGATGCATTTTATGATGAAGTATTTGGACAAAATATATTAATATGAATTTGGGGTATGTTATTGATTGGTTATGTGAATATGTGGTTGCACTATGCTAAATACCCTCCCTTGGGTGTTGTTCCCACACGTGGTGTTGAATATTTCCGGAGTGTGGGCATATAAGGTTTGTTGTTAGTTCATCACACGTGGCGTTGGAATGATCCGGTGTGTGATGAAGTTGTATGCGCGCATAAAATATGGTTTGGTTGGGCCACACATGGCGTTGGATGTTTCGGCGTGTGTGCTTATTGGGATACTAGTTACTTTACCATATGTGGCGTTGGATTATCCGGCGTGTGGTAAAAGATCCATACACTTGGGTTATTGTTACTTTACTACACGTGGCGTTGGACCTTCTAGGGCGTAGTAAAATAACAGGGATAGGAAAAGGGATTATTATACTATGTTAGGGAAAGATTAATGTTTAAAAAGGATTATGATGGGTATGACGTGATTTAAAGTAAAGGGAAAGGGATAATTCTAGAATTTACTTATTAGTATTGCTGAAATTGATAGTATGTTATCTTGAACCGGGATTTTTGTAGTTAGAGCTACTTGTGGCTTGAACCCTCGCAAAGGGGTACGTAGGTAGCTTAGGGTCTTACCTAGGTTCACGTACTGGGTACAATTTGTGAAGGATAACCAAGATATGAAGTAATGATGTGATATGATTTGGATTGTGTATCTTTTTATTATATTTTTCTAGAGTGTGTAAATGACATTGTTTGACTGACATATTACATATTCTACTCACTAAGCGGTGATTTGCTCATCCCTCACCTATTTTGTTTTGTAGATCAATTAGTGGGCAAGACAAAGCCAAACCCAGAGAAGTTGGATTAGTTTAGAGTGATAAACTTTCATTTATATCGTGTACCCTTGTAAGATTATTATAATTTTTTTATATAAATATAATGGTAATGTATTTTAACCAATTTTTCAGTCTTTTTATTTATTTCTTTCAATTCACGCACCTGGATTTGGGAATATTCTCTATTCTCGAATTCGGGTCGTGACATGATGAGTTTGGTTTTGACTTTGTCGATGGTATTTAAACTCGTCTAAAAACGAGGCTTGATTGACTGATTATTCGTTTTCCCGTTCGGCTAAGTGAGTGTTGTTAAAATGTGGTTGTGGTCAAGACAGCTTTGAATCCCGTTTTGGATCGTTGTACGATTTAGACCTGGTCCTTAATCTACTTGCGATTGTGGTTGGTTGTTAAATATCGCATGATGGAAATTGGGAAGTTATATTAAGTGGATTACAATGGGCATGCATAATTTGTCCAAGTTCATTATTTGCATTGTTTAATGTATTATTTGACTTAAGGGCATTTCTGGTGGTTCTGCTAAGGATTATTTGAAAGCCGGAGGCCTATTATGTAAATTGCATGTTTTTGACTCGTGCATGCTGCCGGTTGAGTTTTAAACTGTGTTTTTAACAATTTGAGAAATTTAGGAAAAGTTCAATTTTCAAGAGAGACTGCCGAAATTTCGGCATAAAGTCTCGGTTCTTAGTAAGTGGGCCCAGCATCTGGATGATGTTGGAAATTACGATGGGATTCAACTTGGATTCCGAGGAACTCTGGACGGGTCTTATCATCAAAACTCATAAAGAAAAGAAATAGTCACAAAACCACTCATATGCACAATACATTATCAAGTTGTATGTATTATTATTGTATGTCTTTATCTCGTCATAATCGGGATACTGGGAAATCTTTTCTTCTTCATATTATTGTATGTGTGATCATGCCATATTCGTGTTTGCAAGTAGAGGAAGGTGGTGGAAGAGAGGATGGAGGAATAAAGTAGAACTTAGGAATGAAAAACTTGAAAATGAAAACGCACTACTACAAAACCGTCGTTAAATCTACCGCCATCTTTTTGGGTGTCAAACTGCGACGGCTTTTCACAGTCGTTGTTTATCTATAAAGACGACAATTTTTAAAGAAAATCGTCGTTGTTTAGAGGTAAAGATCTTTAATTATAGGAGGAAAGACGACGGTTTTTAATAAAACCGTCATGTATTGTAGGTTAAGATGACCATTTTTTTATGAAAACCGTCATCTTTATATATAATAGATGACCATTTTTTTTTTAAAACCGTCATCTTTACATATAATAGACGACCCTTTTTTAAAAGAACCCGTCATCTTTACATATAATAAACGACCCTTTTTTAAAAAAACCGTCATCTTTACATATAATAGACGACCCTTTTTATAAAAACCGTCGTTAATTATCTGTAACGACCATGATTTATTATGAAAACCGTCGTCTAATAAGTTCCCAAACTGCTACATTTTAGTTCTTTTTGATTTCATATGATGCTATACAACAATTTTAACTGGAAAACCAACCATAATGATTTATTAATGAATATATACACTCAAAAATAGTTTCTTTCATAAAACTTGAAGATTCAATAGTTATTATATAGTTAACCAATCTTTATTCTACAACAAACATAATTCCTATCAATTAAGTAGTACAATCTTTTCCTAACAAGACCTACGTACTCCCAATCCAAGCATTCCTCATCCAAACAAACAAATGATGCACAACTGAAGTCTCCTCCATCATCCCTGTAAATAAATCAAAATGACAGAAAAAAAAAAGCTGACATTATAAACATATAAAATTAGGTGGAAGAGAAATTTTACCATTGGACCATATTTCCATAGAAAACTTGTAAAATGAGCATAAAAAAGACCATCGAGAACCTGCAAAAGGAAAAATATATAAAGAAAATGATGGTGAAAAGAGAAGGTAACAAATTTTCAACAACAAAAAAAAATACGACTCACATAGAAAAGCTGCAAAAGAAAAAGTTATAAATCTCCAAGCTTCCTCCTCATCTCCTAAGAACCAAATTAGAAAATCTAAAAAGAAACCAGAAATAAAAATAATATATAAACAAACCAGACAAATCAAGAGAGACAAAATCTGAAATCATGGAGACGGATAACATACCAGAAACGCAAAGAGACTAATTCATAATTCACTAGCAAAATATAAAAGGGTATTGAGAGATTAGGTCACTTTCAAATCAAACCTTTCATGAGGGTGTTTTAGAGAGCTCATGAGGGTTTCAAGGAGGAAGAGATAAGGTTTTCAGAGATGGGGGAAAACTTGAAAATTTGTCGAGCGCAAATTCACTTAAGCGGCCTTTTTTTAGCGTGTTTTAAAAGACGATGCTTGTTAATGAAAGATAAGGTTTTCAAAGACGGGGGAAAATTTGAAAATTTGTGGAGCGCGAATTCACTTAAGAGGCCTTTTTTTAGCGTGTTTTAAAAGACGACGCTTTTTAAAAAAAAACCGTCATCTTTACATATAATAGACCACCATTTTTTAAAAAAAACCGTCGTCTTTACATATAATACACGACCCTTTTTAAAAAAAACCGTCATCTTTACTTCACAATAGATGACCCTTTTTAAAAGAAAACCATCGTCTTTACATATAATAGACGACCCTTTTTTAATAAAAAAATCGTCATCTTTACTTCACAATAGACGACCCTTTTTAAAAGAAAACTGTCGTCTTTACATATAATAGACGACCCTTTTTAAAAAAACCGTCATCTTTACTTCACAATAGACGACCATTTTTAAAAAAAAACCGCCGTCTTTACATACAATAGACGACTATTTTTAAAAAAAACTGTTATCTTTACTTCACAATAGACGACCCTTTTTAAAAAAACAACCGTCATCTTTACATATAATAGACAGCCCTTTTTTATAAAAAAAAAAACTGTCATCTTTACTTCACAATAGACGACCCTTTTTAAAAAAAACCGTCATCTTTACATACAATAGACGACCATTTTTTTTAAAAAACGGTCATCTTTACATATAATAGACGACGTTTTTTTTTTATAAAAAAACTGTCATTTTTACTTCATAATAGACGACCATTTTTTAAAAAAAATCCGTCATCTTTACATATAATAGATGACAGTTCTTTCAAAACAACCATGTCTTTACCAAAAAAAGGACACTTGATTTTTAAAAGACGACGCTTGTCATACCTGCTGTCGTTGTTTTTTGGTCAGATTTTAACTATGAAGAAAACCTTTTTAATAAGACGATGCTTTTTTATTTGTGTGCGTCGTTGTAAAAAAATATTCAACAGTACCTCCGTTTTTTAGTTGTTTAAGTCACTTATCCACAACGGTTTTTGTTACCGTCTTCTTTTTTAAACACAACGGCGGTTTTTTCTTCTACCAACGTCTTTTTCTGGTTGTCTTTTTCACTTTTTGTAGTAGTGACACCTCAAAATTGTTTTCAATTTTTAGTTTTCATGCACCATGTCACACACATTTCTTCCACATTCTCACCTTCTTCATCTCTCTTTTATACCATATATTTCCCCTCTATCTCTAACTATAAGAATAAAAACTGAAAACAAAATAGCTACAAGCGGGCCTTAGTTACTCTGCATCCTCTTGGATTTTGTCCATTTTTCCCTTATTCATTGTTTTACTTTTTACCATTCAATTTTTTTGCTTTTCAAAAATATTTAAATTGAGAAAAAAATACTTGTGGGTAGAGGTTCGAAACCCTAAGCACCCAATGAATATTTGTGTAACCCCTCTCTCCCAATCTCTTGTAGGACTTGTACTAAACACCCACCCTAGTTAGGGTTGGCTGAAAACTTCACTTATTCACTTGTTCTCCACACCACTTGCCACCGGACCAGGCGACTCACTTTTAAAATGTAGATTTATTTGAAATTGATGTTTTTTTTATCCATTTTGACATGTTATTGTACTTATCATGTGCTACTGAACCTCAGTGCATCATGTGGACAATATTCGTTCACATAAAATCATTCATAATTTTCTGTTATTGTAACCTAAAGAAAGAGGGGTAATATATATTTCACACAAATTCTGCGTGCAATATATTTTCCAAAAAAATTTTTGTGCCTGAAGTTAATTTATTTTTAATTAAATACCGGACTGTCAATATTCACATAAATATTTTATTGAAGCTGGCAAAAGTATATCGTTGGGACATGAGTTATGGAATATCTGAGAGTAATTTGTCCGTGGGCATTTCTCTTTAGTTTCTCGAGGCGGAGTGCAACAGTACTGTGGCGTACCGAATTTAACACATGCGCTCAAGCAGGCAACCACGATCCCATCGGGCCCTTTCTTTTGCAGCTCACTCGGACAAACTGCGTTCACGTCCGCCGGGCAACTACCCGTCTTGCAGTCGCCGGTATCGCCTTGTTGAGTCACAGACATGCGCAAGTTGAAGCCATCAACAAGACTAACGTCGTAGAAATCTTGTCCTCCGCCTGCTGGAATATTGAATTCCGCTAAAGTTGCCGGCGGAATGCCACCTTTACCGTTGCACATGACCTGACCAGAGGCACAGTCTGCGGTGGTGCAGACGAACTTTCCAGAGGCGTCCGTGGAGCATCCAGTTCGGGCCCAGAAGCGGCCGTTCCATGGCACCGGAGTGTCTAGCTGGAAGCTAGCTTGGGATGCTAACTTGAACCCTGTGGTTGATAATTGAGGTTTTTGATCGGAGGTTAGGGTTGCTGACCAGAACGTGTAGGGGCAATTGTTTTTGAAAGAAATTTTCGCTGCATGTGCACCTGCCATGCAAAGTAAACCACACTTAATTTGATGCAGTAATCACAAACCACACTTATTGTGACCAAATATTAAATTAAAATTAAAGAAAATAAAAAACTTCGACTTTAAGAAAAGATCAATGAGTATTTCTATCGTTTGGCCAAATGAAAAACTTAAAGAAAATAAGAAGCTTGTTTACCTCCGAAGGAAAGGATGGTTAAGCTGAGGCTGAGGACTACTACTACTACTAGGGTCTTCATCATCGGAATGTCTTAATTTGCTTTGCTTCGAATTTGATGAGCTTGGGCTTTAGTTATATAGGCTTGGTGCGGGCCTGACTTTTTGTTCTTTTGCAGGACTATGGTTGCTGCGATGACAAGTCAGAAGACAACTAGTCTTTGAACATTTTTTGGTCAATATCATTGTAAGCTTCACATTACAAAGAACGTCTTCTTAAGGCAAAATAAAACATCTCAGAATAACGGCATGAGCGCGCGCGCACACATATCCCGTTTTCTAGCAACTACTCCAGATGGGATATCCGTTTTCTAGCAACTACACATATCCCGTCTCTATCACTATCCCATATGCATCTTGATGATGATTCCATATGTTAACCTCTTGGGTTAACATAGATGATCACTAAATACTTTTAGAACGATTTAAAGAAGAAAAAAAATCCAATTCATGCTTTCTTTTTGGGCTGACGAGGCATCTGGTCCGCATGTTAATTGATACAATGAAAACAAAATGACTATTTGTACAAATTAAAGGAATTGCTTTCCAGAAGGGCTTCAGTTGCTTTCAGCTTTTCATCCACCCTGTTTAGTTCATCTGTCAACTGGAATCATTAACCAACAGGAAAATAATCAGATAGTCCCATTTCTGATTGAACATAAAGTAGTTTCTCCTTTGTAATAAAGAGTAATACATTGATTAATAAAATTCAACATGGTTCTTAAAATCTTGATAATTTTGTAATAAACCTATAATTATCTCACTCAAAAGAAGACATCAATAAAAAATCGAACATAACAAAACAGAGAATAACAATATGGCTATAATCGTGTGCAGTGGTGGATCGAGGAATTTTCCTTGCAGGGGTCAACGTCTAAAAGGCAAAAAAAATCTATACAAAATAGAAACAAAAAAATGAAATGATAATATTACAATTCTTAATTAATAGAAAAAATCACATTACAATTGTCCACGACGAGTTTTCATACTCTGAAAACGTTGCATTATAGAGTCATTATCAATACAAATAAACACATCTTTCTCAATGTAAACAAGTAAGCTATCACTCAACCATTGATCTCTCGTTCGATTGCAAAGTGGACCTTTCACAATATTCATAGCAGAAAATGCTCTCTCCACATAAGTTGTTGTAACCGGCAAAGTTAAAGCTAATGTGAGAAGCAAATAAACAAAATTACATGTTCTATGCAACCCTTTCTCCACCATTTTTCTTGCAAGGCTACCAATCCCTTTCAATTGAGAAAAATCGCTCCTCGTACGCATATGATGAATATAAATTCCAAATTGATCTTCAAGTGCCAAGAGGTCTCGAGGAGTAAAATCTTGAGGATAAAATTCAGTAAAACAAAGTAGCTTTTGTTTGTCAAAAGCTTTGAATGAATCATCTGGACTCAAACATGCCAAACAAAGAAGTAACTCAGTATTCACCTCACTGAAATGATGATTTAATTCCGCAAGTTGCCACTCAATGATTTGATCATAAAGATATCCACATGATAATGATGGAGATGTGTTATTCTAGGAGCTCTCCTATGTGATCTCCATTGAGCTACATACGTAAAATCCATCATATTAAAACATACAAACTAACATATAATTAATTAAAAACTCTAATTCATTCAAACTAATCAACATATTAATCAATCTTATCAAAGCATAAAAAGATTATGAAAGAGGATAACATACAATTTTGAGAGCAAATTTCGAAGCTAATTGAATTTGGGGTTTGCTGCCACCACTTGATGAGGAGAACGCAGGGCGCGGAGGATGATTCACGTAGAGAGGCCTTCAGATTGAGTGAAAGTTAAGTAGAATTAGCGGTTGGGGTTGGGGATTTAGGGTTTGAATGAGAGGAATGAGTGAAAAACCCATTCCCCAATTTGTTTTATCGATTTGCTGGGTTGCTGTAAGTTTTTTTTTTTTGTCTTTTTGTTTAACCTGAGCCAAAACGACGTCGTTTTGGCCAAGTTTTTTTCTAAAAAATAATAAATAAATAAAACAATTAAGTGGAACGTCGTCGTTTTGACATCAGAAACGTTAAAAAAAATAATTAAAAAAAATAAGAAAAAAAAAAAGGAAGCGATGGCCTGCTCAGCTCATGACTATGGCTGCTCCTCTCTTTGGGGCATTTCATCAAACACATTATGGGAATTTGTAGGGGTCAAGTTTTTCAGCTCCTATGGAGAATTCCGGGCTTGCAGGGGTCAATTGACCCCCCTTTGCCCATGTGTGGATTCGTGTGGTAAAGGAGATATTTTCTTAATTTTTTTAATAAAATAATATCTCCTCCAAGTTGCAAGGATTTTTCAAAATTATCTACTCACTGTCAGTGAAAAAAAATGTATAACCTATTACATTTCAAGTTCTTTTTTTTGGAGGGTAAAGGTTAAAAGAGTCCAATTGGAAATTTTGCATATAAAGCTTTGCTTAAAACTGACACAGCTTTAACACCATTGCTAAGACTCTTGTAATCATTTAGGTTTCAAGTCTTTCATTGGAAAGGGGCATTATAAAATAATGATTATTGAAGTGAAATTTTCCTGTCCTTTTCAATATCATGCGAACAAAATAGTATTATTTGAAGTCTTTATATAAGTTCAATTTACGTTTGAATAGACAATTCGAAATTGAAGTCTAATTTCCGTGTACAACACGGTTGTTCTCTTTATTTAATTAATTTATTTATTTATAATTTATCAAAAGGGTAGGACTTCATTAAGAAAACGAGCAAAACAGTACATTAGCTTCTAATAAAGCAAGAATCACAAACGGCGGATGAGCCATAATATGGCCTCGTTAAAACATTGCCCTAAAAAACTCCCAAAAGAGCCTAACACAAACGGTTGCCCTCTTGTTTTGATATTGGAATACTAATAAGCCTAACAAATCCAAGAAATTATAATTCTAGAATGCCCAACATGCATATGCTTTTGCCTCTAGCCAGGAGAGAAAGAGAAACGCCTAGCCTTTCGATCAATGCATCTTTTCATGCATGACTTGCGGTTCTCAGCAATTAGGTCAAGCCGCCCAGGTCCAAGTCCATGCATGACTTAGGGTCTTCATCATCGGAATGTCGTAGTTTGCTTTGCTTCTAATTTGATGAGCTTGGGCTTTAGTTATATGGGCTTAGTGCGGGCCTAGCTTTTTGCTCTTTTGCAGGACTTTGGTTGCTGCGATGACAAGTCACAGGACCACCAGTCTTAGTAGTTGGCCGAGGACAACCCAAGAAGAAGCTGCCACGAACAAATAGATGTAGAATTTACACCACAGGTACAGGATATGCCACTAAAGTCTAAATGTGCAACTGTACTGAACCATAGGGCCATCGAAACGTGTTTTATTAAATCCCCCTAAATTGCCACGAACAAGCAGAGCTAGAATTTTCAACACTCAGGGACACGTTTTATTTTCCACAGGTCATCTTGCATAAGTATGTAATCTTCTTATTGGACTTTTCTTCCTCAAAGACAAGTGGTGCAGATTCAAGTCTTTTTGGTCTTCTATCTTTGCAGACTTCCAAGACATTCAAGTAATCTTTAATGAGTCTCAATTTTCCACAGACCAGCATCATGAAATTTGGAAGTCGTCGTTTTGTTAAATTAATTTGGCTGCAACTACCTTCAATTACTTTGGCTCCATATATATTAATTTATCTACTACTACATTTTTTTTTTCTTAAATTATAATATGTAAGGATACCAATATGCCCATCTACTATGTCTATCTCCATTCCAAAACTAAACTTTACTGCTCTTGAGCAATTTTTCTCTTTTTCCCTTTCAACTAAAATAATGATTATTGAAGTGAAATTTTCCTGTCCTTTTCAATATCATGTGAACAATAGTATTAGGCTAAAAGTCACTTTTGGTCCATGTAGTTTTGACACTTCAATCACTTTTGACTCTATAGTTTCATATTTTTAGCGATTCAATGACAAGTTAGTATTCTTATTAATTTCTTGGACGATCAAGGGCAATTTTATCAACCCAAAATCCTTGAGCATAAAAGCTCATCAAAAACTCCCCTAATTTCATATTAGGGCTTGAATTGGTCATTTGGATTTAGGGTTCTTCAAAATTTAGAATTAGTTTTTGAATTTTCGAGCCCTAATATAAAATGGGGGAGAATTTCAAACAAGCTTTTACGCTCAAAGGATTTTGGGTTGATAAAATTGTCATTGCATCGTTAAAAAAAATTGACAAAAATACTATCATGTCATTGAATTGCTACAAATACTAACATGTCATTAAAGAATGGTTGCCCTTGTTTTGATATTTGAATACTAATAAGCCTAACAAATCCAAGAAATTATAATTGTAGAATGCCCAACATGCATATGCTTTTGTCCTCTAGCCAGGAGAGAAAAAGAAACGCCTAGCCTTTCGATCAATGCATCTTTTCATGCATGACTTGCGGTACTCAGCAATATTAAGTCAAAGCCGCCCAGGTCCTTGACCACCACTTTGCCTATGATTGCTGTCATTTAGCAAATGGTTAAAACACTCGTTGGGTCTCTAGATGGATTCATTTGGGGTCATATGTTACTCATGAATACTTACAAAATTATTAAATCATGAATACTTCAAAAATCATAAACAAAGATAGTCACAAAACCACACTCATATGCACAATACATTATCAAGTGTGGAGAAATGAATCTTTTCCTCTTCATATTATTATTGTATGTCTTTATCTCGTCATAATCGGGATACTGGGGAAATCTTTTCTTCTTCATATTATTATTGTATGCCATATTCGTGCTTGCACATAGAGGAAGGTGGTGGAAGAGAGGAATGGAGGAATAAAGCAGAACTTAGAAATGAAAACACCTCAAAATTGTTTTCAATTTTTAGTTTTCATGTAATGCACCATGTCACACATTTCTTCTACATTCTCACCCTTCATCTCTCTTTCATACCATATATTTCCCCTCTATCTCTAACCATAAGAATAAAAACTGAAAACAAAATAGCTATAAGCGGGCCTTAGTTACTCTACATCCTCTTGGATTTTGTCCATTTTTCCCTTATTCATTGTTTTACTTTTTATATATATTGTCCCTTATGGGTACAGAAAGTAGTATTAAAGAGTTAAGCTCGAAGGTATATATTGTCCCTCAACTCAAAGATTTGAAGGAATTAGGTTTTTTTTAGTACAAGCATTCGGGGAAGTGGGGTTTATACAAATATTCATTGGGTGCCTGAGAATTTCGAACCTCAGCCCGCACGAGTGGACGTGAAAGAGCTCAACCAATTGAGTCATACCCTACTAGAAAAGGAAGTAAGTTAACATGTCGGTAGACAAAATAATTGAGCGTAGCTGTGCAAGGCCAGCCCTATAGAAGCTGCCAACCAAACCTAGCTACTACTATTATATATGCATGACTTGAGAATTAAATGATGTTAATAATGTCAATGTAGATGGGGTAAGATCCTTCTAACATTCAATGTGAGTACAATGTTGCGGAAAAGTATAAGGAAAACCTTTGAAGAAATTAACGTAATTATTAGTCCAAAAAATCCAAGTATATCTCTCGTATAAGTGCACGCTTAATAGTTTGTTTGTTTGTTCATAGTACATGATGAGAATCATAGAGATAGAGATACCCTCAAAGAGCATGGCTTGGCTACTTAAAATTAAGGAGGGGATCCTACTTAAAACAAATGGGATTTTGACACTTGTCAAATACCAGCAACATTGACAAATTTTCAACAAAAAGAAAAAAGAATATTTAAAAAATATTTATTATCATAAAACGTCCCTAAGGTTCACAAAACTATCAGATTGCATCCTTAATATTTTTTTGTGTCATTCATGGTTCTCAAGGTTAGTATGTGTGATCACAAATGGTCCATGTCGTTAGGTTTCATCAGAAACTCCGTTAGTTCCTGACGTGGCATGTATATATATCACAAAACATCCCTAAGGTTCACACATCTATCACAAATGGTCTGTCCGAAATTTTTTAATTTTTTAATTTATAATTCATAAAATTTTGGTTTTCTTTTTTATTCACATTTGAAGATTACATGACATGACATGCGATTTAAAATGTAGATTTATTTGAAATTGATGTTTTTTTATATCCATTTTGACATGTTATTGTACTTATCATTTGCTACTGAACCTCATTGCATCATGTGGACACCATTTGTTCATATAAAATCATTCGTAATTTTCTGTTATTGTAACATAAAGAAAGAGGGGTAATATATATTTCACACAAATTTTGTGTGCAATATATCTTCCAAAAATTCTTTGTGCATGACGTTATTCCATCTTTAATTAAATACCGGACTATCGATATTCACATAGATATTTTATTGAAGTTGTCCAAAGTATATCATGAACATATCATATATTTTTATTATTGATGATAATAATATCGATATCGACACATTATCCAGACTATAATGTGGACAATTCTATCTTTATTGAAGATCAAATGGTTGATACATAGCCAGACTATAATAATCGACACGTTACCAATTACATGTCGAAAGTCTTACCTTTATTAAAGATCAAACGTTTAATATAGAGCCGGACTAATTATCGACACATTACATGTCGAGAGTCCTATCTTTATTAAAGATCTTGTCCTTTCTATAGTTCATGTATATGTTTGCTCATCATGGGCAGAAAGTAATGACGTAGTTAGGTCCACCATTGCATGTAAATGTACCCCTTTTGTCATCATAAGCATAGCTGTAAGCGTCGGGGCATGCGTTATGGAATATCTCAGAGTAGTTTGTCGGTGGGCATGTCTCTGGAGTGTTTTGAGGCGGAGTGCAACAGTACTGTGGCGTACCGAATTTAACACATGCGCTCAAGCAGGCAACCACGCTCCCATCGGACCCTTTCTTTTGCAGCTCACTCGGACAAACTGCGTTCACGTTCGCCGGGCAACTAGCCGTCTTGCAGTCGCCGGTACCGCCTTGTGGAGTAACAGACATGGGCAAGTTGAAGCCATCAACAAGGCTAACGTCGTAAAAATCTTGTCCTCCGCCTGCTGGAATATTGAATTCCGCTAAAGTTGCCGGCGGAATGGCACCGTTACCGTTGCACGTGACCTGACCAGAGGCACAGTCTGCGGTGGCGCAGACGAACTTTCCAGAGGCATCCGTGGAGCATCCAGTTCGGGCCCAGAAGCGACCGTTCCACGGCACCGGAGTGTCTAGCTGGAAGTTAGCTTGGGATGCTAACTCGAACCCTGTGGTTGATAATTGAGGTTTTTGATCGGAGGTTAGGGTTCCAGGCCAGACCGTGTAGCCGCAATTGTTTTTGAAAGAAATTGTCGCTGCATGTGCACCTGCCATGCAAAATAAACCACACTTTATTTGATGCAGTAATCACACACCACACTTATTGTGACCAAAATGAAAATAAAAACTAAGAAAATAAGAAGCTTCGACTTTAAGAACAGATCAATGAGTATTTCTATCGTTTGGCCAAAATGAAAAACTTAAAGAAAATAAGAAGCTTGTTTACCTCCGAAGGAAAGGATGCATATGGTTAAGCTGAGGCTGAGGACAACTACTAGGGTCTTCATCATCGGAATGTCTTAGTTTGCTTTGCTTCGAATTTGATGAGCTTAGGCTTTAGTTATATAGGCTTGGTGCGGGCCTAATTTTTTGTCCTTTTGCAGGACTATGGTTGGTGCGGGCCTAACTTTTTATCCTTTTAGTTTGTGGTATAGTCAACAAACGTAAATTTTGGTATAGAATTATATTCATCACGCAGTATTTACATTTAGTAGGCTTCAGTTGATGGACTATGATATATATATATATAAATCATTTGAGGGATTCATCATTAATTCTATGATATAAAACATCCTTGTTGATTTCCATTCAAAAGTGATCTCTAAAATAACTAAGTCATATAAGAAACCATTTGAACATTTAATCTTCAAATGTGATATATGTCATTCAAATTTAAAACTTCCAAATTTCCAATCAGTTAGAGCTTAAAAGAGTTGATACACGCCATGTTACATTTTTTAAAAAAAAATATCAAAAGAATATATAATAAATATAATATATCTCTTTATAAAATTAAAAATTAAAAAAATTTGGGCCTCCTAGACAGTGGACCCAAAGAGGTCGCACTCTATGTTGCACGGACACTCCAAAATGCTGGAGTGTCGGAGTGTGAGGACACGGCTCCGAACACGCCCCCGACACGCCTTGGACAATGTCAACGGTTGGGACACGGTCAAGACACGGCTCCGACACGGTCAAAGACCGGCTCCGGACACGGTCAAGACACGGCAGGGACCTGTTTGAAATTTTGAAAATAAAATCTGGGGTCTAAACGTGATTTTTGAAACTTTGGTGGACTAATTTGAAATATTTTTTTAAAAAGAGCTAAAAGTGGAAATATTTTTTTCAAATGCATTTATTTATGTTTTCTATTTTCTTTTCTTATCTCCCTCCATAGCAGTAGAAGAAAGGCAATTTTAAACCGTTTGATTTACTAGCTAAGAATCCAATCCACGAGTCATACAAGTTCCAAGTATTCAACCGTTTGATTTAATGTACATGGCAGGCAGGGGTCATTCCCTCTTTTACGTCTTTTCCCTCTTTTGTCTGTGACCTCTTTTACGTCTTTTCCCACTTTCACTTTCCAGTCTGGACGAATTGATGGAACTAGCTAAGTGAAAGGCAGAAAAAAAAGGAAGAAAAAGATAGGAGTGCGCGGCTGAGTAAGAAAGTAGGGTTTATGCTCATCCAGAAATAAAAGAGATGCTCAATTATTTGCTTTCCGTGTTTTCTGCTATCAGTGTTTTCTCCTTCCCTTCCCCTTCCCCTTCACCCACACTTTCTGCTATCAGTGTTTTCTCCTTCTCCTTCCCTTCCCTTCCCTTCCCTTCCCCTCCTTGAGTTCGCTCTTAACAAAAAAAAAAACCATGGCTGGTTCTCGTTCTCCTGTGGAGCCTGCAAGTTCTTAAGAAGAAAATGTGTGATAGGGTGTATTTTTTAGCCTTATTTCTCCTATGAAGAGGGAGCTACCCATTTTTCTGCCATCCACAAGATTTTTGGCGCAAGCAATGTGTCGAATCTTTTAGCTCACCTTCCGGTGAGCGATCGATGTGAGGCCGCAACGACAATATGGCATGAAGCTGAAGCCAGGCTTCAAGATCCCATATATGGCTGTGTTTCACATATTTTTGCTCTCGAGGAAGGTTAATCATTTAGTACCCTTTGTATGTTCAATTGGGTTTCTGTTAGATTGTATGTTGAAGTAACTGATGAGTATATGTTTTTGGTTTGAACTTTTCAGGTGGTCGACTTACAAGCACAGTTAGCTTTCCTCAAGGATCAAGCAGCTCAAAGCTTTGTCAATGGCTCTACTGTAGCAAACCCTAATCAAGCAGCTGAAATTTGGTTTCATGAGTTAGAAAATTCATCCAACTCCATGCCACAATTCAATTCAACCCACATCAATAATCCTGGAACTACATCATACTATGAGAATGAAATTATGAATTCAAATAACTCTGTTAATGGGAGTTATGAAAATTCAATTGAGGCAATGGGATGAATACAACAGGCAATGGGGTTTTCAGGATCCTGATGAGCTTCAATCGAGGTGGTTTCCAGCTACATGCACAATTAGAATAATTGGGATGAATATAACTCTGTAATATGTATATGGAACTCCTTATTTATTAATGTTAGTTATGATGTTTGATTATTTTAGTAACCCTTAGTTATGATGTTTGATTATTTTAGCAACCCTTAGTTATGATGTTTGATTATTTTAGTTTGTTTTTTGTTTTATAAAATCAATATTTGTTGTGGCGTTTGATTATTTTTGTTATATTTGAATTGTTTGAATTTGTTGATTATACAAGTTTGCATACGAATTTTGTTTTTTAAAATCAGTATTTGTTATGGTGTTTGATTTTTTCCATTATATTTGGATTGTTTGAATTTATTGATTATTATACATGTTTGCATATGAATTTTGTTTTTAGTTGGTACTGGAATCATGACCATTAAATTAATTAATTGTTTCTTTATAACACAAGGACCCTTAGTGGAGTATTGGTAAGCTCTTGAGTTTTAAAGGAGGTCATGGGTTCGAAACCCCTTGTCTCCATTCAAAAAATGTTTAAAGTTTTTTAAGATATATATTAATTAAAATTAAAAATATATATTCGGATTTATTATTATTTTAATTGCCGTGTCCTAGCCGTATCCGTGTCCTAGTTTTTTGAGATTTTTCCGTGTCGCCGTGTCGGCGTGTCAGCGTTTTCCGTGTCCCCGTGTCCGTGTCCGTGTTTCCGTGAACATAGGTCGCATTGACTGCCCTTGTCCAGGATTGGCATTGATTTCAACTTAAGAAGTTCTGAGTTTGCATCCTTCTTTATGTTAATAAAAAAACAAACAAAATCAAATTACTTCATTTGTTTTTGTATGAAGATTTTTTTTTTCTTTCAATTCTATGTATTTGTTTATTTCTTGTTTTCTGTCAAATCGTTTTTTATGAAAGATCAACATTCACATCCTTCGCAAATGTAGAAAGGGTCACTCTAGGAGAAGAAGCTGCCATGAACAAACAGAGGTAGAATTTACAGCACAAGATATGCCACTAAAGTCTAAATATGCAACTGTACTAAACTGTAGGGCCATTGAAATGTGTATCATTAATCCCCCTAAATTGCCAGAACAAGCAGACCTAGAATTTTCAACACTCAAGACACATTTTCTTTTCTACAGGCGGCGAAGAAATTAATGTGTCTACCGACCTGTGACGAAGGAGAAAAATTGAGTTATAACGGGGATAACATTGTTTTGCTGATTCCCAACCAATAACTAGAATTTACAGCACAAAATATGCCACTAAAGTCTAAATATGCAACTGTACTAAACTGTAGGGCCATTGAAATGTGTATCATTAATCCCCCTAAATTGCCAGAACAAGCAGACCTAGAATTTTCAACACTCAAGACACATTTTCTTTTTCTACAGGTGGCGAAGAAAATTAATGTGTGTACCGACCTGTGACGAAGGAGAAAAATTGAGTTATAACGGGGATAACATTGTTTTGCTATTCCCAACCAATAACTATGTCATGTTGAAGTGTTAATACATGTGTCATAGCGTTATTGGTTGAAGATAGCAAAATAGTGTTATCCCCATTTTATAAAAGTCTTTCTCGTGAAGAAGGGCCAAGAGGAGAGACTAGTAGTAAGACTAGAAAATTACTACATAGTTTGTTTCTTTTTCTTTAAATAAAGTTTATTATCATTATTACTGGTAAATAATTATCATTTGTTTTCCATTTGCTGAGCAGAAACTAGGAGAAAATCTGTCCAAATGTGCAACTGTACTAAACTGTAGGGCCATTGAAATGTGTATTATTAAATCCTCTTAAATTGCCACGAACAAGCAGACCTAGAATTTTCAACACTCAGGACACGTTTTCTTTTCTACAGGCGGTGAAGAAAATTAATATGTCTGCCTTGACCGGTGAAGGAGTAAAATTTAGTTGCAACAAGAATAACAATGGCTTGCTATTTCCAACCAATAATAATATGTCATGTTAAAGTGTTAACACGTTTGTCATAACATTATTGGTTGGTTATAGCAAAATAGTGTTATCCTCATTTTATAAAATCTTTCTTGTGAAGAAGGGCCAAGAGGAGAGACCAATGGTAAGACTAGGAAAATTACTACATAGTTTGTTTCCTTTTTATTTAAATAAAATTGATTAATCATTATTACTGGTAAATCATCATTTGTTTTCCATTCGCTGATAGTAGAAATAATTGATTTTGTTATGTAAACAGGAAGTTGGTGTCTATGTTTTAGTGCGGCTCAGCAAAAAGAATTCATTGTTGGCACATGTTGTAATTAAAAGATTCATTACCTTCTTGTACTGTTTTATTTGAATTTAATTATCAATAGGGTGTTAGTTGGATTGACCCAAGACTTTGGTGTGCTTCCAAGTGTACTTGGGTTCAAGTCCTCATTGTATCCGTGTGTGTGAGTTTTTCCTTTTGTGCGAAAACACTCCAAGACTTTGTCATTGATGGACTACGCAAGTATCACACACAAGCCACACAAAGATAAAGCACACACGAAACCAAAGTAAACACACACACAAAGAACACAAGAATTTATAGAGTTTTGGGATTGTGCCTACGTCTTCTTGGTGATCCCCGAGAAATTCACTAGTATGAATGAACCCTTTGGTTACAATGAAAAATCCCTTTGATCTCTCATGAATCCTAGCTCTCTTTTCTCTCACCCTTGGCTCAAACCCAATTTGATGCCTTAGCTTTCTCACATTACAATAATCTAGCGCTAAAGTGCCTATTTATATGTCATATGGCTTTAGTACAGTTATGGAAAAAATAGGAAACTTAAAGGACTCCAAAACTAGGAGAAAATCTGTCTGATGTGTCCGCTCCGGAGTTTGAGTACTCCCGCTTGAGGAGGCGCTCAAGCGCCTTGGTCTTGACGAGAAGTAACGCTCTGCCGCTCAAGCGCCTGTAGTTTCTGCTCAAGCGACGGAGTCCAGTTGAACTGCTGCAGCTCTTTTAAAAAAATTGTCGCTATGCACCTGCCATGCAAAGTAAACCACACTTAGACGTCGGTTTTTGTTTGTGCATGACGTTGATCTTCATATATTTACCTTGTTAATAATGGTTTACCACGTCATGTTTTATAAAACAAAGGAAGTGGAAAGATGACTAATAACGACGGTTCGGTAAAAAAAACACTTTGCACGACGAGATAATCATGTTGTGCAAAGTACAATTTCGTCGCGCAAAGTTTGCGCGACCAATTTTGGTCCCGTAAGTTCTGCGCAAAGATCGTGGAGAAAGGGTTTGTGCGGAAGAAAATTTTTTTGTCGCGCAGAGCTATTTTGTGCGACGAACACTAACGTCGCTCAAGCGACGAAATTAACCACTTTGTGTGACGAATGCTAACTAATTTGCGACGAATAATAACAACTTTTGCCCGACGAATACTAACCACTTTGCAGGACGAATGCTAAGTACTTTCCGCAACGATTCTAACTACTTTGCGCGACGAGTAATAAACTTTGCACGACGAATACTATCTACTTTGTGCGACGAGAATATCTATTTTGCGCGACAAATGCTAAGTACTTTGCGTGACGAATTCTAACTACTTTGCGCAATGAATAATAAACTTTGCGTGACGAATAATATCTATTTTACGCAACGAAATATTCAATTTTTTTTAATTTTTGTTTTTTAAATCTTTTTAATTAAAATAAACTAGTTTAATAGTTTGCACAACGAAATATTTTGTCGCGCAAGGTTTTTGACATTTTGTTTTATTATTTCTCTTATATCAATTTCATTATATTAATTTTTTCAAATTTTTACTTTTCAAATTTAATTTAATTGTATGATTTTATTTTTTTAATTACTTTAATTTAAATTGATATATTCAAAATAAAATTACATATGAAAAACAGTGGTCAAATTATCCAATATATATAATATTCAAAATGTACACATAAATTAACAAAGTACAATAATAAAATCTACAAGCCTATTGTGGTTGTAGTGGCGGAGGATATGTTTCGATAGCGTCCAAATCCTCAACTTTAGCCGTCAATGTCTCAACGATTCCTACAAAAAAACAAATATTGTCAAATAACAAAAAAATAACATAAAATAATAACAAAAAATTGGCATAAACTCAAAACTAACTCCAAAAACACATATTAATGAAAAAAATTTAAAGTTTGGAGAGAATATACCTTTTGGCAAGATTTTGAGTGAGTGAGAATGAGAGGGAGAAGTGAGTGTGAGAGAATTAGAGAAGATAATGAGAGAGAGAGATGAAAGAGTGAGTGAGAGTGAGAGATGATGACAAGAGAGATAAGAGAGTGAGAGATAGTGAAGATAGAGATGAGAGATTAAGTGAGGAGTGAGAGTGAGAGTGAGAGAAAGGGTAGGATTTGGGGAGAGGGAAAGAGAGAGGAGAGGTAAGAGTAGAAGACATTGAGAAAATGGTGGAGGAGTTATTTTGGTTTTAAAAACCGTATCACTTTGCGCGACGAAACAATATATTGGTCACGCAAAAGGTCTTGAAAAAGAATTTTAAAAAAAATTTAAAAAAAAATTCCCATTTTTGCGCGACGATTTTTAGTCACTTAAGTTTTGCGAGACCAAAATATTCCCGCGTCCAATTTTTGGTACCCGCCCAAATTTTTAGAGTATACTTTGCGTGACGAACAACTATATATTGGTCGCTCTTGGTACCCGCCCTAATTTTGGTGTATACTCTCCGACGAATGACTATATATTAGTCCCGCAAAGTCGTAATTTTTTTTTTTAAATTCCCATTTTTGGTACCCGCCAAATTTTTAGAGTATATATATTGGTCCCGCAAAGTAGTAAAAAAAATTCCCATTTTTGGTACCCCGCCCAAATTTTTAGGGTATACTTTGCGCGACGAATGACCATATATTGGTCCTGGAAAGTCGTAAATGTTTTTTTTTTTAAATTCCCATTTTTGGCACCCCCCAAATTTTTAGAGTATACTTTGCGCGATGAAATATTCTATTGGTCGCGCAAAGTCTTACAAAAAATTACCATTTTTTGTACCCGTCAAATTTTTAGAGTATACTTTGCGCGACAAATTATTATATTGGTCGCGGCAAAGTCTTAAAAAAAATTTAAAGCTACTAATAAATATATATACTATTCAATTTCTTAAGTGTTATACATACAAAATAAACAAATTTAAAGCTACTCAACGTATCCAACCGTCAAACTTGTTTGTTTATACTTCGAGAATCATATACGCCAAAAGTTGAAAAAAATAAAGATTAAGAGATCACCTAATGGGACAAAATATTTCGCAGTTATAAACAAAAAATCAAGATTTAACGGTTATTTCAACTCTGATGTTGAAGATTTTTTACGGCTACACTCCTTGACCCTATATGAGTACAATGACTGTATTCGATCGTCAATTTAAAATATTTACACTAGTGGATACCACAAAATCTTATGTTATATTTAATAAAAGTATAAATAACCTCTTAATTGTTAGTGAATATATTGTTTTGATGGCATACGCATTCTACCAAAACTAGTTTCAACGATCCAATCATCAAACTTGTTTTTTATACTTCGAAATCATATACGCCAAAAATCGGAAAAAATAAATATTCAGAGATCAAGTAAAGGGACAAAACATTTCGACGGTTATAAATGAAAAATCACGATTTAACGGTTATTTCAACTCTGATTTTGATAGATTTTTACAGCTACACTCCCTTGACCCTATATGAATACAATGAACTAATTTGATCATCAATTTAAAATATTTACACTAGTGGATACCACAAAATCTTATGTTATATTTAACAAAAGTATAAATAAACTCTTAATTGTTAGTGAATATATTATTTTGATGGCATACGCATTCTATGAAACTAGTTTCAACGATCCAACTGTCAAACTTGTTTGTTTATACTTCGAGATCATATACACCAAAAATCGGAAAAAATAAACATTTAGAGATCAAGTAATGGGATAAAACATTTCGACGGTTATAAATGAAAAATCACAATTTAACGGTTATTTCAATTTCGATTTTGATGAATTTTTACATCTACACTCCTTGACCCTATATGAATACAATGAACTAATTCGATCGTCAATTTAAAATATATATTTTCTAACAAAAGCCCAATCCGAACTACAATAATATATTTTTCTAACAAAAATCCGATCCGAACTAAAATATTAAATTTAATGATACTTAATAAATATATATACCATTTAATTTCTTAAGTGTTATGCATACAAAATTAAAAACACAAAAAATAAATTGGTTTAGGCGACGAAATATTTGGATTACGTCATGCAAAGATTTTTAAAAATAATTTTTTTTATTTTATTTATTTTTGTCAAGACTTTGCGCGACGAACAACACTTGGTAGCGCAACACTTTGTGCAACGAAGGTTAGTACTTGGTCACGCAAAACCATGCAAAGATTTTAAAAAATATTTTATTTATGTTTGTAAAGACTTTGCGCGACAAAAAACTCTTGGTAGCGCAATACTTTGTGCAACGAAGATAGAAATTGGTCGCGTAGAGTCATGCAAAGATTTATTTATTTTGTATCGACTTTGTGCGACGAACCACACTTGGTATCGCAATAATTTGTGTAATCGAAGATTAGTACTTTGTCGCACAAAGTCATGCAAAGATTTTAAAAAATAATGTTTTTATTTTATTTATTTTTGTAAAGACTTTGCACGACAAATAATACTTGGTAGCGCAATACTTTGTGCAACGAAGTTTAGTAATTGGCCGTGCAAAGTCATGCAAGGATTTTTTTTTAAATTTATTTTATTTATTTTTTAAAGACTTTGCGTGACGATTTTTTCGTTTGCGCAAAGTTGTCGCTGGAAGTGACTTTGGACGACGATTGTGTTTCATTGCCCAAAAGTTAGTCGTGTAAGACTTTTAGCGACGAATTTTTATCTTTCTTCGGGCAAAGTGACTTTGCGTGACGAATTGGGCGACGATTGTGTTTCATTGCGCAAAAGTTAGTCGTGTAATACTTTTAACGACGAATTTTAGTCTTTCTTCGGGCAAAGTGACTTTGCGTGACAAATTTTTTTCGTCACGCAAGGGGTTTTTTTTTTCCTTTTTTGTAGTAGTGTTTCCCAGTTTAATGTGACTTGGCCATTGTGCGAATCAGATCGAAAATCAAGTAGATATGAAGGAAAGACACAACCTTTACAACTTGTGCAATATCTTATATTTTTTTCCAAGTCAATGATAGCTACGTGCATTTCCTCTCCACTAGCTAGTGAAAATTTTCGACAAAAACTACAAAAGATTTCGTACAACTAGCAGAAATTGTTGCAATATTAGTAATCTTCCACGAAGACAAGTGGTGGAGATTTAAAGTGTTATCGTCTTCTGATCATGTCTCCTTTGTAAACTCTAGAATGAAAAATGTTCGGGGTGGTCCCTGCAAATTAAATGAAAAATGTAACTTAATTTTTATATGCAAACAATTCTACAAAAATTAATTATTTAGGATATGAGCAGCAAACTCAAAAATAATTGACTGTGGTTCCGTCAGCAATTAATGGTAAGGTTAATGCCAGAATCAAATTGTAAAAAATTAAAAAGTTTAGGGTATATAATCGTTAAAATTGAAAGTGTAGGGACAAATAGGCCTTAAGCATAAGAGTTCATAGTACTAAATTGAAATTAACCCTATATTTTATCATTTAAGTTATAAAATTCATGTCACATTCCAAAATTGAAAGTGTAGAGACAAACAGGCCTTGAGCAATTGTTCCTTTCTTTTCCCTCTTTCTATTATTAAGGACTATTGAGGTGAAATTTTGTTGACCTACGACACTGTCAATGAAATCATCGATTCCTAATAAGTTACTGTCCTTTTCTATATCAAGTGTGAACAATAAACATTATTTGAACTCTGCAAATCAATTCGATTTCATCTATAACACGGTTCTTGCCGTCTTGTTTTGATATGGGAATACTAATAAGCCTAACAAATTCAAGAAATTTAAACATTATATACAAATAAAGACAAACGCTTAGCCTTACCAAATAAAGATAAACTAATTAAATATTTATGATAGAAGTTAGAGTATATTATATTTTTATTGGGTATTAAATGGATAGCGTTTTGACATTCTCCTTGCAGAGAAATTACAATTTCATACATATGCAAATATAACTCATTAAATTACAAAAATCTTACGGATTGTGAGCATGCATGATGCACTTGTCTCCTAGGATCGGCAATAAAGTCAAGCCGCCCAGGTCCAAGCCCTTTCCGACAAGTAGTTATTTCATGACCACGACACTGCGCACACTTTCTGGTGATGCTTGCTGCCTTTTCTACTAAATGATTGATCAAATGATTTACAGCTTCCTAGAAGGGGTCTTAATTATTTGTTCGGAGGATGTTTTTATGACCTTTCTTTATAAATTTTGCATTCACTTTGTAATTTGAGTGGTTAAGTGCAGGTAACTTTATACTTTTGTGTTCAGATTCTCAATCTGTGGTTAAGTGCAGTTACTTTTGTTCTCGAGATCCTGTGTTCAAATTCTCAATCTACTAATATTGCTTGTAAAATTAAAAAATCTATACATATCCCAGATGACATTTTATTGGTCATCTTGCATAAGTACAGAAGTTTTGGTACAGCTTGCATAAGTATGTCACCATCTTATTGGACTTTTCTTCCTCGAAGACAAGTGGTGCAGATTCAAGTCTTTTTGGTCTTCTATCTTTGTAGGCTCCAAGACATTCAAGTAATCTTTAATAAGGTCAATTTTCCACAGACGAGATGAAATTTGGAAGTCGTCGTTTTCCAAAATTAATTTGGCTGTAACTACCTTCAATTATTTTGTCGATCGTCTGACCACAAAACTCATTGTCATCTACATTTGTTGAATTAATATGGCCATCTTCGTAAAGAGAAAGATGTCGGAAGCTTTGATGCTTACTTTAGCTCCATATATATTAATTTATCTACTATTACTTTTTTTTTCTTCTTAAATTATACTATGTAAGGATACCAATATGCCCATCTACTAGGTCGATATCCATTCTGACCAAAAAAATTGTTTATTGTGATGGATATGCTCAAGGCTTAACATAATTTTTTATTATTTCTTTTTCTACAAACGACAACATATTTACACAATGCTTCAATTCCGTCGGCCAACTGTAACTGGATATCGAACCAAATATGAATATAATTATCACTATTTATATGAGTTGAACTTGAAACCTCTTAACACCAGCTATAAAAGTCATGCAAGTACAGTGCACTATTTAAATCTATGATTTCACGTTTAACAATTCTTTCGATCCTTGACAATTACTGACACATAGGAGTTTAGAACTTACAATATTGCTGACACCTAGGAGTTTAGAACTTACATTTTATGTTTTGCAAGCAACTTTACATTTTTGCAGAGCCGGTCCTGGGTTTTCTAAGGCCCAGGGCAAATTTTATAGTGTGCCCCTTTATACAAATTAAACACAAAAATAAAAACAAAAACAAAAAAAATCAACTAATTAATTTTATTAAAATTATTAAAATTATAAGAGTTTACAAAAGATAAAGAAGAACACTTTGAGGCCTCATTAAAACCTTGTTTGGGGAAAACCCAATGGGACAAAACCCCAAACGAAGGAAAGAGTACCCTGCATTGTAAACATTGCATTAATAAACAAAAACTACATATTTGAGTCTACATGCTTCCTCCCAAAATCTTGTTTCAGGACATTCATTTTCATGGCAAGGTTCATCAATATTGTCATTTTCATCTAGATCACCAATTTCTTCATTCATATCATTCTCATTTTCTACTAATTCTTCCAATTGAATTGGTTGTTCATATTCATTTGTTAAATCTTCATCTAAATTTTCAAGTGAAGCATTGGTTTGTTTAACAAAATATTTATTCAAAGATCCTCTTCAACTTTGAGCAATTTCTTCTTCTTTTTCTTTCTTTGTCTCTTGAGATTTCCGGAAAGTTGTTTCTTAGAAACATTTTTTTAATTTTTATAATAAACACAACACAATAAAAAAATAATAAAACTAATTAACAAAGAACAATAAAACCTGGATTTTAAGCATTTTTTCTTTCAACTTGAAACTTTCAATTATGAAGAACAAGAATCCCAGCCAAGTTTTATGTTGAATCAAATAATAAAGAAGAAAAAATTAATAAAGATATGTATTACAATTTACAAAATTTATATATCTAGATTCTACATGTATCTATATGTATATTAAAAAAAATTACCTTCAAAGAAATGCACTGATCTAGCTTATGGATGATTTATTTTCCAACTCTGTGTTGGAGAACATGAGATTCACCAAAAAGAAAAATTGCTTGCGTTATGAATTGAGAAAGTTGAAGGGTCTTTCTTCTTCTTTTTTATTTGTTTTATATTATATTGTATAATTAATAAGAGACTTTTATTCCTCATTCGTTTCTTCTTGAGATTGAGAATATGATTGGCTTCCTCTTTGGTACACTCATACAGGCAGCAACTGTCTTTAGTTTTTTTATTATTATTATTATTATTTTAATACACATATATACATAAGCTTTAAAAAAAAAATTGGGCCCCTCTCACTGTGGGCCCCGGGCTGTAGCCCTGGTAGCCCCTGCCCAAGGTCGGCTCTGCATTTTTGCACTTCTTTTCCTATTCATGTTTCTAGTTTGTAACTTCCTTCTTTTGAAATTAGTGAGACCATCGTCCTTCTTGGGTGTGGTTGTTCTTTTGCATCTATTTCACCGAATTAGTGTGTGTTTAATTACGGTGAACTCAATTTGTACTTAATCCAACATTTTGTTAATATTATATATTAAATACATCTAAATTCATCACTAACTCACTAGCAAAATAGTGTTATCCACATTTCCTACGTGTTATAGAAATAAAAACGACGGTTATCATAACCGGCCAATTAAAACCATCGTTTTATAAATATAGAATGATGGTTTTTCCAAATATAGTCATCGTCGTTACAAAAAAAACAGAAATTAAATCTTAAATTTAGTTTTTTACCTTCTTTCAAATGTTAGGGTTGACATGGATTATATCTCTAATGAGACACATCACGTAGTAGCCACACTTACATTTGTTGGTTTCGAAAATGCCGTAGAGTTTTCCATATTGCTGATTTAGGTGATTGTTTGCCTACTTGTGATTATAGATTTTGATTGCACTATTTCAAGACAACAAAGAGTGTTAATGAAAAATATTTTAGCCTACGAACACACATTAGAATGCAGTAGATCAACTTTTTACGTATTCACTATATTTCTCAGTCCTAATTCAACTGTGCGGTTTCGGACTGATCTCATATAATATACCGTCTCCTTATTCTGGTCTCACAATCGCCAACACCCAATGACCCCTACATAAAGTTAGGATATACATAGGTTAAATAGTTTAGAGGTGCTGCCTAATTACAAAGAAATCTTGTTAAGGGGACTAACCCTGGATTATAAGGCACCAAGAAAATTGGTCCCCATCTTCCTTTTTTTAGTCAGTTTGCTAGATGTTTTGATTTCTGAGATAGCGATTGGGTCAGGCTGTGACTGTCCAGGGTCAACGAGGACAACAAGGTTTGCCATTTTTAAATAGTCAAATACGTACCTAAATATATGAAAATCAAATGAGTTTTTAATTTTAAAGAAGGAGAATTGTAAAATGAAATTGGATTTTTAGGTTTACCTCATGATCCTGCGAATCACTGTGAACCGAAATTGGACCACGATGCAAGTTGAAAAATATCTCCATGCAAGATGTAGGTATCATGCTCACACACTTCTCCTGGCATTTTGATTGTAGCGGTTTCGTTCAAAGCCTTCAACTTCATCTCGGCATATTGGCATAGGGCTAATAGAGGAGGTGGCAAGTCTAGTTTTGAGAAATCTTGTTTCAAAGAAATAAAGAAAGAAAGAAAAGAGATAGCTATTACAAAACTAAATAAACGACTCTAACTAAACCATCCAAACCGTCATGGTCTCAAAATACAAACGGTTCCTTAAAGAAACGACGTAGAAGATGTAGGCGATGTTACACCAAACCCCGTTTTGTGTACTAGTTATAACAACTAGCAAAACCATAAATAGCTGTCTAAATAAAATGCAAAGGCAATGAAGATGCTTGTAAAACAAGTAAAACAAAACCGGAGGAACTAAAAGGACGTAGTAAAAAGAGCAGAGACGATGGTAAAAAGAAACCTTCCTTATGTCCAGTTCTACATAAAATGCAAAATGCGGTGAAGATAGTTTTAAAACAAGTAAAAGCATCGTGGTATTTCACTCACAACGACGATTCTTTGACAAAACGACGTATAATGATATTTAACCCGTAAATTTTGCGTCGTTGTTTGAAAATTTTAGCGTGGAGATGAAAAATAGTGAGTATTTTAAAATTTAAAAGCAGAAAACATCAATTAGGAGAATTCGTCTTCATTTTGTTGTTGTTGCAGCACCAACATCAAGCTTGGGTTTTCTTCCCTCCAAAAAAAGGTTCTCCCATTAGTGGCACCCAAACATCTTGCTTTGTTAGTACATCGAATTTTTAGCTTTGCTCTTGAGGAAGGAAAAGGAATTGGGGTACTTGGAGTTTGGGAGCATGTTGAGATAAAAAGTAGGAATTAGTTTGAATTGTTTCAACATGTGTTCCTCTCTCTCTAACCTCCAAACACTTTCCTTGCCCTACCTTAATCCTCAAAGGTCTTTCTTTGACTCCTCCATAACATTCTCCTTCAAATTTGTCGACGAATTTTCTCTCTATTGTCTTGGCAAATTGAAGAATTGACTTGGGAAACCCCAACTCCAATACCTCCACTCCCCCATGCTCAGGGACTTCCAAAGCCAAAGTCAAAATATCATTGCACCGAGAGGACGTGAACAGTGCCCTAGAGAGTTGTTTTTTAAAATCACTTAGAAAGAGAGAGAGTAGAGAGAGAGAGAGAGAGAGAGAGATAATGTTAGTAGTGAATGAGTTGTAAAACAAGAAAAATAAAACGACTAACTCAAAAATATAAACCGTCGTGGTAATTCAATGAAGACGCAGCTTTATTACAAACGACGTATAATATTTTCAAACGGTAGTGAATTATATCGTCGTTGTATAAACTTGAAATGTCGGCGTGGGAAAAAACGTCGTATAATGCACAATTAAAATAAGCTCACAGAAAAATCAACGTTCATTATGAAGTAAGTCAAAAGCAATTGCAGTGTGTGTGTGTGTGTGTGCCCACATCGGAATTCTACACAAAGTGCACACCTCCAAGGCCTATAAAGGAGGCCAACCCCAAAATATAGGTAATAGAAAAAATGGCATACTAGCCTATTCATTCTGTCAATTTATTTAACTTAATCCCCCGAACTTACTCAAGCATTTGAGAACCCTTCGGCCGTGCCATATTGGTGCCCTAGGCCTCACCGATGTTCGCATTAGATCACACACCCTGACCAGAGGCATAAGGATACCGAAGGCCCTAAATCATAAGTTGACCTTGAAAAGGATTGGAACCACTTTCGCGTCGACAGTTTGGCGCTATCTGTGGGAAACGATAAAACTATCGAACCCTTTGTTCCTACCATATGGGGACCCCATCAAAGTCCACGCTCTTAACCACAGGAGGGTTACCGTCGGCAGACCGGGCGAGCTCAGCCCCGCCCTACCCCCCAGGACGGGCAATCCGTATCTTCTGTATTTCAACTCGTCGCCGAAGGCTTGAGCTTCTAGCTCAAATGACGACCTTTTCAAGGAGATGTACCCAAGTTACATCGAACATAACAATCTCCTCCTGCCCAAGTAGACGAAAACGAGCGAACAGGCCTAACTGAAGTAGCAAACACAGAACATTCAAGAACCGGTCATACCTTCAGAGTTCTAGCAGAATCCCCCATCTGCAGGAGAAAGGCAAAGACGGTAAGGCTACGCCTACGCCCTGCAAACAGTTCGTAGTCCAGGACAATTTATAAGCCCCATGTGCCAAAGAAAGTCTATTTCTGATTGTCGCCATAGGCTTTCTGATGAAGCCAACGCAGAATCGCCAGCCAGGATCGATGCACGCCTCACGATTCCGATTAGAGGATTCTGGGGAATAAATCCCCCTACGAAAGGGTAGAAGGCTGGAGTCACGCAAAGACCACCACGAATCACCTCTCAAAGATCGTCATCATCTACCATTCGAGCAACACCTACGAGATCTAAAGGTAATACGCGAAAAATCCCCAAGGCAATTCAAACACCATGCTGCGAAATTAAGCGAGACCCGGTCATACACCTCCTGATGGAGAGGCTGCAGAAGATAGAGACTATAGGTCCCTACAGGAACCCGATTGACCGGGATAGCTTCGAGTAGGAGCCATTCACCGGAATCACATAAGGCGCTCACGGAATAGGCAGATGTTCAGCTCCAATCCATAACTTTCTACACGGGAGTGAGAGGATCCTCTGACACACTTCCACTCTTTTCCATTCTCACCGCGGGATCCAAAGAGACTGAGTGAGGAGGGCAGTGTGCCCTCTCCATCCACGCACACGGAAGCTGCCTTCAACTGGTTCTACCATTTCGAACCAGGTTCACTCATTCGACCAACTCGAAGCGGATACCTCCCGAACCATTTCATGATTCAAACGTATCACTACTTCTGCCGATGACCCCTGTATACCATCCGGCAGAGAGACGACGAGCCTTTGCCGTCAGGTGCTGACGCTTGAGCCACAATACCCAAGATACCGGAACCGATGATAGGGCTGCCAACGGTGCCTTCTATAGTGGCCCTTTGTTCCTAAACTTTGGTACTTGGTCACATAGCAGATTGGCGCACATACGATGAGCTGAATGAAAAAGCAGGAATCCACGCAAAAGCCGAATACTTTAATTCAAAAGGCCGAGCCTATGCCTTGGCAAATGAATCCGTCCTGCGTCCACGCAATTGGGGCGGGGGGTTTGAGCCGGAGGAAACATGCCAATCACCGAGAGTCACAAGCGCAAGACGCCTGGCAGCTCTCGTAGAAGCATTCTAAAGAATAAGGGAAGATACCGCAGGAACGCTACCAAGTGCCACTCGACTCATAAGTAAGGGAGAGAAGTGCTCACCCGCTTCAACACCTCTCTCCCTGCTTAACACCTCATGAAGCAGTGCTAATCAACGGAGACGAGATCATCCGAAGCCCGCCTTCTGAAAGCCAACCTGGCAGGACAATAAGGGATAAGGGAAGTTCAGCTTGGTCCACCAACAGAACAACCACGATACAGAGGATCGTATAGCTTTGCGAAAGATTGTTGAGAGGCTCCTCGAGAGGGCAAGCTGGACCAGGTCATAGCCAGAGCCTGAGCGAGGCAGGGTACCAAACGCCATTCGGCAGAATTACAATGATCATCAACGATAAGTGGAGGCTCAACCCCGCAGGGGCGTCAACTGAATCAGGAGAAGCGGTGTTAGGGCGAAGTGCACACCCCAAGTTCGTGGTGTGGAGAGTAACCAGCGCACACTGAAGATGAAGGTCCATTTAGGGTTTACAGGTTCAGGGTTTTAGGAGCGATCAGGTGAGCGCTCGGAACTGCTATGCCACGGCATTGAAGCCGGCGACCCTCAGAAACAAAAGGAGACCTTCTGTTCGTGCCTAATAAACCTTGGTCGCATGCGGCCAGGGAAACTTCCCTCCGAGGCTCGAACCTTCTTAAAGACCAATACGGAGGGTGTTCGTTTTCTTTCATAAATCGGGCCAAAAAAGATGTGAAGGCAAAACACCCACAGCTTGGCATTTCTGCCCCAAATCCTAATAGAGCAATTATTTAAACTATCCCTGAAGAAGTGGGAAAGTCGAGTTTCGTCGCCACGTGCATGTGGGTCCCATGCCCTATTTAATGAAGTAACACCTCTTCGCTATGGCAGCAGACCCACTAGCAAAAAGAGATTTAATGCACGAGGAGAAAGGGGGGAAGTGATTGGAATCAAGGTCCCGCGAGGGAAATAAAGTAGTGATTAGGCTCAGACGTCCTTACAACTTGAAGGGTCGTGCACCTACCATTCGCAGACATTAAATGTCCCACGACGAAATCCGAACCTACGTAAGGGTGGCAGGCCGGGATTTATGGGGTCACACCACCATGCTGCACAGATCCCCAATGTCGATTTGACTTACCCACTTGTCTCGACTAGGGCCCATCATTTATATTTTTTGACCTGGATTGTCCCTCGAAGGCTCATCCTATAAATACCAAGCTCAAACTACATTCAAAGGGTTCAACACAAACACAAGCCTCTCAGGAGCAGAAATATTGTCCTCTGGTTTTGCATTCCTATAATGCACGTCAATACCTTTACTTGCTTTCATAGGTAGTGATAATTTGTAAGGAAAATCCATTCATCAATATATCACACGACCCTTGATTTTCAAGGCACCGACACATCCTTGTTACTCTCTAGTTCACCCCATCTGTGTGTGGTACGGCGTCGCGCCCGACGCCGTCGGAGCACCCATGCGGACACCACCACCAAACAGCCTTGTAGCTTAAGGCGGATAGAGGTCGCAAGCGAAGTTCAACAGTTTCTCTCGGCCACAATCGTTCGACTCAAAGTCAAACTGACAGGGCGGCACCACTTAACCAGTTCATTCAAACACATCACCCTCTAGACGCACGGTGGACCGTACTGGCATGCCCGCGGCACAACGCACGCCGTGTGCGAAAGAAAGAAAGACATCACGTGTCGACAATCCACTCGGCCTCAGACGGCGGGTCAGCGTCATTTGCAAGCCCAACACCTTCACGGTCGAAGATAAGCCACCACGCAAGTCAGCTGCCACTTCTTGTGACCAAGAGGCCCAGCTCCGGAGGCCCGAACGCATGGCGTCCTCGGCGGTATAGAGACTCCCCACGAAAACAGCGGTCGTTCCCAGGGATTCGAGGTTCCGCCCGGGAGGTCCGGCGGAATTGTCGTTGATGTTTACCGTAGAAGGATTCCCCGTTCTCGGCCAATGGCTTGTCCTTCCTCGCGGAATTCACAAAAACCACTCTGCCACCAAGCACTCTGCGGTATCATCCCTAAAGCGTTCAATTGTGGTCTGGCCATGAAGACGCTCGGGAAGAAGGGCTCCTCATTTCCCACAAATCCGACCCGGCCATGCGCGCGGCCGTGTACAGGCCGGGCCAAGGCTCAGGGCGGAGGGGAGATTATTTGGCTACCAACACAGCTTGGAGAGGTTGGAGGCCAAGGCTCCGTTCAGC